>CM028687.1:51394849-51659849 GCA_016771965.1 Brassica carinata | reverse complement strand
CGTCGAGTTTTCCATGCTTTTCGACGGTGAAGTTAACAGCATTCTCTACCTCTGTCTCGTTTGTGATATCGCATTTGTAATAACTTGCTTTGTCTTTACCAATTGAAACGGCGACGTTCTGGCCTAACTCCTCTTGTATGTCAACAATAACCACTTTGGCTCCGTGGTCAGTAAATAGCCTGGCAGATTCTGCTCCAATCCCGCTGGCTCCGCCTGTTATAATCACGACTTTGCCATCCATTTTTCTGTAATATAATAGACAAAGTAAACAATTAGGTATGTAATTGTCAAATGAATAAATCAAAATGTGCGTGTTCGATAAAGATGAATCACTTGCCTGCTTCCTGACATTGTTAGATAATTTTTCATAGGATACAACATCAGGGATAAATATATATACTGAACCATCTCCATCACAAAGTAATTAAAAAGGTATATAATCTCTATTTCATTTGTTATTATTTATAACTTCATTTTAATATCCCTGTTCTTCAAATCATATACTAATTTTGACAGAATCTGCACATTTTGAAAATTTGATTTAATATAAAATTTACATTAGTATACTAATTAATTACTTAAAGCTTTTCCTCTTAAAATTTTGATATATAGATTTCTGCCATCTATGCAATTTGTATATTCTACTACTTGCTATATATATTGAGAAAATCGCATAAAAAACCTTGAAAGTGTCACTTACTAGCACTTTAAACCTTGAAGTTTTTTCACTAACACTTTAAACCTTCAAAGTGACATTTATATCATAAAAAACCTTCAAATAACAAAAATGACCTGTTCAACAGGTTAAAAAAGTTTTTTTTTTCAAAAACAATTATTTAATTAATAAAATAAATAAAAATTTAACAAAAATCGAAAATTTAACAAAAACTCATAAATTAAAAAAAAATAAAAAACTAAATAAAGATTTAGAATTTTTTTTTAAAAAAAACTAAACATTCAATAAATAAATAAGATCAAATTAAAATACAGAAAAAATCATAAATTTCAAAAAAATTGAAAATTTTAAATGTTTTTTTTTCATTTTCAAATATATTGTCGAAAATTATCAATCGAGATATGCCGTCATTGTGGGTGATTGGTTGGGCTTTAACAAGTGAATTTAGCTTTAATTTCTATCTACAATCATATATGTTACCAATCATGTTTTATGTAATTTTTAAAGCTAAAGCTTCTTCTTTTAAAAAATAGTTGTAGGAGCCTTATTTTCTAAAACAAAAAATATTGCTGTAGAATTTTTTTTTCTTTTATTTTTCATTTAGCTATTTTATTTTTATTTAGTTTTCTATATTTTTTTATCTTTCCTTTTTTATTTAATATCTGAAATTTTGGTTTTCTGAATTTTTGACATATCTCGAATGATATGAAAATGCAAAAAAAAAAAAAACTTTTTTGAATTTTATTTTTTTCAATTTATGATTTTGTATTTTCCTGTATTTTAGTTTGATCTTATTTATTTTTTGAATTTTTAGTTTTTAGTTTTAGTAATTTTATAAATCTTTATTTAGTTTTCTTATTTTTTAATTTATGAGCTTTTGTTAAATTTTTCGATTTTTATTTATTTTTGTTTATTTTATTAATTAAATAATTATTTTTCAAAAGAAATTTAACCTCACTGAACCGGTTATTTTTGTTATTTGGAGGTTTTTTATGATATAGATATCAATTTGAAGGTTAAAAGTGCTAGTGAAAAAACTTCAAGGTTTAAAATGCTAGTAAGTGACACTTTCAGGGTTTTTTATGCGATTTTCCCTATATATATTTATATTTTAAACATTTTCTTGATGAGTTGATTTTACCTTTAGTATGAAGTAGTACAAATCTGTTAAAATCTATGTCATCTATTCATATAATTATTTGAAAAGTGAATTTGCTTACTTGTCATGTTCACCATGATTTTAAGATGATATATTAGCTTAATTAATCTTATTATTTAAAAAGTTATTTTAATATACATTTATTATGTTTTAAAGATAATTAATGAATATTAAATTACTATTATTATTTAAAAACATATTTTGATATATCCACTTCATGATAATTAGAAAATTTGATTAATAAAAAGATATTAACAATGGATATTAACAATATCTACCGATACTAGCATAATTATGTTTATCTTATATTTAGCTTATGTAATAACTAATATTATAGTCACTTTCTTTGATTCTTATTGGAAATTTGATCCAAATAATTATTACTATATTAAAGTTAAGATTAAAAGAAAACATCATTGAAAATCTGTCATAAAATATAAGTTATATACTTAATTATATATATTTAATATTAAACAGTCATATTCCTATCCTAAAATAAATTAATTTGTATTTGTACATGATGAACATAAAAATCACAAATAACTTTAGGCTAATAATGAATTTATCCATAAAATAATAAAAATTATCAAAATAATATATTAAAAACCAAAATAATAAATATTATAACCTAATTAGAAACCTAATTACTAGCGATCTCAAGCTTGGCCTATAAAAGAGGTGACCCGTTCTTTAATACATAACTAGATTTTGACCCGTCCTTGAAAGGACGGGTATTATTTTTCACTTTTATGAAATATATTATTTGTTTGTAATTATTGAATGTATTTATCTTAGTAAAATTTTCTTTATAATAAATTCGACACATAGAGTCTCTCTGGTAGACTATATCTTTTTCTGGATTTTTTTTTATTTCCTCTCCAATCAACATATTTATTTGGCTTGTTATTAAAATAAATGATTTTAGAACGCAAATTTACAATACTTTATATTGATATTTTGTTTAAACAATGTGACATATTTCTATATTAATTAAATATTTACATTGTAATTTAAATTTTTATACAAATCAACATATTTGTGTAGTTTGTTGTTAGAAGAAATGATTTTGAATCCAAATGTATAGTACTTTTATATTGATTTTTTTGTTATGTGCAGCCATTATTTTGGTTCAAATATCCGATTCATTTTCAAATACATTCGTTATTTGAATATTTTTAGTTTCCTATACAGCAGAACAAAATTCATACAGATCCGGGAGATCCAACTTGAAACTCATACATAAATTTATATCCAAACAGGGCCTAATTTCAAAACCCAAAAAATCTTTACCCGAAAGGAACGACCAATACCTAAATGGGTACCCAAATGTCTATGCTTAACGGATTCCATAAACAAATAAAAAAATATTTTTATGTGTTTGGCTAAATTAAGTGAAATATAAAATTTTATTCAGTAATATTTGTAAAATATTAATAATGATCAATATATGAATATCAATTTGTTTATATAAGTTTTGGAATTGTAATTAATTAATTTAAATTGATTTTAAATGTAGTGGTAGAATCTGTAAATAAAAAAAATACCAAAAGGAAGTACCCAAAAAGAAATTTCAAAACCCAAAAAATATATACCCGAAGGAAATGACCCGTAACCTAAATGGATACCCGAATGTCTATGCCTAACTGATTTCTTAAACAAATAAAAAAAATATTTTATGTGTTTGGCTAAATGAAGTTAAATAGAAATTTTTTTTTTACTCATATTTTTACAATATTAATAATGATCAATATATGAATATCGATTTGTTTAGATAAGTTTTGGAATTGTAATTAATTAATTTAAATTGATTTTAAATGCAATGGTAGAATCTGTAAATAAAAAGAAACACAAAAAGGAAGTACCTAAAATGAAATTTCAAAATCCAAAAATCTATACCCGAAAAGAAACGACTGCACCTAAATGGGTACCCAAATGTCTATGCTTAACGGATTCCATAAACAAATAAAAAATATTTTATGTGTTTGGCTAAATTAAGTGAAATATAAAATTTTATTCAGTAATATTTGTAAAATATTAATAATGATCAATATATGAATATCAATTTGTTTATATAAGTTTTGGAATTGTAATTAATTAATTTAAATTGATTTTAAATGTAGTGGTAGAATCTGTAAATAAAAAAAATACCAAAAGGAAGTACCCAAAAAGAAATTTCAAAACCCAAAAAATATATACCCGAAGGAAATGACCCGTAACCTAAATGGATACCCGAATGTCTATGCCTAACTGATTTCTTAAACAAATAAAAAAAATATTTTATGTGTTTGGCTAAATGAAGTTAAATAGAAATTTTTTTTTTACTCATATTTTTACAATATTAATAATGATCAATATATGAATATCGATTTGTTTAGATAAGTTTTGGAATTGTAATTAATTAATTTAAATTGATTTTAAATGCAATGGTAGAATCTGTAAATAAAAAGAAACACAAAAAGGAAGTACCTAAAATGAAATTTCAAAATCCAAAAAATCTATACCCGAAAGAAACGACTCGTACCTAAATGGGTACCCGAATGTCTACGCCTAACTGATTCCGTAAACAAATAAAAAAAATTATTTTATGTGTTTTTGGCTAAATTAAGTGAAATAGAAATTTTTTTATTTATTAATAATTTTACAATATTAGTAATGATCAATATATGAATATCAATTTGCTTAGATAAGTTTGGAATTGTAATTAATTAATCTAAATTGATTTTAAATGCAGTGGTAGAATCTGTAAATAAAAAGAATTACAAAAATGAAATACCTAATTTATTATAAATACAGTGACTAAATGTGTAAATAAAATGAAATAAATATACTGGTATCCATGTTTCCAAACAATTCTCATTTAATATTATTATCCATGTTTCCAAACAAAACTCCTTTTTAAACTGTAATTCATATCTTCAAACATTCCAATTTTGTACTTGAATTTTAATAATATAGATTACCTAGTTAACCTATGATTAGCAACCCAAAGATTATAAATTCATAAAAGTGTTTCTCTTACTTTATTCTTATTTACTATGTAGCCTAAGTGCAACATATGATGTAGTTTACATAGGCGATTACACGCATGGCCGTAGTATTTACAAGTTGAATAGAGTCCTAATTAAATTTTTTTTTTTTAAATGAATATATAAATTAGAGTCTAAAACTTAAAATTTTAGATATATTTCTATTTAAATTTTATAATTAAAAAATGCTAAACAATAAAATTATTAACTTTTAAAACTACATTGTTATTTCTTTAAATATATAGTAAGTATTTTTGTGATAACCCGTGCTACGGAACCTGATTCACAGCTCTTCGTGGCATTGACTCTAACCCCTCCCGTTTCCTATTATTTGTTGACGAAACAACTGAAACTTTATAAATAACTTATGAAATGACACACAAAAGTATTCCTAGCATTATCATATAAACAGAACCGGCCCTTGGGCCAACCAATGTAACCCATGCTCCAGGCTCCAGCCTCATTTAATAAAATTAATTTCGGCCACATTTCTACAAAACTGTCTTTAGTCTAGTGATTTGAGTCTTAAAGAACAAAACTAGTTCCTTACAACCAAAGGTCAGAACTCACCCTTTACCAAACACTTTTTTTTTCTTCTCTCAATAAAGGCCACATTATTACTTTTTGCTTCTAGTCTATCAATTCTCAGGACCGGCTCTCCATAAAAATAACACACATGAAGATATTTTTTTTCTGGGCAGCACACGAAGATATATCACACGATGTTGCAAACGATATAGTATACACCCAATCTTGAGATATTGCTGGTTTGGATTATAATGGATGGTGGACACAATTAATTTGTTAATACTTTGGTCTTATGGGCCTAATTTACAATAGGTGGTAATCTCCGTCATCAAGCTCTAACCTGATAATAAAAGCCCTTCACCCTAGCTTAAGTTGTTTTTCTTTCTTGTAGAGCCATCGACCCACGATTAGGGGTGGGCACGGATCAGATAGTACCATATTTTTTGGTATTTGCGATTTGCTTTGTATCTTACGAATATCTGATTTTCCGATTTGCTTTACTTCGGAGAAATACGGATATTCGGAATTTTTTTAAATATTTACGAATATTTAGGATATCTCATACACTATGTTTTAAACACATAAATCTAACAAAATTATACATGTTTTTGTTTTTTTAATATTCTTACATAATATTAAATCAAAAGCGAAAATTAGTGGAATTATATGTTCCATACTTTTTATAATAAAAAAATATTTTTTGATAAAACACATAATTTTAGAAAATTGTAGTTTTTAGAAACATTTTATATTCTTTCTTCAATTTAATAAATTATATATTTTTATAAATAACACAAATATATGTTAAAGTAAAAATTTATACATATTTAATTGTAGATATTCATTTATTTGTATAAAAATCGGAGCAGATCGGATATTCGCCTTTAAAAATTTTAGCATTTGTGATTTGCTTCGTTTCTAATGGATATTGAATTTTAATATTTGCTTTGCTTTGAAAACTTACGGATATTCGGATTTTTTGGATCGAATCGAAACGAATCGAATCAAATAAAACGGATAAAATGCCCACCACTACCCACGGTTAATTATTGTGTGGTTGAAACTTTAAAGAAGCATAATTTGAGAAGTGGAATAAAAGTACGTGTTTTGGTCAAGTTACTTTGGGACTGACACGTTGACGTTGGATCAACAGGTATGTCTAATCTTTTTTCTTTTAACACCACAAGTATGTCTAATCTCTTCCCATCCCGGATTAACTTTTTATTCTGCCCTAATCAAAATTTTAAACTATGCCCTTGTACATATTTTATCAATATCGCAAAAAAGTATAAAACAACTTAAATTTTCATTACAAAAAACAAAGTTTCTGCATGTCTACAAAAACAGTGATATAAAATATACTTATTGTTAAAATATAGTTTTTTATCCTTTTTTCTACAAAATCATCCATTAGATTCATATAGTCAACTTTTTAAACCATAGTCATTTTAACTGATAACATAGCCAATCCATTTAATTTTTCTTATGACATAGTAGACCGCAAATATATCTTTATCAACATCAATTTCGAAAAACTTCTTTCAACTATGACGACACCACCGAAATGGTCAACAATATACGATAAGCAATTTATGTGTGTTGATAACAGTTTTCTAATTTTTTCAAAAAAAAAATCAAGCACTTCATTAATTTTTCAAAAAATTTTGGACATTGATTCTCAAAGATTCATTAGTTCCTTAAAAAAATAATCATCAATTATGTATGAATGCATACAATTCCTTACAGAAACTTCAAGATTCAAACATGATGCCATTAAAATATCTTCACTTGCATTTGTTACCTTTTTTAAATTAAACAAAAATCCAAAAGTTTTTTCTTATACTTTTGGAATTGTTCAAATCTGAATTGAAAGGAAACTAAAGCTAGAACTTGATCCATAAATGTGTTAAATTGATCAAATCCTTAAACTCTCTTCTGTGATAGTTTATCATATATTTAATAATCCTAAAGGGAAACTAGAAATGTATTGATATATATAATTTTAACAAATTTATAAATATTGTTGAAAGTTTTATAACAAATTTTATTCTAACTAAAATGCCTAATAAGTAATATTTTAATAGAAAATCCTACAAAATTTATTTGTATATAAATACTATTAAGAATTTTTTTTTAAAAAATATGCCCCACTAATTTAGATGCCATAATCCACGGTTTGAGTGTCTTCCTCTTCGGACCGGCCCTGATTGTAAGACCCGATCCTGGCCCAAAGGACCCAACTAGGACCCGCGGCCTTACTTAACTAATCCATGTAAATTTTTGTTCATTTTGAGGTTCAATAATTGTCTAAGTCAAATTCAATCACATGAGGTTCAGCCTAGTTCCATTCTAAATGTCAACAGATAAGAGAAAGTGTATCTTTATTAAAATAAAACATGTGATCCATACATAAATCCAGTTGCACAATAGGCTATCATAAGTTCATAAGTTCATACTAACAATACTACTACAACCCACACATCCACACACGGCCTGGTCCTCATGGCTGCTTGGCCTTGCCACGGTCCTGGTCAGATCCTGAAACCAACACACACACAACACAACAGCATAAGTAATCCGATAGCCTAACATACACAAGTCCTATTGCATGGTTCGGTTCACCTAACTAAGTTCACTAATCTATCCAATCAAATAACAAGGCACACGGCCACACCAGGATACTCATCTATGGCTATCCTAATATCAAGAACAGCACATGGCCACTCTGATCCGTCCAAAACCAGCCACCAATCGGCCTGAACCGGATCTACCCATGATTGGGTCCAATACTGGCCATTTCAAAAGTACTCATAAAAATTATTAAAACCCATGATAATTCCCTAAAAATCCCAACTAAGAAGAATCCATAATCAGATCAATCAGAACCGGCCTAATTCACTCCAAATTTGGCCAAAGTCCACCAAACCGCCATAATCGCCACCATCAAACCGGCCTGATCAATCCAATTAAACCACATGATAAATCATGATAAATCCCCACTAAGAGGAATCCATGGTCGGATCCCATCAATTCCATCCAGAACTATGAGATCCGGACTTAGCTGCCCAACCAAGGCCATGGAGAGTTCTCTTGAACCAGCAAGGCCATGGCTCGCCATTCTGACTTGGAATCATCCAACACATCCAGCACATGATAGAACATCAGTAAATCAGAAAGAGGAAGAGAAGAGATGGGTCTGGTCGGCCGTTCCATCCACGGCCAACCGCGGAATCTCACCGGCCGTGTCGACAGTCCGCCCATCCCACTCACCTTGAAGCGCTCAGGAGTGCTCAAGCCCTTGTCCACATCCTTCTCCTTGCCTCTGGTACTCATCTTCCACCGATCTCCAAGCCACCGACCGATCTCCTGGTGAAATCACCAAACACTCACACGGCCAACCCTTTGATCGATCTCTCTCTCTTTCTTTCTTTCTCTGTCACGATTTTGGCAGAGCTTTCCTTAGGGAAAAATGTGAGTGATTTCGACCCCATGGCTGTGTTTTTATAGGAAATGGCCGCCAACTGCCTGGGCGAACAGGCATGACCGGTTGGACAGTTTGCACCCTTCGCCAAACTGCCTCCAACCGCTGGAACTGCTCTTCTCTCCCTTGGGCTGATCGAACATAAGCCCATACTGCAGCCCTGCGCCTGGCCTTCTTGTCCAAGCCATCAACCCATCAGACCTCCATGTCCAGCGGCCAGACCCATGGCAGCCCTTGGACCGAGCCACATGGTCAAGACTCAAACACTCCACCTAGCTGAGATGAGCTGGCCACTAGCTGTTCCAGCTGAGTGAGCTAACTATCCAGCTACTGGAGCTGACTCTTCCTAGTATGAGCTGTCCTGAGCTTGTCCCAGCTGGCCCCAGCTTCCTACCTAGGTTGTCCAGCTCCCTTTCACTTGTCCAACTCCCATTCCTTGTCTCCATCCGTTCTGGTCAAGTCCCATCATTCAGATGCACTTAACCATCCGTTCAGGTTAGGATTCAGTATTCCTGAACTCCTTAACCTTCTATCCAGCCATGGCACGCTTGTCCTGAGGTCATAAGACCAGACTGCGCGTCTCCTCGTGCCATGGCTGTGCCGAGGCTTAGTCGAATCGGGGACATGACAAGTCTCCCCACTTGAGATGGATTAGTCCTCGAATCCAACCCTGGACTTGTCTCCACCACAAACTGATTATACCACTCACGGGTAATCAGCCTTCATCCTTGGCTCTGTTTCCCAGTGACTTGCTCATGACCACTGCACTCCCATACTACCTTGACCATTTGAATGGTCTTGTTCCGCATTGCTTTTTCCATCCTGTCTACAATCGGTGGCATTGTTTCCAAGGTGAGGTTCGTGCCTAGATCAGGTGGAATCTCGAATAGGATGATGTCTTGATCCGTAAGACATTTCCTTAATTGAGACACATGGAACACATTGTGGAAAGCATCCATCTCGGTTGGCAGGTTCAGCTTGTAAGCCACAGCACCAACTCTTTCTATGATCGGAATGGACCCAAATACCTTGGATCCAACTTCCTGCGACCAGACACTCTCTTCGGCCTCTGAAAGTGATCATCTTGAGGTAGACCATGTCGTCCACCTCAAATTCCACATGCTTCCTCCTTCTATCAGCATAGCTCTTATGGCGATCTTGTGCCTCTTTCATCTTGTCCCTTATGAACTTGATTTTCTCGGTTGTCTCCTCAACAATCTCAGGCCCTATCATGCTGCGCTCCCCACTTGGGTCCAGCACAATGGTGTCTGCAAGGCCTCCCATATAGAGCTTCATATGGAGACATACCAATGCTTGTGTGAAAGCTATTATTGTAGGCAAACTCTACCAAAGGTAAGTGCCTTTCCCAGACTCCTTCCAGTCCAAGACACAAGCTCTCAACATGTCTTCCAGCGTTTGGATTGTCCTTTCGGTGTCCATCCGTTTGTGGATGATAAGCCGTGCTCATGTTCACTCTTGTTCCCAAGGCCTTTTGAAAAGCCTTCCGAAGTAAGATGTGAAGCGTGGGTCTCTATCGAGACTATACTGGCTGGTACACCATGTAGGCGTACTATCTCATTCATGTAGATCTGCACCAAGGGCTCCACACCATCAGTTTTCTTGATTGGTATGAAATGAGCTGACTTGGTCAATCGATCCACCACTACCCAGACTGAGTCCTTCCTGTTCCTGGTGGTGGGAACCCGGACACAAAGTCCATGGTGATGTGATCCCACTTCCACTCCGAATAGGTAAGTTCTGCAGCAGCCCACTGGTACTTGATGTTCAGCTTTGACAAGCTGGCGGGTTGGGCATTTGGCCACCCACTCGCCACATCCGCCTTCATACGGATCCAATGGTAGTACCTCTTGATGTCCTTATACATCTTGTTCAGGCCAGGATGCACAGAGAACTTAGACTTATGAGACTGTCTCATAATCTCGTCCTTGAGTTCCTTATCATTAGGAACACCGACTCTTCCATGGACCAAGATTGTACCATCTGTGCAATCGGTACTCTGTCTTATCATTCGAGCAACCTTCAAGGTTCTCATCCAAGCTTTGTGCTTGTCTAATCCTGGTGAGAAGATCAGCCTGATTCACTGCCTCCAAACCCAATGGCTCGCCCTCATCGGCCATTGTGTTCAGGTGCAAGGACCTGACCATTCCCTCCAGTGTTTCTGCTTCCTTCTCGGCTGATACCTCAGCTCTCCTCATGCTCAAGGCATCAGCCACCAGGTTTGCCTTCCACGGGTGGTAAGCAATGTCAAGATCATAATCGCCACAAACTCCATCCACCTCCTTTGTCTCAAATTCAACTCAGGTTGAGTGAATATATACTTGAGGCTCTTGTGGTCGGTTAAGATCTGAACCTTGGCACCATACAGGTATGATCGCCATATCTTGAGAGCAAACACCACTGCGGCCATCTCCGTGTCGTGTTGGGTAGTTTCCCTCATGCTTCCTCAATTGTCTAGAGGCGTAGGCAATCACCTTCCCATGTTGGGTCAATACACATCCCAATCCAGTAATGGATGCATCGGTGTATACCACATAGGGTTGATCAGCCTCGGCAACACAAGGATAGGTGCTCGGTCAACATGTCCTTTAGTGCGAGAAGCACTTCTCACAAGCCTCGACCATACAAACTTCACCTCCTTTCCAGTTAGTTGTGTCATTGGTTGAGCCAAGCTAGCAAACCCTTTGACAAACTTCTGTAATACCGGCCAGACCTAGAAAACTTGACCTCGGTTGCATTCTTAGGTCTTGGCCACTCTGTATGGCCTTGATCTTCTCGGGTCCACAGACACTCCACGATCTGATACAATGTGACCGGGGAACCCAACACTCCTTTGCCAAAACTGCACTTGCTTAATTTAGCAAAGAGTTGTTGTTCCCTCACCGCCCTAACACTGCCATTAGATGCTTCTCATGATCCTCCTTGGTTTTGGAGTAGACCAGGATATCATCGATAAAAATGATCACAAATTCATCTAAGAAGTCTCACGAAGATGCTGTTCATCATCTTCATGAAAGCTGCTGGTGCATTGGTTAATCCAAATGGCATGACCACAAACTCATAGTGGCCATACCTGGTCGGAAAGCTGTCTTCGACATCATTTGGTTCAATGGGAATCGATGATACCACGAAGCCAAATCTATTTTGGAAAACCACTTTGCACCCTTGAGCTGATCCAATAGCTCATCTATCCGAGGCAATGGGTACTTGTTCTTCACAAGAACCCTGCTCAACCCTCGATAGTCAATACACAGCCTGAAGCTACCATCCTTCTTCTTCACAAAGAGGACTGGTGCTCCCGGGGTGACACACTTGGCCGTATGAAACCCTTATCCAGCAACTCCTCGAGTTGCTTCTTAACTCAGCCATCTCAGCAGAGCCATTCTATAGGGACTTTTGGATAATGGGGCCGTCCCTGGTTCGAGTTCTATTATGAATGGGTCCGACCTATCGTGGGAATGCCAGGCATACTAAACACATCACGGAACTCACCAACCAGCGGTATTCCTCCGGTCACCACCCCCACGACCTCCTTAGTGGCGATTGTGGCCAGATAAGCCTCACAACCCTTCCTCAGCATCCTTTCCACATGGATAGCTGACACCACCAAGCATCCAGAGATCGGACGTATACCTTGGAACTTGATCGAGTCCCACACCCACTCTCAAACAGCACCGACCCGGTGGCAGTCAAGAGTGGCCGATACTTTCAAGCCAGTCCATACCTAAGATCACTTCATGATTCTTTAGGTGGACTACCACAAGATCCACAGGCATGACCTGTCTTGGATCATCACGGGACGCCCTGAATCACCCTAGAGAATGCATCACTTGGCCTCGGCGCATTCACTACCAGGACAATCCCGTTCCCAGCTGGAACAACCCCTTTCCGAGCATCTCGGACTCACAAAACTATGTGTAGCTCCGGTATCGAAAATGCGTGTGTTTCCACACCACCAATACTTAGGGTCCCTACACATGACCCAAACTAAGTATCTAACCATCCTAGGTTCCATACCATGCAATTCTCTGAATTGAAAAGAATAAGATCAGACATAGTACCGGTGATCGCGAGGAATGGTCCAGCCTTGTCCTCGTCCTTGGACAACTCATAGATGCGGGTGCTGATGTCTGTCCATGGCTCGCCTGTCTTGCTGGCCTCTCCACGCCCTTGCTAGACCCAGTGCTAACTTAGGACAATCCTTGCGGAGATGTCCCTCTTTCCACAGTAGTGGCAAGTCACGGTATCACCAGCGGCCTTGCTCTGTCTAGGACAGTCACGAGCTGAGTGATCCATCTTACCACATCGGAGACAAGCTCCCATTGCCCTCCAGCATTCACCTCCATGGTGTCTCGCCACACTTAGAACACACTGGCCTACCACGAGGTTTTACCCTCATCAGCCTGGTCCTCTTCCTCTTCCGGTCACCACTCGGCCCGAAGCCACCACCATACTCTTGAGCTTCGCTTGTTCTCATCTGCAAGATTGACCTCCAGCAAGGCCATCCTCTCAACCAGCTCGGACCGCGATGGGAAGGTGCGGACAGAACGATAAGTCCCGAGTTCAGCCCTAAGGCCTCGGATGAACCTTCAACCTGCACCGCCTCATCCTCCAACTCTCTTCCCACATAGCCTAAGTCGGTTGAACTCCTCCTCGTACTCGAACCGTCCTGGCCCTGAACCAAGTCCAGGAACTGAGCCTCCAGGCGATCCCATGCCTCGGTGGAAAGTACTTGTGGTTGAACTTCAACCTCAAAGTCGAGAAGCGCTCAATGGTGTAGTTGGTGCGGCTTGTCGAGCCAACCACCAGTTGTGTGCATCTCCTCCGTGAAATGAACAGCAATGTCTTTCTGGTATTCCTTTGGACAACGGCGAGCTGAAGTTGCGGACAAGCCTGGTCTTCCATTCATCAGCCTCTATGGGATCAACACTTCCAGCAAAGTGTTTGGTCCCCATCGCGGTTATGTGCTCCAGCACCTTAAGATAATCCACCTTCTTAGTGGATCCAGCTGGGGATCAATCTCAATCACCTCAGCCACCTGTTCCACTTGCGGAGCCACTCCCCGGTTGCACGAGCTGCTGCTGTCCGCCAGCCTGATGATTCCCAATGGGAATAGCTGTCGGATCGGTATGGCCTGACCCAAGGGTGTGAACGCCTGAGTCAAAGCCAATATCTGAGCTCCCATAGCCTTTATGACCTCCAAGACCTCATGCATGGTTGGTTCCACAGCCTGGTCCAGCTGACCAGCTGTCCTACCACCAGCGGCCCGCGTTCTGGTCACCAAAGGCGTCCGGTGTGTGAGGACTCACCCTCACCCTCCAGCTCCCCACCTTGCGGCCGTCCAGCTCCACCAGCTCCATCAGCCTGTCGACCCATGTTCCAGCTGAACATCAGTCCCATCCACACGAACCTCGGTAGGATTGAGCTGGGCGGTAGTCAATCCAGTCCGGCATTGACCACATCCGTTTGGATTGGCAATGCTGCGCCAGATGCACATCATCTGCACCCACATGACCGGATGCTCCAGCAGCCTCCTCACTCTTTCGAGACTTAGTCTTGCTTTTTCCACCCTAAGGGTTCAAACCAGTCAGCAAATCAAGTTAGTCCACAAGACTTAACAATTATCTGCAAACAATCCCTAAGGCTAAGCAAGCTGACCAGACCTTACCATGAGACCCAGCGGATGTGTGGTGACAAACCCAAACCCAAACCAATCCTAGAATCAACTCGCTCGATACCAACTTGTAAGACCGATCCTGGCCCAAAGGACCCAACTAGGACCCGCGGCCTTACTTAACTAATCCATGTAAATTTTTGTTCATTTTGAGGTTCAATAATTGTCTAAGTCAAATTCAATCACATGAGGTTCAGCCTAGTTCCATTCTAAATGTCAACAGATAAGAGAAAGTGTATCTTTATTAAAATAAAACATGTGATCCATACATAAATCCAGTTGCACAATAGGCTATCATAAGTTCATAAGTTCATACTAACAATACTACTACAACCCACACATCCACACACGGCCTGGTCCTCATGGCTGCTTGGCCTTGCCACGGTCCTGGTCAGATCCTGAAACCAACACACACACAACACAACAGCATAAGTAATCCGATAGCCTAACATACACAAGTCCTATTGCATGGTTCGGTTCACCTAACTAAGTTCACTAATCTATCCAATCAAATAACAAGGCACACGGCCACACCAGGATACTCATCTATGGCTATCCTAATATCAAGAACAGCACATGGCCACTCTGATCCGTCCAAAACCAGCCACCAATCGGCCTGAACCGGATCTACCCATGATTGGGTCCAATCGGCCATTTCAAAAGTACTCATAAAATTATTAAAACCCATGATAATTCCTAAAATCCCAACTAAGAAGAATCCATAATCAGATCAATCAGAACCGGCCTAATTCACTCCAAATTTGGCCAAAGTCCACCAAACCGGCCATAACTGGCCACCATCAAACCGGCCTGATCAATCCAATTAAACCACATGATAAATCATGATAAATCCCCACTAAGAGGAATCCATGGTCGGATCCCATCAATTCCATCCAGAACTATGAGATCCGGACTTAGCTGCCCAACCAAGGCCATGGAGAGTTCTACTGAACCAGCAAGGCCATGGCTCGGCCATTCTGACTTGGAATCATCCAACACATCCAGCACATGATAGAACATCAGTAAATCAGAAAGAGGAAGAGAAGAGATGGGTCTGGTCCGGCCGTTCCATCCACAGCCAACACGGAATCTCACGCAGTGTCGGACAGTCCGTCCATCCCACTCACCTTGGGCGTGCGCTCAGGAGTGCTCAAGCCCTTGTCCACATCCTTCTCCTTGCCTCTGGTACTCATCTTCCACCGATCTCCAAGCCACACGACCGATCTCCTGGTCGGAAATCACCAAACACTCACACGGCCAACCCTTTGATCGATCTCTCTCTCTCTTTCTTTCTTTCTCTCTGTCACGATTTTGGCAGAGCTTTCCTTAGGGAAAAATGTGAGTGATTTCGACCCCATGGCTGTGTTTTATAGAAATGGCCGCCAACTGCACGGGCGAACAGGCATGACCGGTTGGACAGTTTGCACCTTCGCCAAACCGCCTCCAACCGCCTGGAACTGCTCTTCTCTCCCTTGGGCTGATCGAACATAAGCCCATACTGCAGCCCACACGCCTGGCCCTTCTTGTCCAAGCCATCAACCCATCAGACCTCCATGTCCAGCACGGCCAGACCCATGGCCGCCCTTGGACCGAGCCACATGGTCAAGACTCAAACACTCCACCTAGCTGAGATGAGCTGGCCACTAGCTGTTCCAGCTGAGTGAGCTAACTATCCAGCTACTGGAGCTGACTCTTCCTAGTATGAGCTGTCCTGAGCTTGTCCCAGCTGGCCCCAGCCTTCCTACCTAGGTTGTCCAGCTCCCTTTCACTTGTCCAACTCCCATTCCTTGTCTCCATCCGTTCCTGGTCAAGTCCCATCATTCGATGCACTTAACCATCCGTTCAGGTTAGGATTCAGTATTCTGAACTCCTTAACCTTCTATCCAGCCATGGCACGCTTGTCCTGAGGTCCTAAGACCAGACTGCGCGTCTCCTCGTACCATGGCTGTGCCCGAAGGCTTAGTCAGAATCAGGGACATGACACTGATCAAAAGTGAAGTTGAAGAATATGGTGGATTTGTGGGCTTTGCTTTAGCTTAGACAAAAGAGACAAAAAACAAAGATCCACTGCAGGATTTAGACTAGACGGTGACGTATGCTCAACTCAACTTATTAATATTCATTATTGCAGACAGCACGAATATTTAACTGATGATTGAGTCAAAGGTTAATGCTAATAAACAAAATTAAGCAACAAAAATTAGGGGTGAGATGGATCGGGTATCCAGAGAATTTTGAGGTATCCGGATTCTGATCTTTATCCGGCATATCCATGATTTTACTATCCTTATCCGGATCCGGGGTTTTCGGATATCCGGGTTTCGGATATCCTTCTAAAAATTGTAATATCCGGCGGATATCCGGATCCGGATTTGGAACCTTAAAATAAATAAAAAATAATATTAAAATATATAAAATATTAACAATAATTTAAAAATAAAAATATATAAAATGTTTTTAATTATTTGTATATATGCTATTACAAATTTTATATAAATTTTATATATACTAATATAAAAATGAAATTATGATAAATAAAATTAATTTATATATATAGATATTACTATTTTAAAAATAATTATTAATAAAAATCACGGATCCGGATATCCGGACTAAAAAATTTAGATATCTGGATCCGGATTCGGTTTTGACGGATCCAACATTTTACTATCCGGATCCGGATTCGGCCTCTCTGAAATTCGGATTTTCGGAGCGGATCCGGATCGGATCTCGGATCGAATCCGGATCTCGGATAATAATTCCAGGCCTAACAAAAATAAGAAAGAGTTCCTTCCCTTTACTAGCTCTTCTTAGCCACCCAAGTTTTTTCTTAGGTTTTCTTTGCTAATACTAAAAGATAATACTAGAATACAAGTTAACAAATACTCAAATAGTCATTTCATGTGGTAAGTATATAAATGAAACAAGTATTCATTAAACATCATATCAAATGACAAATAGTCATTCATTGGCCTTTCCAAATTAGAATTGAAGTTTATAAAATAGAAACATAAGTTTCATCGCGTTTCCACAATAAGATTTTTAGAAAACACATTTCCAATATATTTCCAAGAGATTCTTATTTTGAAACGTCTCCGAAATTGAAAACAGATCTTCAATATGCTCCAATATAGTTTCATGCATCCTCTTTAGCACAACATCAATTCTTTTTATAAAGTTAATACATTTTTCTTAAATGAATTTGACGGAGCGGAAATAACCAAGTAACCAATAAATGCAAGGATATCGTTGAATTCTGAGAATGCCCGCTATCGATGTCTTCTTAAGTCTGTTGAATTCTTAAAGAATGCCCAGAAATAAGGATTCAAGAGATTGGAGTAAAACCAAAACCCTAAGTTTATTATTAATCAATGATAAGAAAGTTGTCTCTTACAAATCAAGAGATCACCTTATATAGGTAAGTAAAAACCTTAAACCCGACATAGAAAGAAAATTTAACAAACTTAGAAAAGGAATGCAAAAATAATTAGGAAAAGGAAAGTAAGAAAACCAAAACATCCTAGGTTCACGATGTATGCTACATCAGGTCCCCTCCCGTACGAGAGATTCATCCACGAATCCAGAAAGCAAATCGTCATCAGGTTCATACTTGAACAGGTGCTTGACATTAGAAACGTCTGCGGTGTGGATATGAGGCGGGAGAGCCAGCCGGTAAGCATTCGGATTTATCTTTTCAAGAATTTCAACTGGACCCAGCTTCCGCGCCATGAGCTTGTTGTATTGTCCTGTAGGAAACCTTTCCTTAGCTAACACAGCCCACACATGATCTCCGACCTGAAAATGAACTTCTCGCCGACGCTTATCTGCCGCCCGTTTGTACTTTATTGCAGTACCCTGCAAATTGTCTTGAGCTTGCGCATGGATTGTTGCAAGTTCACTGATAAGCTCTTCAGCCCGACCATGAAACTCGCCTTGCTGAGGGAGAGAAAACAACGCCAAAGGTCCGCGAGGCACAAACCCATAAACGACTTTGAAAGGACTGAATCCCAGGCTTCTATTGTTGGCGTGATTGTGAGCAAACTCAGCTTGGCACAAAAGAGAATCCCAAGAACAGAGGTTATCGCCCACCAAACAACGAAGCATATTACCCAAGCTGCGATTAGTGACCTCTGTTTGACCATCAGACTGGGGATGGTAAGCGGAACTCATGTTTAAGCTTGTCTTAAACAATTTCCAAAGAGAACGCCAGAAGTGCCCAATGAACCTTGAATCTCGATCTGAGACAATAGATAATGGAAGGCCGTTAAGCCTATATATCTCTCGAAAGAATAGTTGAGCCACTTGAACAGCATACGTAGTCTTCTTACAAGGAATAAAATATGCCATTTTAGAGAAACGATCAACCACCACAAAAATAGAATCATTCCCTCGTTGCGTTCGCGGGAGACCGAGCACAAAATCCATACTGATATCGCTCCAAGGTTTTGTCGGAATAGGTAAAGGCAGATATAATCCAGCATTGGACGCATGCCCCTTTCCTTTCTTACAAGTCGTACACCTAGCAACAAAGCGCTCCACATCACGCCGCAATGTTGGCCAGAAGTAAGAATCGGACACAAGTTTTAGCGTACGATCCCGTCCCACATGACCTTCTCCATGCAACTCTTTAATGATATGGAGACGAAGACTACTTGCTGGTACACACAATCGATTGTCTTTAAAGATAAAACCATCTACCAGTGAGAAGTCGGAACGAACCCCATGTGTAAGATCTATCCAAATAGCGGAGAAGAAAGGGTCTGTAGAATATAAATCTGCCAAGCACTCAAAACCAACGACTGAAACACGTAGGGTAGAGATCAAAGCATGGCGCCTGCTCAAAGCGTCCGTGACTCTGTTGAGCTTCCCCGACTGATGTTTAATGACAAAAGTGAATTGTTATAAATAGGCAGTCCACGACGCATGACGAGAAGAAATCTTGTACTGAGTTCCCAAATACTTCAAAGCAACATGATCTGTATATAAGATGAACTCTTTATGAGCGAGGTAATGACGCATTTGTTTAACAGCCTGAACTAGGCCTGGGCATAAAAACCGAAACCGAAAACCAAACCGGAACCGAACCGAAAAACCGAATCCGAAACCGAATCAAAGTTCAAAAATAACCGAACGGTTCCTATATTTCTATAACCGAAAAACCGAAACCGAACCGGTACCGAACCGAGAACCGAATGGGTACCCGAATATCCGAAATAAAATTTATATACCTAAAAATATTAATTATATCTAATATTAAAAATACTAAATGTTCTAAACATACTACTAATACACCGAATTATCTAAAAATCGAAATACTCAACTACTTTTTTTTGTCTAAAGTATTTTAAATTATCCAAATTATCCTAAAGCACCGAATTATCCGAATATTTTTTATCCAAAATATTAAAATTAATCCGAATTACCCGATTTATATCCAAAAAATCTCCAAAAATTTGTTTTTTACACTGAATTATCCAAAATTAACCGAAAAAACCGTAACCGAATTGGAACCACAAATTTATCGGATATTAGTCGGTTCTTATAAATTTTACCTGAACCGACCCGAAACCGAAAAGAACCGAACCGGATCCAAACCGAATTTCATAGATAACCGAACGGTTCCTATATCTCTATAATCGAAAAACCGAAAACTGAAAGAACCGAACCGAAAACCGAATGCCCATGCCTAGCCTAAACGATAGCATAAAACTCGATATCATATGTACTATAGCGGCTGCGAGCTCCTGCGAGTTTTTCACTATAATAGGTAATAGGTCGACCATGTTGGCTTAACACAGCGCCGACTCCAAGCTTAGAAGCGTCACACTGAAGCTCAAAGGGAGAGTTAAAATCAGGGAGTATTAAAATAGGAGCTGTCGTCAACTTCTCCTTGATGATAACAAAAGCACGTGCAGCATCTTCAGTCCATGAAAACGAAACGCCTTTCATGCAATCTGTGTTCGGGGCCATAATAGTACTAAAGTTATGCACAAAAACGACGGTAGAAAGAAGCCAAACCGTGAAAGCTTCGGACTTCCGAGATCGTCGTAGGTGTAGGCCAAGAAGCAACTGCCTCGACCTTGAGAGGATCAACGCGTAGACCTGCTGCAGAGACTACATACCCGAGGAAAAGAACTTCCGAAGTCCCGACTCACACATCTGCTTAGCGATGAAGAGATTTTCTTTGCGTAACGCGAGCAGGACGTCGCGAAGATGTGTAAGGTGCTCGTCCAATGAGGTACTAAAAACCAGAATTTCATCGAAATAGACGACCACAAAGCGTCCAAAAAAGGGTCAGAGAGCTTGGTTCATGACACGCATAAACGTGCTCGGTGCGTTAGACAACCCAAACGGCATGACCAACCACTCAAATAAACCCTCACGAGTCTTAAAAGCAGTTTTTCATTCGTCCCCCGGACGAATACGAATTTGGTGATAGCCACTTTTAAGATCCAATTTGGTGAAGATTGAGGCTTTGCCGATTTGATCGAGAAGATCATCAAGGTGAGGGATTGGAAACCGATACCGCGTAGTGATCTTGTTAATAGCTCGGCTGTCCACGCACATTCGCCATGACTTGTCTTTCTTAGGAATGAGTAACGCCGGAACAGCACACAGGCTTAAGCTTTTGCGGACATAACCCTTAACCAATAAATATTCAATTTGGCGTCGAAGCTCTTCATGTTCTTCTGGACTCGTGCGATAATGGGCACGGTTGGGAAGAACTGCGTCTGGTACCAGATCAATGTGATGTTGAATATCTCTGAGTGGGGGTAATCCTGCTGGAAGCTCGTTCGGAAAGAGATCATCAAACTCTTGTAATAAAGAAGCAAATGCAGGCGGACACGGGACCGGCTGCGGTGGTGTTGGAGTGACCGAAACCAAGGCAAAGAGTGGTTTGGATTCTTGCAGCTCCATTTTGAACTGAGCTTTAGAGATAATTAACAAATTTTGCTTCGACTTTGCCGGAGGAGTGGAGGTGCTGATTGTTTTCTCATTGTCCGGAGACGGTAGAAGGGTAATTTTGCGGCCCTGAAACAAAAACGAATGAGTGTTCGTTTTCCCATTATGAACCACTTCTCTATCGTATTGCCATGGTCGCCCTAAGATGATGTGAGATACATCCATAGGGGCGATATCACCATATAGGTCATCCTTGTAGAATGATCCAATAGAGAGAGTAGTGTGCGTTGGGAGACAAAAACTTCAGCTCCGGTTTGCATCCAAAGGAGTCGGTACGGGTGGGGGTGTGCTTATGCTTTGAGCGCTAGTTTTCGTATAGCTTCCTCTGAGACAACGTTTGCAGAACATCCCGAATCAATGATGAACCGACAAACTTTGCCTTTGACTGTGCAGGTTGAGCTAAATAGAGAGGTACGTTGCCAAGCTTCATCTGTTTTAGGGGCGAGACAATTTCTGCGTAACATAAGGAAAGTTCCTGTGTCACCACTGACTTGTTCCTCTTCCATCTCATCGAACTGATCTTCCTCTTCATCGTATATAGGCTCTCCCACGAATTCTTTATCAGCCGCAAGCAATCCTCTACGCCCCTGCGGACATGCTGTTTGAATATGGCCACATTCTCCACAAGTGTGACATCGGAGGGCGTTTGGACGTGACGGTCTCGCCTCTGCAGGTTCTGTAGTTTTAGTTGCAGGTCGCGAACCAGCAGAAGTCGTCGCCGTATCGCGGGTTGTGGAAGACTTGGTATCATCTGTTAGTGTTGTATTGTGTGGTCGGGAGTTTCCTTGCCATTGATTCGCACTGAAACGCGATTATTTTTCGACGAGTAAAGCCCTTTGACGAGCTTCGGAGACAGAGCAAGGGTCAAATTGATGAAGCATGGTTTGAAGCTGCGGTCGTAATCCTGCGATAAAACGAGCCACCAACTGATCTTCCGAATCATGAATGTCGACACGGGTAAGCATCAGATAGAACTCGTTATCATATTCTTCGACGGAGCGTGATTCTTGCCGTATGTTGTGGAACTTTTCGAACAATAGACGCTCAAAGTTATATGGGATAAAAGACTTCCGCATACGTTTCTTGAGCTTGTCCCAAGAAGCTATTTTATCCTTTCCTCAACGCGTCCGAGAAAGTTTTAGCTGATTCCACCACGATGCAGCGTGACCGCGGAATAGGGTTGAAACATATGATACTTGTTTGTTAGCTGGAACTTCCTTGAATTCCAAGAATTCATCGACAGCTACAAACCAATCCAGTAGTTCTTCCAGCTGAGAGCCACCACGAAACTCCGGCATCTCAAGTTTGATACCCGATTTCCACCGTGAACCGTCGTCATTCCGATGTTGATACTGGCGCCGGTGAGGTTGAGGAAGATTCAGGTTGTCTTCTCCGAATGGATTATCTCCATCGTCATCGTCATCCTGTTCTTCGAAGATGGGGTTGTTGTTGCGGTGTTGTGTTGAGGTTGTGGTGCGCGTTGTGCCTCGGCGTTGGCTGCAAAAGCCGCTTGCACTCCGGCTTGAACTCCAGCCTGATTTGCTTCAGCCATCGTCCGCCTCATGTTGTCTTGAAAGTTCTCCTGAAAGTCTTCCAGGAACTGTTGCATCTGTGTCCATTTGTTTGGACGAGGAGCCATTGAAACCGAAGATTGATAATCACGCTTGGAACATAATTGAAAGGTCTCTGATACCAACTGACGGAGCGGAAATAACCAAGTAACCGATAAATACAAGGATATCGTTGAATTCTGAGAATGCCCGCTATCGATGCCTTCTTAAATCTGTTGAATTCTTAGAGAATGCCCAGAAATAAGGATTCAAGAGGTTGGAGTAAAACCAAAACCCTAAGTTTATTATTAATCAATGATAAAAAAGTTGTCTCTTACAAATCAAGAGATCACCTTATATAGGTAAGTAAAAACCCTAAAATCAACATAGAAAAGGAAATTTAATAAACTTAGAAAAGGAATGCAAAAATAATTAGGAAAAGGAAAGTAAGAAAACCAAAACATCCTAAGTTCACGATGTACGCTACATCAGAATTCTACTCTGTAAAGAAATATATGTGTAATCATGAATCTCAGATCCACTCAGAATTTAGAGTTAGGGTTTTGACCTTACGTATCGAACAAGAAATGAACGAAATGACTTTCATGCTATAATTTCTAGGTAAAAGCGTGTTTCTTATTGAATATGATTCGAGATACTTTTAAAACTGCATTGTTATTTCTCATTGTATATGATTCAAGCTTATGGGGGTGCAAAGTGGCCAATATCTTCTTCTTCTTCTTCTTCTTCTTCTTCTTCTTCTTCTTCTTCTTCTTCTTCTTCTTCTTCTTTTTTTTTTTTTTTTTTAATTTAAATATTATATTAAATTTAAAACCCGATGAACGGGGATACAATGATGATTACAGACTCGATTTCGACCAAAAGTTTATCCAGAATCAAATATCATAAAACTAGCTTCGCATCAACCACCTAAACCGACGCTTTCCGCTAACCAATTCTAAAATCACTAGATAACCGATTCCCGTTCTCAACTGTTGTCGTTTACCCCCGTGAATGGTGGGTTTAACCTCATTTCTTCGGCTGTCGGAATCCCCGGGACGACGCCTAAGGTAGCTGGGTTTCGGGATCTCGTCAAAGCCTATAATCTCCATGTTCCATTAAGCGCAAGACAGTCAAATGAAGAGGGGGTTACGAACAGCCATACCTAATGGCGAGCCACCCGCAACAAGACTATACACCCTCGCCAATGACGACGCGGACAGACCGGTACAAGCTACACAGGACCAAACCTCCTGCGAACAGAAGACAATCGCTGGACAAAGCTGAGCACCTGCCAAAACCGCAAAGGACAATGCAAGAACCGGGTTGAAACACCACTACTTCCTGACCGTTGAGCCTCTAAACCTGCACAGAAAAGACTAGCTACACCACCGAACAAGACCAAGTGAGCTTGCGAGGCGCTGGGATGTGAGCATAGACCAAGGGCGACCACATGACGATCAACAACTCGGAGAACCGCCACACCACTTGAAGTCTTCGAAAACCGAAGAGCAATTAACTGAGCTGTTAGATTCCATCTCCGAAGTCGACAGAAACAGAACAAATCGAACACCAGAAGACTCCACTCCAAACACAAAAGCCGTCGCTCTTGCTCGGAGGTAACGAGAGAGGAAGCAACGTAGAGGAGTTACAAAGCGAGGAGGCACCACGAGCAGCAACCAAAGAGCCATAGACGACCACATGTCGAGCTACTCGCAGAAACCTACGCGAACCTGAACAGAGCCCCGTACCATCCCGCCTGCGTACTAGGAGTCACGGCTCGCCTCCGTGTTAAAGGGAATCACCGGAGCACACTTGACTGCGGTTGGGTAGACACCGATGCTCGACGACGCCGCCAAGAACCTAAATGTCACCGCCGGAGTCACTGGGACACCCAAACAGGCACAACGGAGACCCTCCGCCGAACCATCGAGAAGACCAAGCCGCTCCTCCTCCGCGTTTGCAGTGAATCCGGAGTAGATCTAGATCTGAAAATTGATCTAACTCCTTAACCCAAAAAGCCGACTGACGCCAAGAACCAGCACTCCACAACCTCGCCGAGAATCCAGAGAAAGATACGCCGCCGTCAGAGCCATAACTCGTCGCGAGCGAGCACTTCCCGGAGCGACGTTCAAACCCAGATTCACGAGCATACCGGAAGAGAGTAGTGAGACGATGGCGCAGCAAAGACGAAAAAGGCTATAGGCCGACAACGGGACCGCCGGCACGCGCGCGTACGAGCCTCCGGACGCCGGAGGTAAATTGATTTGAGGTTTTGATCGCGAGAGAGAAGGCTGAGAGGAGAGAGAAGGTCTTTTTTTTTTTTTATCAGCTTTTGTTCTTCTTCTTCTTCTTTTATAGGTGGTTTTTGTAGGAATCAAAACATAAATTTAATTTCATGCGTGAATCCGGCACCATTAATATTCTTCTTCTTCTTCTTCTTTTTCTTATTTTATAGGTGGTTTTTGTAGGAATCAAAACATAAACTTAATTTGATGCGTGAATCCGGCACCATTAATACTTTTTTATTAGTTGTTGTCTTTTACGTTTTGAGTTGACTTATAAAAGCAGCATTGAATTCTTTTGGGTTTGTGATAGATCTTTTTTTCTTTAATGATTCAGGATCATCCTAATAGATCTTAAGACTATTGAACCGGATCTTCAATACGAATATGGAGAGAGGTGAAACCAGGCGCTATGAGCATCTCCAAAAAGACTCTCTATTTTAGAGTTTGCAAAACTCTAAGGGGGTGTATTCAATTAAATGTTTGAGGTGATTTATTTTAAAATGACAAATCCATTGTTATTCAAACGTGGATTTTAAAAATCATTTTAAAATCCGGTGTTATTGAACTTGTCATTTCATAAATCACTCTAAAATCCACTGTTATTGAACAAAACTTAAGTTGAACATTTCAGAGTGCTTTAGGTATTTTTAGAGTGTTTCAGGTAAATTTCTTAGTTATAAAAATAAAAATCCAAATCTCCAAATCCCATGGTTAGATGAGATTTTAGAGTTATTTAACAAAAATCACACCAAATCTCAAATTCTCCTGCAATCATCTAAAAACTTACTGAAAATAAAATCACTTCAAATTTCAGATTCAATACACCCCCCCCTAAATTTGAAGTTTCAAGGTGTTCTTCTCCAAAATCAAAACTTCAAACTTAACTTCAAAATTCTTTATATTTTACATTATGATCTCTTTATTTTTATAATTAATATAAATCCATAAAACTTTCATAAATAACGAGCACATATATAAAAATATTACATTAATATTGATTAATAAAATATTATATTAAATATATATAATTAAAAATATAAATACATAAATAAATATTAAACTACAAGAAAGAAAGAAACAATCTATTTTGAAGCTTGCAAAAATTCATATTTGAGGTTTAAAATGCTTTTTCTAAAAGTAAAAGTTCAAATTCAACTTCAAAAATCTTATATTTTATATTTGGTCCTTCTATTTATCATAATTTATTTAGATTCATAAAACTTTATAAATAATTAATACATATATAAAAATACTACATCCATATTAATTAATAAAAAGTTACACAAAAATATAACATTTTACATTGAATACATAGCTAAATACTAAATTATGAGTAAAATATATGATCAATTAGTGCATTTGTTAAGTTTCTTTTGTAATATTATTGTTGTATGAATCTAGTCTTAAAGTATTTTAAGTCTTATTTTAATGTTTATATTTAGTTTTATGTGTAAAACATAAATCTATGAAAACAAATATGAAATATTATGAGATATATATTTTTTAAGATTGAAATGATAAACAACAAAATATCTAAGAATCATAAAATGTAATATGTAATTGTAAGGACCAAAATGCAAATAAGAAGTGAAATTTCAAATTTGAAATTTTGAGTAGTAGCACTCTATATTTGAAGTTTCACTACCAAAAACTTCAAATTTGAAGTTTTGAAGTTTCTTTTTTTAGAACAAAAAACTTCATATTTGAAGTTATAAAGTGTCTTTTCGAGATATTCTAATGGAGGGATAATGGGTGCGATTACATGGGTCCAATCACATTGTCCCGCGTGTAATTGTAACTAAAAATCCAGATTTTAATATATATATATATACATATACATTTTATATAAAATATGTGTTTAACAAAACAAAAGGCCCAAAAGCTTTTATATTATATATATTTTTTTTTTTGGTCAAAAATATTTTTATATTTTTAATTATAAATATATAAAGTATTACTTACGAAAATAAAATTTTAGTAAAAAGTCTAATATATTATAATTTTAAGGGCTTAAACTTTTTTTTACCCTAGGGTTCATTAATACGTCAAACCGGTCATGGATGAAATCTGCCTCCAACAATAAAGCCTTCTTATACATTTACAGCTATTATTTAGATTACCACTATACCAGCAAATCGTATATGATATATCATCATATGAGTTCTTATTTCAGTTCATAATATATTAGACCACCAAAGTAACCCCTAATTTGAATATAAATGGTTTTATTTTCCCAGTAGGGTCGGTCTCAATTTGCTTGTGAATTGTGATCCATACATTATATTGCAACTATTTTTGTACCTTTACAGGATAAATAGAGAGTAGAGACCATTCCTTTTCATCTTACCTCATAATGACAAAGTTCAAAATCAAAAGGCTTTAAAACTATTGCAATGCATCACTTTTCCTTATTGACACCGAACACTCGTGGTGTTCAACTTTTGTCTTCGTCTGGTTAGATCTTGGTATAGAAATTGACCTTTGTATTGTCTTATATGTAAAGTACAAAACGATCCTTCGAACGACATGACATAACTTCAACCAGATGTGAGATGGCCACTCTCTTCATGCTCAAATGCATTTGCTTTTGCTTGTAAACCGCATGCAATAATTCACGCTTTCCCTTTCTGTTTATGTCCCACTCTTTTCTCACGAGTTTTTTTTCATGCATCAACCAAAGAAACGTATGTATGCAAGTGTGTAACATCATAATGTATTTAATTTACAGACTGTTGATTTGCATGTTTAGATAGATCATGCGCACGTAAACCTTAGCTTTGTAGAATGTGTTGGTATCAGACTATCAATGTGTAGCCGCAGGGCCGGCCCTGAACCAAGTCTAACGAAACATTCGCCTCAAGCCCCCGAAATTTTCGAAAAAATTACATGGATATAAACCCCCAAATTTGTAAAAAAAAAAAAAAACTCTGCCCCCAAATTATTGAATTCCTTCTTGACTTGTTTACAGCCCCCAAAATCTCAGGGCCGGCCCTGTGTGTAGGGCTGGACACGGGGTAAGTATCCGAAGATTTTGCTATATTTGTAACCCGACTTACCCCGTTTGAGTATTAAAAAATTTGTCATTTAGTTGTACTTGCTAATACCAAGTACTTGATTAAGCAAGTACTCGTCTATACACGAGATAGTTGCAAGTAACTTTGATGTACTTGTACTAATAATTTTTTTGTAATTGAGCTTTTAATATAGAAATTCCATTTAAGTGATTTTAAGATTAGATTATTATCTTTATTTATAGTGAAAAAAATTGTTTGACTTTTTATGTTAAAACCGATGTGAAATAATGTAGCGTAGAATTTGATGAAAGAAAAGAGAAAATTATTTGATCCCATGTGTTTGGTATATTATATAAGTATTAAAGTAGATGAAATAACAATGTCAATGTTAAAAAAAAATATTTTAAAAGTCAAGTAACGGATTAAAACGAGTTAAATAGCTAAAATAAATCTAAGACTTGTTACCTGGTTTGGATTTGCAAGTAATTAAATGTCCTAGCTTGTTACTTGTATTAATTATAGCAAGTACTTGTGTTTAGGAAACAAATATAAGGCGAGTAACGAATTTAAGGTGGGTAATGGGTATTTGTGCCCAGCCGTATCAATGCGTCTTTTTCTAGATTCTTTTTGTTAGTACTCAATGAAAATACAATGTAGCAACTAGCAAGAGTGTGACAGCCGATCATATAATTATTGCCTACCGTTAAAATTTCAAAATCTTATACATATTTGCCTCACATCATTACATATATTACGAAATAAGTAAGATTTTACAGACTCGAAATCAAACACCAGAGAGGGTGAAATAAACACACACACAACACATAAAATAAAGAGAGATTCAAGAAGCATTTTTTGTTTTTTTTTTTCAAGAACTAGAGATCAAATTAATTAACTAGTTAAACACTCATCCTCATTGGGGTTCTGTCTTATTGAGCTTCTTGAATATATGTATAATCTCAGTTCAATGAGTGCACTGGTTCAAAGGACTCCTCCCACAACTCGTCGGTTTAGGACTGTTTCCAACGACTCGGGGACTCATCTGACCCAACCTGAGTTCACCCACTCGTGGACTAAACACTTGAGACAAACTCCTGTTATTGACAGGAGTTGAACTCGAACTCGTGACCTTAGGACTACTCGTGTGTCTAAACTCTCCTCTGCTTCGTGTAATAAACTCATCAAGAATCTCTGAGTCTCCTGGATACGAAGTTGTCGATCCAATCTCCGTTTCCTGCTAAGAAAACGAGTATTAAAAAAAAAAGAAGAAAGAAGCTAAAGTAGATAAAAAGAGAGTCATTGGGTTACCGCAGCGAGATTGAAGGGTAAAGCTGGAGCTTCTTCATATTCTGCTGCGTCTAAGTCTTGAAGATGAGCTCCTTTGAAGAATCTAGGGAGGATGTACTGTCGTACGGGAATCAAGAACATGATCATTAAAGGGAACATAACTCCTGCTATCGGAATCCATGTGAGGCCAAAGCAGACTAAGAGATAAATCGTTTGGAAAATAGTGAACGTTGCAATTGTCTTGAACGGAACGGTTTCAACGAATGTAGCGTGGTAATCTTCAAGAACCCTGCAAAAATAGAAACCAATGAGCCACATACAGAGAGGCTTTAAGAAAAGAGAGTGGAGGTTTAGTTACTTGAAGCGACGACTAGGGGCTGTGAAGAGAAGCAAGATTCTCTCCCAGAACTGGTTTCCAGGTAAGCTTTCGATGGCCATGAAGGCAAAATATCCCCACAGGACTGATGTTGGGATCATCTTAAGGATAGGCATAGCAGCAACGCATCCTCCTACCATTGTAGACTGAAGGAGGTTGCTTACCCTCTGTTCTTTGACTTCAACTGGTAACAAATCATCAATCTCTTTCTCTATATCGAACAGAGTTTCATCAACCGGAGCATTGAGGTTTCCGGTGAGTGTAGTTGCTTGGATTGTTGATTCTTTCAGTTCTTTCAAACCCTGCAATTGCAAAGAAGCTATTCTTAGTTCTGTCTTCTATTGGAAACAAAAAAAAAAAAAAGCAAAAGTTTTATGGGAGATCTATACTCTTACTTGAGGCTGCTGGTATACTAGTGGTGTCTGCATGTGATGATAAGCTTCTTGCATATTGTTATAGAGTTGTCCCAAACTCGCATTCGTTTTGATGCTTCTTCGTGCTGTTGCAACCAGTCTGTTACGAAGCAACTGCAAAAGAGAGCCAAGGTTGGTCTCGGAACTCAGGAGAACAAGACTGTGGTGGTGAGTAACGTTACCTGATATTTAAGAGTTGCTAAGCTCTTGGTATGCATTGGAGATTGAGGAATGACACCATTTGATGGAGGAACTCCGAGTAGACCACACATTAATGTCTGCATTGATTATGATGACCAATAAGCCCCACCCCAAGAAAAAAAACTCAGACATGTTAAACCTTTTCTTCTCCAAAGTCCTTACCAGGAACCCAAGAAGAAGCAAGTCGTAATGGTACGAAGAGGGTTTCCTCAAATTAAATTCTTTCTGCTGCGCAAGCTGTGAAGCTACGCTATGATCAAAGTAGTAAAGCACAGCAATCATTGACGCTGGAATGAAAGCTCCAATTATGTGGACGATTGGAACATCAAGCATCTCCTGAAAATATTCAAGTCACTATAAGTCTTAACTCTTAGTTGAGCTTGGAGGTAAAAGAAAAAGGACAAACACCTTAACTACGGTCCAATTTCCATAAGCACCAGGGGACCAAGGATTAGGGCTAAAAAGTCGCCGGGGGATTCCTTTTGGAACATCTCCTGCTGGAATGTAGGAGACACCGGTCCACACTAGCACCATGAGAGGTACACCATAGTCAGCTATTAAGCTTCTGAGCCAGCCTGCTCAAGCAAGAGAAACAAAAACTGAGTCAGTATATGTTTCATCCGAATACCAAAGAATCTAGCTTAGTCACATACCAGTTCCGTAACGCCATGATCTGGCTTTTCTGCTTCTAAGTCCAGTTAGAAGAAGGCCAAAGGAGAGAACCAGAGCGAACATCCCATTAGCAAACCTCCAGGAAGGTAAGAACTCCTTCAGTTTCTGATTTTCCCGGTCCGGAATGCGAAATTCATCCACTAGCCCCTGGATAATCAATCAAGTCATGCTTTAGATATGATGAATTAGAAAAACATTTATGGAAATGCTGGTGGAAAAGGTTGCTACTTTGATGGCTTGTTGCATGAAGAGCATAGCAATAAGGAGTCCAAACAATTCGCCAGCAACACGGGTGAACCTATTGATGATGGAACAAGCTCCACATATAGCCATCACAAACAGCAACAAAGCAGTCCAAACACAAACCCTACACAAACATTCAAACAGTGACATGATTCCTCTTTTTAAGCAAAATCGAAAAACTCACAAAAAGAGAACAGAACATACCATCCAGACCAAGCCAAGAAGAGGTTTGGTCCAAGTTCAGGTCTGGCCTTTGCAAAGTTAAACATGAAAGTATACATGATTACAGTTGGCTCAGCAACGCCGAGTATAAGCAGTGGCTGACCTCCGATGATGGAGTGAATGATGCCGCAAATGGCGGTGGATGCTAAGGTCTGAACAGCCGTGAGAACTCCATCTGCGACCCAATTTCAAATCTTTGATAAAATGACGTGGAAATTGATAAAGGTGGAAACTTTATTGGTCAAGAAGCAACTTACCGGTGCTTCTTTCGAGTTGTTCACCGAAAGAGATGACAGGAATGGCAGAGGCGAAGAATATGTAAGTGGTGGGAGCCAGAATCCTAAGCCAATTAGAAGAAGATGATGAAATATTCATATAAAACAAAAGGAATATTCCATTGGTAAACTTACCTGAATCCAGCCTTGAATCCTCCGGTCCAGTCTTGCTTATAGCAAGTGAGTCTGCCTTTGAGATCATTCTTGATTCCTTCAAACGGCACGAAAGTCTCTTCCATAGCTTCTCACACTCGCTCGCTCTGTGACAATTCGTCAAACACTTGGGGAGTTCTTCTCTCGACTCGATTTGAGCTCAAACCCGGTTTAAGGGGGGAAACAACTTATAAACTACTTCAAACCCGACAAACCCATTTCGGAGAACATCTCTCTCAAGTCGAGGTTAACGAAGAAGAGCAGGAGAGGAAAATGAAGGAAAGCCCAGTAAGGAGGATTTTGAGAAGAAGATCGAATCTTGATGAAGAAACTGGGATACGATACATGGAACCAATTTACATGTTATCGAGAGGGAAAAGGTTTATTGGATTTTGGATGAGAAGAAAGTGGTGAGTCGTTGGAATTTACATGAAGCTTGCAATGTATACTGTGTGTGTTATGTCTGGCGGTGGCAACTGACAAGGATGAAGAAGCCCGAAGGGATCCCCTTTTTATATATAAGAGTAGAATACGTAGATGGAAACTGTAGTCTTGTTGAAAAGAAAATAATTATATGTAAACAAAATAAGAAAATACCAACCAAATATATATATATATATAAAATACAAATGCATAGAATACAATGGTTTTTAGGATAGACGAGCCAAGTACGCGACTTCTGCGATTGGTGTAGTAGTGACTCCTGCAGATATACTACTACTACTACTTTTTGTTCAAAAAAAATAAAGAAAAGCTACTACTACTTATGAGTGACAAATTACAGAATTCAAAGTAAGTTTTCAAAAAAGGTCAAAGTATAATAATCTCCCATCTGTAGCTAGCTAGGGGAAACTAGTGATGATTTGTAACTTATTTGAGAGTTTCTAGCTTTATTACAGCATGGTCTAGCTTTATTACCCCATTATTTAAATTGATGAGAACAACCGAGAAATATATAATTGTGCTCTAGCTTTATTAATTTCATGCTTTGCCTTCTTGGTGGTTTGATCTTATCATGTGTATCTTAGGGTTTCTTAAAACTTTTTTGCGACACCTAGGATCAATTTGGCTTTCAAGCAAATTGTAGTGCATTTAATCATGTATTAAACCTTCATTCTAGTAATTAAAATTATATAATTGTGCTAGTTTAAATTTCTTTTTATAAAGCTGTGTTAATATATACTATAGTTTCCAATGTTTACATACCAGATGCGCCTACCGGATGCGCCTACTGGAGTTAACAATAACAAAGAAAATTTTATATAAACATGATGTTAAAATTAAGACATGGATACAATTTTGTAATACGTGGAGAAGGAACGTACGTGAAAACCGGTGATAGTTTTTAGGGACTCCGGACTCGTGTATATTAAAATGGTTACGTTACAACTTGCACTTTCTTAAAATTGTTTTTTTTTTCGGTACGCCTGTTAAAAGTTTTTTAAAATTGTTAGAAACGAAGATGAGTGAGATTGGCATGCATCTATTTGGAATCATTTGTTTTGGCTCTCTCGATTTGTAAAATTTCGAAGTTGAGTGTTTGTCAATTATATCTTGCTTACTCCTAAGTCCTATCTGCCTATCGTTTTGATAATTAATTGGCCAACTTGCATTCTTAGAAATTAGAATCTTTTTTTTTAACTCGGAGGTATCCCGGGTCTATGAAAAAATCCAAATTAATCCCTAAGAAAAGATGTAGTCGGGTATTCAAATGAGTCTTAAAACATGAACTCATATCCATGTGGTGTCCAGAGACATTATGAGGTAGTTTCTTCCAATATGGTTCGAACTCGCAATCCGAGTGCAGAACGGAGTCTGTTCTTACCATTGGTCATGATGTTTCGGATAATTAGAATTTTACCACACTTGATATCTTCTGATTTTCGTTTTATTAATTAATAAATCAGTTAGTATATGTGTTTACTAAAATTATGCACATAAGACCATTTCCAAATTACTTCTATTTTTTCTTTGTCATGATAGATTTTATAAGATTAAACCAGAAAAAACATACACAAGATAAACAATACCCCTCGGAGCCAAAGTTAAAACCAACAAAGATCACATAAACACAATAGAGGAAGGACAACATCATAAGGTCTTCTGGAGCACACATGCAATCGATAAAGATGTGAAGATAGACAATAATGGAAGCTAGAATAAGCGGAAAGCGATGTAGGTCCCAGTTATTAGAGTTGCGTGAAAAGCTTTAAGACCAGTTCCAACCTAGAACCACGAACAACCGTCACTCTGAAGAAAGCTTTGCTTTAGGGAAGCAACGAGATAACGGATCTCCAACTCGAGCAGATTTATTCTATTTGTATTCCTATATTTTTTTTTAAAAAAAATCTGTATTATAAAGGCGGATTAAAAAAATTATAGAGATTTAAATTGAAGATACTCTAAGAATTATGTTTTATTCGTTTTATAGGTTTCTATATATATATACACACACATACACATATATATATATAAACATATCTATTACCTAAATTTATTCTTAGAAATAAAATTCTGGAAAAAGATTAATATATATATGTGTGTATATATATATCTATACTATTATTTATGAAGTGATTTGGCTTATGTGTCATCTTCTTCATAATTTTAGGTTTTTTACTTATTTGTCATTCATTATTTCTTATTTGTCATATTTTCCAAAATTTTAGATAATTTTCTTATTTGTTATGTTTTTAATAATTTTAGTTTTGATTATTTGTAATATTCTCCATAATTTAGGTTATTTATTTTTGTCATGTTTTTAATAATTTTAATTAGTATTTTTATATTTTTATTATATTTTTACATAATTTGAAATGGTAATTTTAGGTTTAATCATATTTTATAATCAATTATTAATTTTAATAAGTAAATTTAGTGACTTAGCTGATGATTTATTATTATCTTGAGGATATTTAAAAAAATCTAATGATTATCATAGTTAAATGTATATTATATTTACTTTAGTAATGTTAAAATATTATATATATGTGTGTTTATATTATATTTGGTTTAGTAATATTAAACTAATTCTATTTTAATATATATATATATATATATATCACATAATATAATTATCCATATATTCAAAACGAATTTCATTAATTTTATAATCATCATTATCTAAAAAAATTATATATTATGTTATCCAAAAATATTTTACAACATAATATTTTAAAAATAAATATAAATCCATGTATATGGTGTTATGTATAAATGTTTTCAAGTTTATTTTACGTAGTAAAAATATTTTATTAAATAAAAAATTATTGTATATAAAATTTTAATATTTATTTAATTGTTAAATTTCATGCTCTCAATAATTTTAGGTTTAATCATATTTTATGATTAATTATTAATCTTAATTAATAATTTTAGTGATTTAGCTGATAAATTATTATTATCTTGAGAATAATTAAAAAATCTAATGATAATATCATAGTTAAACTTATCTTATTTACTTTAGTAATATTAAAGTATTATATATATATGTTATATTATATTTGGTTTTGGTAATATTAAACTGAATATATTTTAATATATATATATATCACATAATATAATTATCCATATATTCAAAACGAATTACATTAATTTAATAATCATCATTATCTAAAAATTCTATATTATGTTATCCAAAAATATTTTACATCATAATATTTTTAAAATAAATATAAATCCATGTATATAATTTTATTTATATATGAATGTTTTCAAGTTTGTTTTACGTTATAAAAGATATTTTATTAAAATAAAAAATGATTTTATATAAAATTAATATTTAATTAATTATTAAATATTTTGAAAACATGAAAATAATTTAATTTTTGTTAATGGTTTTTGAATTGATAATATATCTATTTACAAAATTTTGTAAGATTATCAAGTCCGCAAGTGCGGTCAAAACACCTAGTATATATATATTCTAATACAAGATAAATAGTTTATGAGAAATAGAACTTAATGCAATATAAGGCTTTTTAACGTTACAGTTTTTAATTAGTTTAACAAAGTAGTAGTAATCATGCTGTGATGTGGCAATAGTAAGAACTCGACAAAAAACACACAGAAGCATCTAAAGAACTAAGAAGCAATTAAACTTGACCTAACTATCCCATCCTAATTGATTTTAAATTGATTTAACTTTTTCACCTTCATTTTTTTTTGTTTTGTAAAAGGCTTCTTTTTCACCTTCTTTGTCGCCAATTATAACTTCTGCACTATATTAAATTAATATATTGTTTATTAGGATTGGATTCAGATACGTTTAAAAGTTGTCTTTCACATGTTTGGCTGCGGTTTCGCACACATAGCTTAATTCGGCTCCTTTAAACATGACCCATAAGGGACTAATTAGATCAGTAAAGGCCAATGAACTTAATATATTAAACTATATATCATACGTGAGAAAATAAACTATATATCATACGTGAGAGATGCATGGCCCGCTCTTCTCCATTAATATTAAAGTTTTGAGTGCTTTACTGGTATTTTTGAAATATTTGATAGTGTACGGATGATTATTGATTGGTCCCAGCGAAAGTGTATTTTGTAGTTATAGAAAACTATATTTGGTGTTCAAAAAAAAAAAAGAAAACTGTATTTGTAGAGGTTGGAAAACTTTTCAATTGATGTATTACATGTGTAGATAGAATATAGATAATATAGATGTTTGAGTGGGAAAACTAAGTTATATATATGGTGACATATAAACTTGTCTGATGCACGTTAGCATGTACATGTGCTTACACACATGTAACAATTATGTAATCTTTTTTTTTTTTTGACTACCAATATATTGCAACTTCAAAACCTTAGATAGGCAGAACAGAGTTATGGTTACAAAGAGCAGATTTGGCAATGGCATCTGCTGTAACATTTGAGGATCTAGGAATAAAAGAAAAGACAATGGATGAAAACGAAGATGCTAAAGACTCAATATCCAAGTTGATTCCGTAGAGTTCGACATGATGTTGATTCGAGATGAGTGCATTGATAAGCACTTGATTATCTGATTTGAGCCAGAATTTGGTGAAACTAAGTGATTGTGCGTGTAGTAGAGCTTCCCGGACTGCAAGGGCCTCTGCCATGAGGGGCGATGCGATGAATTCTTCAGAGTAGGATCCCTGTCCTTGTACGGTATGCGCTGTGTTTGAGTAATGCCATCCACACGCACTGTGTTTGGAAGTAGAGGTTATAACTAGGTTTGGATATTTTATTTATTAAATTTGATTCAATTCGTTATTCGCTTCGATTAGATTCAAAAAAATGAATATCCGTAAGTCTTTGGAGTAAAACAAATATTAATAATCAATATCTATTAAAACAAAGAAAATCACAAATACTAAAAAATTCAAGGTTGAAAATCTGCTTCACTCTGTTTCTTATATCAATAAAAGCATATCTACAATTAAATCTAAAGAGTTGTAAATGTATAATTTTATATTACTATTATTCTAACATATAATTTTGATAATTTCATTAATAAAAGTATTAATTAAGAAAGAAATATTAAATCTTGATAAAAAAACTCTATTTTTCTAAAATTTTCTGTTTTTATAAAAATTTAATTAATTTTTAAAATTTATGGAACATATAGTAGTTTTGCTCATTTTACTTTTGTTTCATATTATGTAAAAGATATTTTATTAAAAGAATTTGTATAATGTTTTAGATTTACTTGTATCGAATAAAATGAATGAAATATTCATAAATATCCGTAAATATTTGTAAATATCATTAACTTTTTGGATATCCAGAAACCCAGATATCCGTATATTTTTCGAGGCAAAACAAATCGAATCAAATATCAGTAAACTACAAAGAAAATCACAAATACCTAAAATTACGATAGCATCCGTTCAGCGCCACTAGTTATGACCCATGTGCTACTCGACTCAACCTAACACCCAGAATACAATAGAGGCTTATTTCCTAATTAACTTCCCCGATTCAAAAGTTTAATACTCTTTAAAAAGATTGATGTTTTAAATTTCCATACATATTAAAACAATAAATGCATTAGTTTGGTTATTGCTTTATTTTACCAATAAATTTTACCATTCATATTTTATCATTTTTAATTTATGTTTATTTTTAAATCAAATACATTAATTATAGGAAATCAGCATGTATAGCCATAAAAAAATTATTTCATCATATCATATGAACAATATTAAATATATTAATATTTAATTAATTATTAAATATTTTGAAAACATGAAAATAATTTAATTTTTGTTAATGGTTTTGAATTGATAATATATCTATTTACAAAATTTTGTAAGATTATCAAGTCCTAAGTCGCGGTCAAAACACCTAGTATATATATATTCTAATACAAGATAAATAGTTTATGAGAAATAGAACTTAATGCAATATAAGGCTTTTTAACGTTACAGTTTTTAATTAGTTTAACAAAGTAGTAGTAATCATGCTGTGATGTGGCAATAGTAAGAACTCGACAAAAAACACACAGAAGCATCTAAAGAACTAAGAAGCAATTAAACTTGACCTAACTATCCCATCCTAATTGATTTTAAATTGATTTAACTTTTTCACCTTCTTTGTCGCCAATTATAACTTCTGCACTATATTAAATTAATATATTGTTTATTAGGATTGGATTCAGATACGTTTAAAAGTTGTCTTTCACATGTTTGGCTGCGGTTTCGCACACATAGCTTAATTCGGCTCCTTTAAACATGACCCATAAGGGACTAATTAGATCAGTAAAGGCCAATGAACTTAATATATTAAACTATATATCATACGTGAGAAAATAAACTATATATCATACGTGAGAAAATAAACTATATATCATACGTGAGAGATGCATGGCCCGCTCTTCTCCATTAATATTAAAGTTTTGAGTGCTTTACTGGTATTTTTGAAATATTTGATAGTGTACGGATGATTATTGATTGGTCCCAGCGAAAGTGTATTTTGTAGTTATAGAAAACTATATTTGGTGTTCAAAAAAAAAAAAGAAAACTGTATTTGTAGAGGTTGGAAAACTTTTCAATTGATGTATTACATGTGTAGATAGAATATAGATAATATAGATGTTTGAGTGGGAAAACTAAGTTATATATATGGTGACATATAAACTTGTCTGATGCACGTTAGCATGTACATGTGCTTACACATGTAACAATTATGTAATCTTTTTTTTTGACTACCAATATATTGCAACTTCAAAACCTTAGATAGGCAGAACAGAGTTATGGTTACAAAGAGCAGATTTGGCAATGGCATCTGCTGTAACATTTGAGGATCTAGGAATAAAAGAAAAGACAATGGATGAAAACGAAGATGCTAAAGACTCAATATCCAAGTTGATTCCGTAGAGTTCGACATGATGTTGATTCGAGATGAGTGCATTGATAAGCACTTGATTATCTGATTTGAGCCAGAATTTGGTGAAACTAAGTGATTGTGTGTAGTAGAGCTTCGGACTGCAAGGGCCTCTGCCATGAGGGGCGATGCGATGAATTCTTCAGAGTAGGATCCCTGTCCTTGTACGGTATGCGCTGTGTTTGAGTAATGCCATCCACACGCACTGTGTTTGGAAGTAGAGGTTATAACTAGGTTTGGATATTTTATTTATTAAATTTGATTCAATTCGTTATTCGCTTCGATTAGATTCAAAAAAATGAATATCCGTAAGTCTTTGGAGTAAAACAAATATTAATAATCAATATCTATTAAAACAAAGAAAATCACAAATACTAAAAAATTCAAGGTTGAAAATCTGCTTCACTCTGTTTCTTATATCAATAAAAGCATATCTACAATTAAATCTAAAGAGTTGTAAATGTATAATTTTATATTACTATTATTCTAACATATAATTTTGATAATTTCATTAATAAAAGTATTAATTAAGAAAGAAATATTAAATCTTGATAAAAAAACTCTATTTTTCTAAAATTTTCTGTTTTTATAAAAAATTTAATTAATTTTTAAAATTTATGGAACATATAGTAGTTTTGCTCATTTTACTTTTTGTTTCATATTATGTAAAAGATATTTTCTTAAAAGAATTTGTATAATGTTTTTAGATTTACTTGTATCGAATAAAATGAATGAAATATTCATAAATATCCGTAAATATTTGTAAATATCATTAACTTTTTGGATATCCAGAAACCCAGATATCCGTATATTTTTCGAGGCAAAACAAATCGAATCAAATATCAGTAAACTACAAAGAAAATCACAAATACCTAAAAATTACGATAGCATCCGTTCCGCGCCACCCCTAGTTATGACCCATGTGCTACTCGACTCAACCTAACACCCAGAATACAATAGAGGCTTATTTCCCTAATTAACTTCCCCGATTCAAAAGTTTAATACTCTTTAAAAAGATTGATGTTTTAAATTTCCATACATATTAAAAACAATAAATGCATTAGTTTGGTTATTGCTTTATTTTACCAATAAATTTTACCATTCATATTTTATCATTTTTAATTTATGTTTATTTTTAAATCAAATACATTAATTATAGGGAAATCAGCATGTATAGCCATAAAAAAAAATTATTTCATCATATCATATGAACAATATTAAATATATTAATATTTAATATTTCTATATCTTTCCCTAAATAATCTCAACCTCTAATTCATTTTTATTTTATTTTTCTCTTTCCTTCATTTCCGTTCTCATTTAATTTGATATATATTTTATTTGTCAAAATAATTTAGCCAAATAATAATATCATAATAAAGCATACGCAACTTTTTATATATACTGTATTTTAATTTTTCAAAAAAATATGAATTTCTTTCAAAGATATAAATTGTTATTCACGAATATCTCATTTTATTTTTCTCTTTCCTTCATACGAATATCTAATTTAGCCAAATAATAATAATACTCTCTCTCTCTCTCTCTCTCTCTCTCTCTCTCTAACACGATGATTCAAAAAGCAACAATGAATATAGTATTCAAAATTGAAAAGATGAACAATGATATGTATGAAGTATATTATAGTTTATATTTTGGTTTATTTTATTCTATTTGGTAAACATAGAATAGTTGGTAGTAGTATACTTTAAATACTATATACTATTCAAATGAGACATCATACTTAAACATATATATATTAAAAAGAAGTTGATATAAATTGATTTTTCTGCAGTTTTAACTTGGCCGAATTTTAGACCTTCTCTCATATTTTTCCTCATACAACCGATATATAATTGGTAGTAGTATATTGTAAATACTATATACTATTCTATTTTAATGGTATAATATATTATGTTACAACATTTCATTCTTTTTCTTCTCTTCTTTGTTCTTCTTCGCCATTCTTTCGTCTTTTTTCTTAACCTTTATCTCATATTCTCCTCCTTTATTTATTTTTCCTCACCTCTCACATCTATTTATCCTCTTTGTTCTTCCTGACTCCTAACTCCTCAGTTAAAAGTTGTAATGAAAAATATATGTGCAAATCAAATGATGCAAGTCTCCATTTATAAAGCACAAAATGATGATTTTTGATATAAAACATTTACATAAATAGATTATTTTGTTATAAAATAGTTGACATAAAAAGTTAGATGTAAAAAAAATCCAGCAATTTTAGTTACCAATGAACACATGACATTGTACCATTATGGGTCCCTTCTATAGTTTTCAACTAGTTGAAAAAAATTCAACATTGATAAATTAAACTCACTTTTTTTTTCTTTTTCAACACCCCATTAAAAGGATTCAATGTTTGAAAATTGCATTCAACTGGTCCATTGTAGATGGTCTAATAACTATACCACAAATTAACTCTTAGCTATACTCTAAAACATCAATCTTTCAAATAGAAAAACAAAACATAAACATCAATCATTCAAATAAAGAGGAAGTAGATTTTCTGCAGGCATCACTTTCTACAAATATATTAAATCTATCCTAAATTTTTTGAAATTTTATATAAATGTTATTTCTAATGTTTAAACTCTTTTTAGGTTTAGGAAAAATAGATATAATATATTGATTGGTTCTTACAGTTTCATTTTAAAATCGGATTCATGCAAGTTAATAACATATTTTACAAATTAAGTATTTCTTTTAAAATGCATAAATTTTTTGATTTGGTACATATATGTTAAATATTATCGGAAACCATATTTTTTGTGCTTGTGGAACGAATTATACTATAGCAATACAGTTGATTTATTAGTCAATTTATTTACTTAAATCAAAGAAAATCACGATAACTCATTGGGCAATTTAAATATATAAACAATAACATTATGTCATGATAATTTATATAAATTATCATGAAACCGAATAACTAATAGTTGATGGTCTACCATATTCAAATGACGTTGTAGTCTACGTAATTTGTCCACATCTTTTATCTCCTTAATTAAGCATACACTTTGTATCGGGACCTTTCCTCGTTGGGTCCATACCTTGTTTATTCAGAATAGTTTAAGAAGATAACAAAAGTATATTTTTTATGTTTTTTTGGAACTAACAAAAGTATATTGTTAAACAATTAGAAACCATACAGTTCGTGTAAATGTTATATACTCCATCTTAAAAGTATATGTAAAAGTAAATGCTCGTGCCAATCAAGTCGTACTGACTACTGATAATCAATCATATGTTTTTTTGTTATATTGTTTCACCCATTAATATAAGGGAAATTGCATTGTATAGCCATCAAACAAAAGATAATTCACTCCATATCCAAAATACCTAACTCACCGATACACAACCTTCCCATTATAAAAAATAGCCATATTACCCTTCTCAAACAACCGGTGAAACCTGCAAGAAGAAAAATAAATAGATTAATAATAATAATATTGAAAAGTAACTTGTGGCTCTTAGAAAACCACACATTCTCTCATATGTATATGGTTTTGGTGACTTTGCAAAGGGTGAAAGTCTTCTTCCCAGATTTGTTCTTGAATTGATTTCTTCTCACAAAAAGGACAACCAATTATGATAAACAAGAGGCAATGGTGAAGGCATACACGGTGAGCAAAAACACCAACTATTTCATTTCTTTTCCTCCTTCTCTTAACTCATTGATTTTCAGTTTCACAATCATGCTTTTGCTTTTATACTCTGTTTTTGTTTTTATACTCTGTTTTTGTTTTTATATTTTGTTTCTGTTTTTGTTTTAGTGATATAATGGTAAGAATTGCGACGGCTGACCGATAGAAGCGTTGCTTTGTCGAAAAAAGAAGAGGAGATAAAGATGATGTTTATATAGTGGTGAAGAATAACGACGGTGAACGAAATGAAGGTGTATCAACATGTTTGGAAAAAGAAGAACTGAAGAAGATGAACTCGCCGTCTATACTATATTCGGCGAACGAAATAGTATAGTATATATTATGTAATGTAGCTATTTATGTAAGGTTACCATACTATTTGAGACATATTTCTATACTATTTCTTAAAAATGTAATAATCTGGTGACTGTCAATATTTGAAAACGGGGGAAATTATTTATATCTCGGATGTGGGTTGACATTTCCGAGTTAGGGTATAGTTTTTTCATCTGGGTTGAGTTTCACTAACTCACCCTCGTTACTCTATTACTTATATTAGGGATATGACCCCATCTGTGTTGTAATGTCAGTCTATTCTATTCAATAATATAGTAGTACAACATCCATATAACATTGCTACTAAAGTCCCCTGAATTATTGAATGAGAACTAAAGTTTAGTTCCTCGTACACTCTAAAAGTAGTATATTATATCCACCATGTAGTATAGTATTACGATCCTGGTGAATGTCATTATTTGAAAATGGGGGAAACTGTTTATATATCGGATGTGGGTTGACATTTTCAGGTTATGTTTTAGTGTTATCATCTGGGTGGAGGTTTCACTAACTCACCCTCGTCACTCTGTTATTTGTATTAATGATATGGCTCCATCTATGTCGTAGTGTCAGTATATTCTATCCAATAATATAGTAGTAACATCCATATAACCTTGCTACTAAAGTCCCCTGAATTATTGAATGAGAACTAAAGTTTAGTTTCTCATACACTCTAAAAGTAGTATACTATATCCACCATGTAGTATAGTATTATGATCCTGGTGAATGTCATTATTTGAAAACAAGGGAAACTGTTTATATCTTGGATGTGGGTTGACATTTCCATTTTAGGGTTTAGTGTTATCATCTGGGTGGAGGTTTCACTAACTCACCCTCGTTACTCTATTACTTGTATTAGTGATAAGATTCCATCTATGTCGTAGTGTCAGTCTATTCTATTCAATAATATACTAGTACAACATTCATATAACCTTGCTACTAAAGTCTCCTGAATTATTGAACAAGAACTAAAGTTTAGTTCCCCGTACACTCTAAAAGTACTATACTATATCCACCATGTAGTATAGTATTACGATCCCGGTGAATGTCACTATTTGAAAACGGGGAAACTGTTTATATTTCGGATGTGGGTTGACATTTTCAAGTTAGGGTTTAGTGTTATCATCTGGGTGGGGGTTGCCTTTGAAATACTAAATCCTATATCCTAATCACTAAACCATAAACCTAAATGTAGATCCTAAACTCAAATAGAATGAGAAAAAATGTATGTGGTTTTACACAAATGAATTGACTACACCATTTATCAAACTATTGTTTTTCTATTATTTTCCACACATTTACTGAAAACAGTAAATCATATGTGGTTTGTATCTGTGTGATGTGGTCTCATTTAGTTTGGGTGATGTGGTTTGTATGTGTAACATAAATAATTACAAGTAATTTGCTAACATAATTTGGGTGATGTGGCATAAGTAACATAAATAATTACAAGTAACATAATTAATTGGAGAATACATATGGACGTGACTGTAAGTAATAAAGGAAATACTCCATTTATTGTGATTGTGTTCTATTCTGGTCCACAAATTTACTCTCCACAATAAATAGCATTCAGTTACTTTTATGCCAACGTGTCTTCTTCCTTTTCCATAAGATCTGCACAGTGCATCGTGAATATCATCCATTCATCCTTTCCACAACATCATCTCTTTCTCTCTCCTTCACCGAAGACTTGTACGAAGGAAGGTTAAAACCGGAGAAGTTAGGACATAATTGTTACCCACTTCATTATGTCAAAATCATGTGCATACACTTAATTTCCTCTCCAAACTTGGCTATTTCGCAAATTAACCCTTAATATAATATTCTGTTATGAAAACTGTTCGCAAGAACGCAGCTATATAAGAATTTATAATTTTATATTGCAAGTTGATTGGGAATTTCGTGGCGTGACTTGGTCGGTATGGGATCGAAAGTTCGAAACAAGTTGAAGTACAACCAGACCGCTTGATAATGATGGTAATTTTGTAATTGGGCTTATAACTTAATATCCCTTCTATATATGCATGAGTTAACTTTTATTATAACAAATTAAATTGAGCATGATCCACTCCATGCACCTAGGAAATATGTGTCAATGCAAATCAATGAGAGCCTATACAAACCATATTAAAATATATAAGTGACTTAAACTGTCTACAACGTTATTAATCAGTCGATAGACTTTTCTTTTCCTTTTTTGGTAAAAACAGTCGAAAGAGTTGTTTTACCGCTTTCTATATTGATTCGAAGAAGCGGCTCAACAAAACGAAAGTTCTACAGAAAATGAAAACAATATTAATAATTTGTTGACGGGATTCAATATCTTTCGTTTATAATTTACTTACGTATACCACATATTTGAATTAAAAACTATATATCAAATGTAATTATGAAATAAACTATAACAAAGTTACAAACTGACAACGCGCATATAGAATAGCCTTTTGTCGTCGAAAAAAAAGACAACGCGCATATATATATACACCCATTATAGACATGTTCAATATTTACCAATAAAAAGAACGCGTTGGCCCAAAAAAAAAAGAACGCTAGGATCAGTGCTTTGATAAGATAGATACATTACAAGTGTTGAAAAAGCAAATATCTACGAGGATTTGCGTCACTGAATTTAATCAGTTCTCTTATAATGCCTTCTCGCGTCAGTGCGCATGAACATTATTTTCAAAAGCATTGCATGCACATTTTTTTTTTTGAAAGAAAATGGTTAAACCTGCGCCTATTAAAGACACAGTTCTAACTCCCGGAGGCAATACCACGGATTACTCTCTCCGGATATTCAAATGGACTGTAAGCATGGGTCCATATCCGCGTGGCCACATGTGAAGCTAATAATCTCGCACTAGAGGGGAGTCGATCCCTGGCCTGGACCAACAGGGCAACTCCTCCTATAGTGGAAACCACTAGACCACCACGATGCGGTTAACATTGCTTTCACGAAGACACGAAGTATATATTATCTAATAATATGTATTTTTTAATCATCTAATAATATTAAGAGGATTTACTTTCTTTTTTATTATCTAATAATATTAAGAGGATTTACTTTCTTTAATACATTTAGAGAAATATTCTTATCACTTAATCATGTTTTATGATAAAATTAGCACACAAGAAAATTCTTAAATAGAATTAATTAAAATAAAAGTACAATTTTATTTTATATTTAGTTTTAGCAATTAGTATGATTTATAGTATCTCTAATGTAAAACTCCAATTTTTTCTTCCAAAATAGAGTAAAAATGACTATGGAGTAAAACTGCTCCAACCTTACTCCATTTCTCACTCCATAATGGGGTAATGAACAAACAAAAAATAGATTACTCCATTTATGGAGTAAATTTCATTATGAAGTGAGATATGAAGTAGGGTTGGAGCATTTCTTACTACATACTCACTTTTATTCCATTTTGGAGGAAAAAATGAAGTAGGGATGGAGATGCCTTTAGAGTTTAGTATTAAGAAGGTGTGGATGGGACTAAAGTTTAGAAATTAGAATAATTAGTGTTTTCTTATCAAATGGATAATATTTTGAATTTCCTATCATTGTATGCTATTTTTGGATAATTTTTTTTTTGAAATGATAATTTCAAGATTTGCCAATTTATATATGTTTACTTTTAAAAAAACCAACAAAACCCCCTATATGGTTACTGTTTGGACAATTTTGTTTGATAAAAAGTATATACTGGTATATATATATGAAAGTTCTTTAAAAAAAAAAAGAGAAGAAAGAGTCGCATTTAAAAAAGGTGTTGCCATTTAATCAGTGTACAATAAGAATGATGTGATAATGAAATAAAAACCTAGTTTATAAACCTAAATACACATGAATAATTTTCACCATCAAAAATTTGATTTGAATTTCTAGTTTTTAAAGAAGCATGTTTGGTTATATTTGGCGACCATTACATACACCCTATATAACAATTGTTAATTACTCTCTCTGTTTTATACTTTTATTATAAGCGTCACTTTAACATTTTACTCACTAATGAAGAAAAATTACCAAAGTTCACATATACCCTTAATAATTACAATTATTTACTAATTAGTTTATTGTCATTATTTAACTATTTATTATTAATATTTATGCTGTATTTAGTTTGGTCAATAGTCTTAGAAATAATTTAATGCATTTTTAGAATCAAAGCACTTATACGAGTAACATTTATTTATAGTAAAAAAATTTCAGTTTTACGTTAGTTGATGACATACAAAAATGACTCTAAAATGGCTTTTGAAATTTTATCACATATATACTATTATTTGATCAATTTGATTTGGGGTTAGAATTGGCAATAAGTTAAAACAGTTGTATTGAATTCGGAGAAACGATATTTTTATGTAACAAAAAAAGATATCAATTCGGAGAACGATATTTCTTGGACATATTATAGGGATATTCTTCGTTTCACTTTCACGAGTAAGAAATTTTTGCATGTTTATCAATCACCAAATTTGTTCAATTAGACTACGAGAAAATTTGCATACACTCACTCGCACATATTCGCATCCACTTAAGTCCACGTACATTTGTTGAACATTTTAGGTCTCGATTGATACAGCAGATAAACAAGCAAGAATAAAGATACAATTTTAAAATTATCATAAAAGTTAGTATATAATATATTTATTTTAAAATATAATTTTTTTGTTATTATGAACATAATTTTTATATTATTAAATAAAATAAACTAATTATATATAACTTATATATAAATTATCATTATTTATCTATTGGTAGAAGCGATAAATGATGCATATAATATTATCTGAAAAATTAATATATGACATATAGTTTATTTTTTTAATAATATAGATTCGTTTAATTTCTAATATATAATATATAAATATATATTATTTTATTTTTAAATAAAAAATAATGAATCTTATTTAATTATAAAATTAAATTAAATTTAAAATTTAAAATATTATTATTTAAAAATAAATTTAAATATTATTTTGAAATATAAATTTATTTTTGGATATAAAAATAATTTTGATATTATTAAATAAAATAAACTAATTATATATAACTTATATATAAATTATCATTATTTATCTATTGGTAGAGCAGTAAATGATGCATATAATATTATCTGAAAAATTAATATATGACATATAGTTTATTTTTTTTAATAATATAGATTCGTTTAATTTCTAATATATAATATATAAATATATATTATTTTATTTTTTAAATAAAAAATAATGAATGATATGTGTAATTATATAAGTTGTATTATATTTCAAATGTGAAATATTTTTATTTTTGAAAAGTTAAAATAATTAATCACAATTTTTATTTTTTAAAATATAATTTTTTTTTGTTATTATGAACATAATTTTTTATATTATTAAATAAAATATATCAATTATATATAATTATATAAATTTTTTATATATTCGAACTGCAAATGCTCTACCAAAATCTCTATATGAGAACATTGAGTAAAGAGCATTTGGAGAACATTAGCATCTTGTAAATGCTCTTGTAAATGCTTTTGTGATAAATATTGATTGGATAATCAAGAGCATAATGCTTATGTTAATGTTCTGCCAATCATACCCATATCAAATTGTTTGGGCTTAAGACCCATCAATATTTTTAATATTAATGTAAATATAAATTTACCCAATCCGTGTACTGGTTTAATCAGTGGTTATATCATTAAAATAAAATAAAAAATAGACCGAACTGGTCTGAGCAAAATAAACTTTTTTATTACGACGTTTAATTACATAATTACTCTTAATGAATTAAAATATTATATTTAATTGTCATTATTAAAAATATTTACTTTTTATTTATCAATTAATTTAAATTAAATTTTTAATTTTGTTTACTTTTGATATCTTTTCAAATAACATTTAGAATAAAAAGTAATATTTCTAAATACAAAAACGAAAATATATTTATCAAAGGAAACTAAGCTATATTTTCTGTAAATAGATTTTATAAATATAGGAGCACGAAGATATCTATTTATGTATAACTAGGTGATTTTCCCGTGCTCATACACGAGTATAAATATTTATAAAGTAATATATATTATAATAATTGATTGCTATTTACTTTTAATTTCAAATTATTTTATAGTTTTATTCATAATTTATATTAATAATTTATATTACTTTAATTAGACATATAATTTTAGATATGTTATATCTAGTCGGTTTAGTTGTTTTTACAATCGGTTTAGTTATCATTTGGATATATTAGATTGCATCTATTTCTCTGAATTCAATTATATAATTTTTTTATTAAAAATATTTTAAAATTTTGATTAATTTTTTTATTTGCATTAGGTTGGTTTTTGTCTTAGATATGTAAATATATTTTAGGAAGATTATTTATAACTTAAGATATATTGTGTTTAGAATGAAATAAAAAAATAAACTAAAGTGTTTGGTTCCAAATTACGTAAATTAATATAACGATAATGTTTTGCAATCTCATGCATATATATAAATTTTATAAAAGAACTAAATTAAAACAGTTGCTTAATATTTTATTTTCATTTGTTAAGGTGTTTTGAGTCATCTTATAATTTATATTTTATAAAATAAATTATTATTATTATTATTATTATTATTATTATTATTATTATTATTATTTATTATAAAATTATATTTTCTTATTATAGTTAAATCTATGATTTTAGATATAAATTGGATTAGTCGAGTCACTCATGTTGTGAGTATCTTAAGTTACATATATTATTTCAAATTCAAACTGAGGTATAATTATTTTTATTATAATTAAGTCAAGTCAAACTAATTTTATTTATCGTATAAATGTGCATGTATCTTTATTATATATATATATATCAAATTAAATGTTGATTTAAAAAAATAAATTAGAAAAGAAAACGAAGATCTATTGAAAGTTACATAATAAGTAATTGAAATATTTTTGGAAGCTCATGAACACATATCAATATTTACAATAACTAAAATATTTTTATAAATTACAAATGATTTTATGCCTTTTGGTTATGGTTATATTAAGTTCCACAAACACAAAAACATAAAATTTAAAAGAAAATTTAATATTAAGAAAACATATAATTTTAATAATGCAAAATATAATATATCTACCTCATTAAAGTGTATAGTGTGATTTTAATATATATTTTTATTTGATCAAAAGATGTTTATTGTTAAAATTTATTTTTCGTTTTAATTTTGCTTTATAAAATTTATAATACTTCCTTTTATTATATATGTTATTTTGGAAAATATTAAAAATTAATTTTAATAAAAATCAATAATAGTGTTTAATTATCTAAAACAAATAAATATATTAAAAATATTTCTGTTACTATGAAATATATATTTTTGTACTGTTTAAAATTATGTTTTTAAATAAATAATATTTCTTTTTCTAATATCAAGATTATCTGTGAAAATATAAATATAAAGAAAGTATATTAGTATGTTTTATGTTATTTAAAAATATTTTAAAATTTTGATTAATTTTTTATTTGCATTAGGTTGGTTTTGTCTTAGATATGTAAATATATTTTAGGAAGATTATTTATAACTTAAGATATATTGTGTTTAGAATGAAATAAAAAAATAAACTAAAGTGTTTGGTTCCAAATTACGTAAATTAATATAACGATAATGTTTTGCAATCTCATGCATATATATAAATTTTATAAAAGAACTAAATTAAAACAGTTGCTTAATATTTTATTTTCATTTGTTAAGGTGTTTTGAGTCATCTTATAATTTATATTTTATAAAATAAATTATTATTATTATTATTATTATTATTATTATTATTATTATTATTTATTATAAAATTATATTTTCTTATTATAGTTAAATCTATGATTTTAGATATAAATTGGATTAGTCGAGTCACTCATGTTGTGAGTATCTTAAGTTACATATATTATTTCAAATTCAAACTGAGGTATAATTATTTTTATTATAATTAAGTCAAGTCAAACTAATTTTATTTATCGTATAAATGTGCATGTATCTTTATTATATATATATATATCAAATTAAATGTTGATTTAAAAAAATAAATTAGAAAAGAAAACGAAGATCTATTGAAAGTTACATAATAAGTAATTGAAATATTTTTGGAAGCTCATGAACACATATCAATATTTACAATAACTAAAATATTTTTATAAATTACAAATGATTTTATGCCTTTTGGTTATGGTTATATTAAGTTCCACAAACACAAAAACATAAAATTTAAAAGAAAATTTAATATTAAGAAAACATATAATTTTAATAATGCAAAATATAATATATCTACCTCATTAAAGTGTATAGTGTGATTTTAATATATATTTTTATTTGATCAAAAGATGTTTATTGTTAAAATTTATTTTTCGTTTTTAATATCTCTTAAAAATAAGCAGTTAAAAATTGTGATTGTATTTGAGAAATCTTATTATATAAGTAAAAAAGATTTATAGATATTTTTGCTGTAATTGAAAGATATTATGGTCAAATAAATATAAGAAAATACATATAATATTTCAATAATATTAATTATAAAATATTTTAGTCAATAAAACATATATCAGTTTATGTTACTTAATTATTTTATGTAATTATCTAAAAATAGATAAATATATTAAAAATATTTCTGTTACTATGGAAATATATATTTTTGTACTGTTTAAAATTATGTTTTAAAATAAATAATATTTCTTTTTCTAATATCAAGATTATCTGTGAAAATATAAATATAAAGAAAGTATATTAGTATATTTTATGTTATTTGAAAATATTTTAAAATGAAATATTACTATTTTGTGAACTTTCCTTTTTAATGAAATCATATTATTTATACATATATTTTCGTTTTTAATTTTGCTTTATAAAATTTATAATACTTCCTTTTTATTATATATGTTATTTTGGAAAATATTAAAAAATTAATTTTAATAAAAAAATCAATAATAGTGTTTAATTATCTAAAAACAAATAAATATATTAAAAATATTTCTGTTACTATGAAATATATATTTTTTGTACTGTTTAAAATTATGTTTTTAAATAAATAATATTTCTTTTTCTAATATCAAGATTATCTGTGAAAATATAAATATAAAGAAAGTATATTAGTATGTTTTATGTTATTTAAAAATATTTTAAAATGGAATATTACTATTTTGTGAACTTTTCTTTTTAATGAAATCATATTGTTTATACATATATTTTCGTTTTTAAATTTGCTTTATAAACTTTATAATACTTCCTTTTTATTATATATGTTATTTTGGAAAATATTAAAAAAGTAATTTTAATAAAAAATCAATAATAGTGTTTAAATATAACATTTTAATTAATTAAGGATATCAATGTAATCAACCAATGTGAGAATTAACGTGAGTGCGACACGTAGGAAACTAACTTCTCAAATAATATTATAAAGATTACAGATTAAATTTAAATTTTTATTAATAATTATAGTTGATTTATTAATATTTATATGAAGATATCTATTTAAATAAACTATCTTTTCTAGTTAATTACAGATTTTATAAATTGCTTTTAACTTTATCTAAAGGAATAAATTATTCCTAACCGTTACCAGACTATATATTTTATTTTGGAAAATATTAAAAAGTAATTTTAATAAAAAATCAATAATAGTGTTTAATTATCTAAAACAAATAAATATATTAAAAATATTTCTGTTACTATGAAATATATATTTTTGTACTGTTTAAAATTATGTTTTTAAATAAATAATATTTCTTTTTCTAATATCAAGATTATCTGTGAAAATATAAATATAAAGAAAGTATATTAGTATGTTTTATGTTATTTAAAAATATTTTAAAATGGAATATTACTATTTTGTGAACTTTTCTTTTTAATGAAATCATATTGTTTATACATATATTTTCGTTTTTAAATTTGCTTTATAAACTTTATAATACTTCCTTTTTATTATATATGTTATTTTGGAAAATATTAAAAAAGTAATTTTAATAAAAAATCAATAATAGTGTTTAAATATAACATTTTAATTAATTAAGGATATCAATGTAATCAACCAATGTGAGAATTAACGTGAGTGCGACACGTAGGAAACTAACTTCTCAAATAATATTATAAAGATTACAGATTAAATTTAAATTTTTATTAATAATTATAGTTGATTTATTAATATTTATATGAAGATATCTATTTAAATAAACTATCTTTTCTAGTTAATTACAGATTTTATAAATTGCTTTTAACTTTATCTAAAGGAATAAATTATTCCTAACCGTTACCAGACTATATATTTTATTTCGTTCGAAGTTATGAATAGAACTCAACTAGTGATAAAGCTGATAATTTAACTAGTTGTTGTGTAAACTGATTTGAATAATAGAGGCGTAAGATCGATCTCAAGTACAAATCCGAATATATTATGCATCGAACGTTACCCCAATAACTACAAATGAGTGAATACTCATATCTATAACGAGATAGATGCCATGCGACAATATTTGACCAATTTAATCGTACAAACGAAATATATAAAATGTATGAAAATAAAAAGAAAACACAAAGCAATTGATTAGCCTAGTTCGAAATGACATCTCTTTAACGTATGTCGTTGTTTGGTAATGCCTCTGAATCTTCCTAACCACAGTTTTGTTATCTTATATAGTATCTAAAAACCACACACACACATATATATATATAACTTTGTTATACATCGTTTCCATATGGAAAGAGAGACTGTCTATCGTCGTTTACGATAACATAGAACCGCCGATTTCTCAAATTATTTGAAAAAACTTTTAACTATTTTTTTTCAATTGAAACCCCTAACTCTAATTTTAACATATACAAATCTTGTTGTAACATATGTATCACGAAAAGAAAACATTTAGAGTTACGGTTTGATTCTCAAGTAAAACTATAATCTTTTCTGGATGCATGAAATGTAGTTTAGTGTCGTTTCGCGACTGTCGTCCACTTTTTTTTTTTTTGTAACTCAACTTCAACATTCATTTCACCAAAGATTTTGATACAAGATTGGACCACCAAAGAATACCACTCATACATTGAGGCAATCTATTATGACCCTGGATCACTTGATTGGATCCAACGCTACTTGAACAAGACTTCAATGTATTTTAAACCACATTGAGCATGAGATCACTCCACAACTCGAAGTGATCCACCTCTTCAACCACCTAATTCTACCGCAGGTACAACAACGTTTACTAACACATGAGAACTAAAGAACATACTCAAGACTGATTATAACCTTGCTAAGCGATCCTAATAGTTAACATTCAAAGCTCATGACCTATTAGCCTCATCTATGAAGATGCATTGTCGAGAAGGCCTCACCCTCATGGTCTTCACTGTTGTGACCCTAAGCCTAAAATGGACAGTAAGTCCGACTGAAAAACGGGTTCAGCAGCACAGAACACGGGTCGAACCAAGCAAATCCAAGTTTTCAGAGAAATGGGGCTCATACCATCAAATCAGACTTTCGGCGCTGCGTATAAAGCCACCACCACGAGCCTCCGCTTGAATACCATCCGCTTGACCTCTTTATCCGCGAAATCCCTAGTTCGTGTGGTTTCCCATAACCGAAAACCATACTCTGTCCACTCGCCGTTAAAACTCTCGTCCTCCAGCCAATCTGCCACAGAGGAACATAGATCGATGATGGAAAAGACGTTTTTCGGAGCCACGCGCCGCTGCCGAGGCGGAGAAACCGGAGATCTGAAAGGGGGAAAATCCAGATCCCAACCTCCACAAACCCTAAAAGCCGACTTCTTTCCTCGCCACTATCTCGTTAGCCTCGCCGCTACTCCAGATCTTATCGGGATTTCTTCCATCATCACGAACTGCGGCAATAGCTTCAACTCCCAATCCAGAGCATCGTGCATATCGGCCAAGATCAAGCGGTTCAGAAGAAAGCAAAGATAAAAGGAGAGAAGGTAGAAAAGGAGAAGACGCCTCTGGCATCGGATAAGCCGGGCCGGAATTAGGGTTTGCTGGTTGGTTAAGAGAGAGACTGGAGCTTCGATTTTTATTCCAGCTTTAATTATAGTCTACAAATGACTGTCGTCCACTTTTTTTTTTGTAACTCAACTTCAACATTCATTTCACCAAAGATTTTGATACAAGATTGGACCACCAAAGAATACCACTCATACATTGAGGCAATCTATTATGACCCTGGATCACTTGATTGGATCCAACGCTACTTGAACAAGACTTCAATGTATTTTAAACCACATTGAGCATGAGATCACTCCACAACTCGAAGTGATCCACCTCTTCAACCACCTAATTCTACCGCAGGTACAACAACGTTTACTAACACATGAGAACTAAAGAACATACTCAAGACTGATTATAACCTTGCTAAGCGATCCTAATAGTTAACATTCAAAGCTCATGACCTATTAGCCTCATCTATGAAGATGCATTGTCGAGAAGGCCTCACCCTCATGGTCTTCACTGTTGTGACCCTAAGCCTAAAATGGACAGTAAGTCCGACTGAAAAACGGGTTCAGCAGCACAGAACACGGGTCGAACCAAGCAAATCCAAGTTTTCAGAGAAATGGGGCTCATACCATCAAATCAGACTTTCGGCGCTGCGTATAAAGCCACCACCACGAGCCTCCGCTTGAATACCATCCGCTTGACCTCTTTATCCGCGAAATCCCTAGTTCGTGTGGTTTCCCATAACCGAAAACCATACTCTGTCCACTCGCCGTTAAAACTCTCGTCCTCCAGCCAATCTGCCACAGAGGAACATAGATCGATGATGGAAAAGACGTTTTTCGGAGCCACGCGCCGCTGCCGAGGCGGAGAAACCGGAGATCTGAAAGGGGGAAAATCCAGATCCCAACCTCCACAAACCCTAAAAGCCGACTTCTTTCCTCGCCACTATCTCGTTAGCCTCGCCGCTACTCCAGATCTTATCGGGATTTCTTCCATCATCACGAACTGCGGCAATAGCTTCAACTCCCAATCCAGAGCATCGTGCATATCGGCCAAGATCAAGCGGTTCAGAAGAAAGCAAAGATAAAAGGAGAGAAGGTAGAAAAGGAGAAGACGCCTCTGGCATCGGATAAGCCGGGCCGGAATTAGGGTTTGCTGGTTGGTTAAGAGAGAGACTGGAGCTTCGATTTTTATTCCAGCTTTAATTATAGTCTACAAATGACTGTCGTCCACGTATACAACAATAATTCAATAAAGTATGAAACATAATGCTATCCCTCACTCGAATTACAGTCGATATAGTTTTACTCTAAACCAGAATAGTTACTTTTTATTTCTATATAAAAATACTTTATAGATTTGAAACTTCAGGAAATTTTTGAATGCTCAAGATTTTGTATTAAACTCTCATAGTCTGTTTGACTCCACAAAAATTAGTTAAACGCGTAAATCATTACCACTAGTTAAATAACCTTTGTACGTAATTGATTCAGACACAATGACAGACCAACTCGAGAACATTGAATGGATCATCCTTATAAAATACTCTTTTTTGTTGACAGTCGTGGTAATCATAATGAAAACTTTCATGCCAATTCGAATAGGCGAGTGAATACGCTTAACTTCTTGATCCAGTAGCCCAATGACCTATCCAATGGGCCGAACTGTGTAGTATATGTTTTTTAATTAACAAAATATTCGACGTATTTTTAACGCGCACTGGGTTATATATAAGTGTCACAGAAAAATAATCATCGTGAAACGTTGAAAGGGCCATCGGAGCTAAGTAAGGATCTCGTGCGGCGTTGGTTGTTTCTTCGGTACGTTTATTGCTTCTCCATCGCTCTCGCTTGACCGATTCGTCTATCCAAATGCAATCCTGATCCATGCGTTGTTCATGGCTCTTTCATTTTTCCAGATCTGTTGTGTTATCTTGTGATTCGCTACTTTGTAATGCTGGATCTGTCGTTGGAATGCAAATTGATATTCGTAGTTTCTAGATCGATGATTCTCCGTGATTAGATCTTTTATTGTGAGTTGTTATCCTGATTCGATCCAGACTTTGAGGATATGGATGAGATCCCATGCAATTTGTAATCATCAGATGAGATGATTCCTCAATTGCGTTTTGTAATCAAATTTTGTCAATAGGTTTGGTGTGAATAGGTTTGGAAAAAAGGATGGGGTTGTCATTTGGAAAGCTGTTCAGCAGGCTGTTTGCGAAGAAAGAGATGCGTATTCTGATGGTGGGTCTCGATGCAGCTGGTAAGACGACCATCCTCTACAAGCTCAAACTTGGTGAGATCGTCACCACTATCCCAACCATTGGTAAGCAAAGCTTCCTATCCATCTGTTGTTCAAATGTTTTGCTTCGTGTTATGAGAAGCTGAAGCTGAGAGTTCTTGTTTTGTGTTTGAAGGTTTCAATGTTGAAACTGTGGAATACAAGAACATTAGCTTTACCGTCTGGGATGTCGGGGGTCAGGACAAGGTATTGTTTTTTCTGTCTTTTCGAAGATGTTTTGCTTATTAGGTTCAGTTTTGGTGAATTTCGTTCGTGTACCAATACTCTACATTTGATAAGCTAAATCAGATCAGCCGGAATATCGAGCATACTTTGATTTTTCTCAAAGAAATGTCGCTTTCTGGCTAACATTTCCCATATTAATGGACTATGTTATTTCATTTCGTTATCAAACTCTTTACTAATGGTTTCTTTCTTGCTCATCCAGATCCGTCCATTGTGGAGACACTACTTCCAGAACACACAGGGACTTATCTTTGTTGTGGACAGCAACGATCGTGACCGTGTTGTTGAAGCCAGGGACGAGCTTCACAGGATGTTGAACGAGGTCCCATATATATAAGAATCAATAGATTTATTATATGCATGCACCATTTGGTTTTGACATTTGTTATTTTGTTTTTTTTTTGTTCTGTGCAGGATGAGTTGAGGGATGCAGTTCTGCTTGTCTTTGCTAACAAGCAAGATCTTCCCAACGCAATGAACGCTGCTGAGATTACTGACAAGCTTGGCCTTCACTCTCTCCGCCAACGACACTGGTTAGCCAAACACACAACTCTTGCTCTTCAGGCCCAGATATACGAGCTTATATGATGATGATCATTGTAATGATGACAGGTACATTCAGAGCACATGTGCCACATCTGGAGAAGGACTCTACGAGGGACTTGACTGGCTCTCTAACAACATCGCAAACAAGGTATCATCTACTTGCCTCTTTTGACAAACTCCAACTTCCATATAATCATTTGGGGAGTCTGAGACATTGTTTTAACGTATGATGTGCAGGCATAGAAAGGAGGTAGCAAGATTCCTCTTCACTTGTTTTGTGTATAAATCAAGGAAAGAAGGGTTCTGTTTCGCTAGTATTATGGAATCAAAACCAAGATTCATTATCATACATTCTTCTTCTTCTTCTTCTTCGATTCTCAGACTCAAACTCAAAACCATATCATACTTTGTACTTTCATTTAATAACTATGTTTCTTTGTTTTTGTTTTTTTTTCGTAATTGAGTAAAAAATCCCTCTTTTCTTCTTTTTAACCAGATCCTTCTGGTTATTCAAATTTGCACCTCAGATGTATACAATCTAACATTACACAAAATAATTCATGAAAGCACAGATTACTATAGGCAAAAGAAAAAGAAACAAAAACACACGCCAACCTCAAAAGTACATGTAACCAGAGACAGTATTTGTGGTTTTACGCCAACAACATAACCCTTAATCCACTTGCTGCTCCGACAGACATCTAGATTGGACTTATTATAGCTTAACATACCGTGGGCCTATAGAAGTCCAAATTAACCGATGCCGAGAAAGACGAAGAAAAAGACCCTCTGTAGTCTAAACTACAGGTTTCTCCTGCCAAAAAAAAATCCAAGTTTCTATCTAAGCCAAGAAACAGATTATATGTTTGCCACACAAACACTTCTCTTCAACAATACAGTCAGCACTTAGTGTGGTCTAGTCGTCTAGAGGTTAAACCCATAGTTCATTATCCTTAAAACCATATATTATAGTGTCAAATCCTTATGTGAACTGTCCATTGACTCTGAAGCCCAAACGTGTTTTGTGTTGTAAAATTTGACCAATGAAAATAGAATAAGAATAATGAGACTAGTTCTCTTACGATGTCTTGATATCACAAGTGTTTCCACTATTTTATAATTTACTTTCTTCTTTAATTTATTCCTTCATAATGCGTTAACATTGTTACTTTTCGGAGATTATATTCCTACCAAACCAAACCAAACCAAAGTTAACTCCCATCGTGTCCGAGTTTAGGCAACAACATGCATTACAGTTACTTCCAAATTTGAAATTTCACCTTAATTGGTTACTGGAAAACCTTTATTAGCCTTTTTATACTGCAAATGTAGACTTCTTACATATACTTCTTAAAAATACATCTTGTATCTGTATTTGAAAATTAGTGGAAGTGCATTTTATATTAAGAAAACCTGTAGGCTTCTTTTTTCTGCAAGAAAATGTAGACTTCTTGCAAATCCTTTTATTGATTCTCTTCGCTTATAACAATTTAGTAACTTATTTTATAGAGTTACGCATCCTCGTAGCATTTTCTAACTCACTACATCATATTTTTTCTTTATGAATAATGGTCATGAAACTAATTTATACTTCAATATCATGAAAATAATTTGCAGTGTGGACAAATTATGTAAAACAAGCGGAAGCTTGTTAGTGGCGATTCAAGGACGATTGTCTTCTTCTCGCAATTCTCCAATTGGCTTTTGGTCCATGCACAAATAAATGTGTCAATGGAATATTACGGTACTTCTGCGTCTCTGTCTTCTCTCTAGTTGAGAAATTTTTCAATTCTACTTGTAGCGAATTGGAGAAGAGAATCAAATTCGTTGTTACGATCTCCGGCATAGTTGTTTTGGCATGATCGATGACAAGACAACCGATTTACTTGAATTGAATGAAGAATCAAGTGTTTTCGGTGGTTATCATCATAACATGATGATTTTCCCGTGTTTGAAACAAATTTTAACAGATTTTTTATCAAACAACATCCACCAAAGAAACCACCATGGATTTGACATGCAGAAGAGGAGTCAAGATCAAAAAAGAAGTTTGTTTCTGATCAAAGAAGAATGTTTCAGAAATTATGTTTTAATACAGTATATTTGGTATCAAAATATATCGCTGAAATCATACAATGCATCAAGGAGAAAGCGACAGTATGCAGACAATATACAACCAAAGAAGTTATCTCAAAAAAAAAGAAGAAGTTATCCCTTTGTAATATTTGTACAATCTTTGAAAATCGGTCTTTCCAATTTTTATTTCTTATGGTTGAATCATATGTGGACTCTAAACCAAAAAATATCTATATATCTAAACTGGAATAAGACCAATGTAATACAAAAAAGAAAATTGCAATGGAAATGTTGAATTTCATCGACTTAATGATTGCTGAAAGTAATTGCATCGAAAAATTCTATTATCGAAGAAGATGATTCACAAGAAAGCTTCATCAAATTTTATTTTATGTGTTATATTGCATTTTCTTCATTTTAATTTTGCAGTTGATTGCATCTTTATTATTATTTGTAATGTTATATTCTGTATAAATCAAATAGTTGTTAAAAAAAATATTCGCCAGACAAAAGTATTATCTTTGTGAAAGTTAAAATGTATAAATTGTTCCCAAATATTTGAGACAACCATTTTGTTCTATTTTAAAAGAAAGCACTTATTAGTATATTTTGCTTATATAATTTTTTCTACTTACATGTTAAGAAAGATAAATAAAATACACATGGTATCAAGTATTGATCCAACAGATTTCATGGACCTAATAACTGTAATCAACATCCAAATTTTATGTGTTCGTAATATTATATGAATTTGATAATCACAGCAAAATTTTCTCTCTAAAACATCTTTTTCTCTTTAAAAATCATCTTTCCTTGTAAGAGATTTTCGGTGAGCTTGTTTGTCTTTCCGCCGACCTTTTTCGACCATCACCGCCATGAGACGACGGTTTTCGGTGAGTTTATTTCTGCCTTTCCAGTGATGATGTGGGTTTTGACTCTTTGGTGGTGGTTTTGTAGGGTAGAGTCTCACGGAAGTGGTGGTGCACGATGGTCTAATGGTTTGGTCAGGGCTCTAGCTTCAAATTTCATATCCGAGGGTTGGATTTGGTGCATATAACCGAAACCCTCCTCTGTTCACTATGCTAGATCCAATGTCGTGAAGTGGTCTTCGGTGAAAAGGCGTGGTGGTTCAGGTTTTGTTTGGGTGGTGGCTTGACGCTGAAGTGGGTGGCGATTCAGATCTGGCCCTCTAGTGGATCTCCTATCGGCTTAGCTTGCATGTCTTCCTAGAGGTTGGCAAACTGAGCTCATGACGGAAGACTGCCGGAGGTGGTGAAGGCGATTGTGTAGCTAAAATATAAATGTCATTAAACAAGTTAATGAAGATCTTATTACAGGAGTTGCAATCTCATCTACTTAAAAAGCCAATTTGATGTACTGTGCGGTCAAAAAGATAAAAATCCCAGAAACATCAGTCTAAGAATTAAGCTTGTATATTAGAACAATGTAGAACTATAAACACATCAACAAAAATCAACGTTTGGTTCCTAACAAGCACTTCTAGTGCCTGGATAAACTGATTGTAGTGAGGAGTAGGTTAACTGGAGCTGGTTTACCGAAGACGAACCAATAATTCTCTCAATCTATGACGATGGAGAGCCTGGCAACCCGCTCCAGTGCTAGCGGAGGAGGAATTTGTTGAAACCAGAGCCGATAACCTTTGGGAAAGCTTTCTTCTGAACAATATAAAGATGCTGATGCCGTAGTGGAAAATGGGAGGTGACAAAGGTCAAGCGCACGCGGTACAAACTCTCCCCAAACCGGCTAGGTGTTACAAGAAAACTCCGAAGAAAGTGTAGACACCTAAACTGTAAGAGGAAGAATCACCCAAAGCTTGAATAAGGATTTAATAGCAGGATAAGTACAAAAACCTCTCAGAACAGTTGAACACAACTGAGGCAAGGCTCTATTTCATGACCTTGAAGAGATGCTTCAGATTTATTCTCGAAGATCTTAAGCATCGAAACCTTCGAAACTACAAAGGAGAAAGAGCAAACCAAAACAGAAGAGATACCATGGAAGTTGATACTTGATGCTAGAAGAAGAGGACCTTAACAGAGAACCACCGCTCTGTCGTTCTCAGGTGAAGGATTAAATGAAGAGCAGTTCTATGAACCTTGAAACTTTGCGGTTCACGAACCATCAGGAGACAAGACACAGGAAGCAGCGACGGTCTCGAGCACATCGTCGTCTTGGAAGCTCGAATTTGACTCAGATCTGACGCCGAAAATTGGAGAAGGATGAAAGACAAGGACACCGGGCTTATCACACAGTCACGGTCTCGTCGCGCTCCTTTGAAGAGAAGCACATACTTCGTCTACCGTTTAGATCTGCTGAGACAGAAAACCAGAGGTGCATAACAAAGAGACAGTGATGGCAGTTGAGAGAGTCGGTGGATGTGATTGATACGAAACGGGATGGAGATGGAAAGAGACCATTGACGATTAGTCCCTTCGGCTCTCTTGAAAACAAAAATTGAAATTAAAGGTTTTTACAGCGCATTGAGAAATATAAGGGAAAACCATATCTCTTTCCTCTTTCTCTCTTTGTTTTTTTCTGAATTTTAGTTTTTAAGATAGGCTTTATTATCTAAAAACAATGAAAAAAATATTCAAATGGTCTTTGCCTAGTGGTAAAAGGGTTCCAGCTGGAACTTCCTTCCTAGGTTCGATTTCTCTTGGCCATCCCTAGACGTCTTATGTGGCAATATAACCTAGATTTCATGGACCTCGTGCTGATTAATTATTAGATCTAAAAAGTTTTGGGATCACACTATGGTTATAAAAAAAAAAAACAATGGTTAAAAATATCTTGTATGGAGTTCTTTTAATTTTTTTTGGCTTTACGAAAGACGGTAATACGTAAAAAAAAATCAACAACTGTAATACGTTGAACCTAAACAAATGATCTCCATGTATATGTATATGTTTAAGTCGACAAAAAAAAAGGTATATGTTTATGTTTATATTGGCGAGTTGAAGAGGAATAAATATATGCGAAAATATGATTTTCTATGTCATGTCTTACAAGTTTTGAACCACGTGCTTGAAAGTTTAAAGTTTCGAACCCTCACTAGAGATTCTCCTCAGCGTCATCATTGTTACGTCATCGCTTCTTCTATGCCATGCAATAATAAGGCTACCAATGGAGACGCAGATCACAAATGCAGATCAACCCAATAATACAGATCAAGTAGATCAAATACAGATCAAATGCAGATCAATATGATTATACAAAATTAATGTTTTGAAAATTGGATCAAACACGGATTCGGCATGGTGATTTAGTCAATTGTTGGACTGGTATAAACGGTTCAACTGGAATTTTATTTTACTTTTTAATTAATTAAGATATATATTTATAATTATATAATTAATTTATATATTCTCAACAACATTATAACATAAAGTATTATATTTATGTAAATATCTTAAACTAATGTGAAATTTTTTTATACCAAATTGTTGAAATTTTTTTTTAAATCGGATTTTAATATTGAATCGGTTCATCAGTTTTACGGTCTTACGAGTTTTGACTGTTTAATTCAAATCTGATTTTTACAGCAACCCATAACAAGCAAGATAGAGGAGTCACGGTTTGACTTGCCGGTCTTGTCCGGTCTGAAAACACTGTACAATACAATTGTAAATTTATTTATCAAATAAACTTACTAAATTATCATATTTTATTAAATGCTAGAAAAATAAAAATAAAAATTAAATATTTAAATGAAATATACAAATTTTTATTTATAAATAATGAAATATAAATTACCAAACAGCAAAGATATATTCATTAGAATAAGATATTAATTATTTTAATTACATTACTTATTAACAAGAATAAAAATAAATAAACTATAATATATATATTTTTCTATCAAGGTAAATATTTTATATGATTTTTAGTGAAGCAAAAAAGTAGATACTACAAAATAATATGTATATCTATTTATTGCAAACATAATATATAAAAATTATGAATATTTTAAATATATATAATGTTATGTAAATGCTTTATAAAATTATTAATATTCTAAAAAATAAACTATAAACTAAATTCATTTTAAAATAAATTATTTCATATATGAAATATTAAATTTTATTTTTAAAAATTTATTTATTTAATTTGAAAGTGAATAACATGAATTAATAAAGAAGGGTCTCTATTAATAATTTATAACCAAAATAAGTAAACAAATAAAATTGTGTTTAGTATTTGTAGGAAAAGAAAAAAAAAAGAAATTCACCCATTGGGCCTGCCACCTTCCTTTCTGTTGTGTTTGGAGGATTAATTTTTTATATGTAATTTGTTCTGCAAGCAGATATAACTGCAGTCTATTTGTTCTGCATGTTAATGGTGAATGGACAAAAAATACATTTAAAACTGCAGTCTATTTCTTCTGTATTTCTTCTGCATTTTTATTGCATTACATTCACAGTCTATATTACGTTTAAGAGGGTGAGAGATGCGGATGTCTGAATCTAGATCTAGAGATGTCCGAAAAATTTAGGATATCTGGATCTAGTTCCGAATTCATCAGATTTGTGGATTTAGTATCCAAATTTGGATTTGTGGTTTTTGGATATTTGGATATCCGTCTAAATATCGTATTACCCACATATATTTGGATTCAGGCCCGGATTCATAACAATAATTAAAAAATAAAAAATTATTTTAAAATACTAATTTTTTTAAAATAATACATAAATTAAATATTTATACAAGATTTATAAAATATATATATGCATTAGTATTAAAAATTAAAATATATTATTATAAAACTAATTTTATGTATAACTACAAATATAATTATTAGTAAATTTTAAAAATTAATATATTTTAAAAATACGGATCAGGGTCCGGATATCTAAACCTAAAATTAAGATATCCAGATTCGGTGTTGATGGATCCGAGATTTTACTATCCAGATCCGGATTTGAAAACTTCGGATATCTTATTTTCTGAGTGCATTCGAAGCAGATCTTGGATCGAATGCAGATCCCAGATAATAAGTCCTAAACCTGGTTTAAAGTTTTCTTTTTAAACAGTTTAAAGTTTTTTTCCTTGAATAGCTTAAAGTATGATTGCTTTGTTAGAGTAAAATGGAATAAATTTAAAAAAAAAAAGTTAAAAAGAGATAAAAAATGATAGAAAAGAAGAAAGAGAAAATAAAAATGGAATAAATACTGTTTATCTACCAAAGAGTAACTAGAGTAAACATGTGAAATAATATTTCATTTGATTGAGAATATTTTAGTGAAACATAGAGTCTGATTGGTAAAATGTTAAGGTTACTAGTATAGTAAAATGGAGCAACTGAGAAAAAAATATATGAAAATAAGAGAAAAAGATAGAAAATAAAAAGAATAATATTATGCTTTTATTTTTATATTATTCTGAGTTTCTTTGTCATAAAATGGAAAGATGATATTTAGAAAAAAAAATGTATTTCAGCAAAATTGGAAGTGGATTTTTTTTTTTCATTTTTCACTTAGAGTTTGATCAGTGAAATTGGAGTAACTTGAAGTAACAAAATTAGAAGTAATGAGAGGAAACGAAATAGTGGTAATATGAGTAAAAAATTTACTCTTATAAAAGGGAGAGGGATATATTACTCTCCACATCACAAAATTAAATTTTTTTCTTTCTTAACTAAATATTTTATCTGATTGGTTTATTTTAGAGTAATTCAGCTGAAAATGAGTTTTTTTTCTTATAATATTTTACTTTAATGTGACTATAGAGACACAATCTTAACTGGTAAATTTTAGAGGAAATGGGAATAATACATTACTCCAAAAGTACTATACAATCATACCCATAAGGTAACTTAAAAGTTAGAATAAATATTTACTCTATATACCTTATTTTATATTTACTTTAGTGAAAATCCAGAAAATCTTCAAAATTAATATTTGTTTTTACCTTTTTACTTTTTTTATTGGAACATCAAGAAATTGATAATATTAAGATTAAGGAAACATGAAAATTCAGAAAACATGGAAAGATTAAGAAGAATATTTAAGATTAAGAAATGTGACATTATCTCTACTATTTTATATTAGTTTAGGAAATTATATTGTTTCTACCACTATATAAGTATATTTATATTATAATTTATTTTTTGTGAAAGTAATATAATTATTCTATAAATACTTCTGCTTTTTTACTCTCATCAGTTTATTATTTTATATCTTTTTTGATTATTGTTTTTTTCTTTCTCATGTGTTTTCTACAATTTTAGTTTAGTTTAGTCAAAGTAATTAGATTTTGTTTTTGTTGTCAAACACCCTAATGAAACTTGAATGGTGAATAGAAAGGTAAAAACCATTAGATTGCTAAATCGTATCGGTATTATGTCGTTATATATATATATATTTGTTTTCAAGCTTTTTAACATGTGGTATATTTCGTTCAAGCAAATAATCTGTCAAATAATTGATTTGTTAATCTCTTAAAACGTCTCGGCATCAAAACGAGATTCATTGTTTGACTCTCATCAATTATTTTTTTTCTCTCTATCTAATCAGTTTATTTGGGCTGTCATAATCAAATTTCCAGTGGATGTAAGAATTCACTGAATCGGGTGTTTTCATTAATTGTTTAACCTATATTCGAATCAAATTGACACGTCATCACTTGTGTCTGTGTTTTTGTCCTAAGCAGAAAGTTCGAAGCAGACAAGTGTCCCATGAAGACATCGGATCTGATTCGCTTCTCAAGTACATTTCACTTAATAGAGAATGTTGCCTTTCCAAGGACTATGGATGCTACTATTTATGTGTCTTTGTAGTAACGCTGCGTTTACTTGCATTACTATTTTTTTTTTCAATTCAACCCTCCTTTTTAATCCAGTGGATCGCTCATGATATTGATATATGTACGCATCAAAATATACACAACGACCCTTCTTGTTTCTAGTAAAAGGCTTGAATCAATGTATCATGCATCAAATGTTCAAACATTCTATAACCAACTAAACATTATATGGGTGTGGGGTGGGGGGGGGGTAATGCTCTTATTTTAGTACATTAGTAACATATATAATCATGCATTACTAAAACTATGTAAAATGAAATGATATTATTTTCAATTGATATATTTTGTAGCCGAAAATTCTTTTCTTCTTATATTGCAGTAGCCGATAAATCTTATATACGTTTTGTGATAAAGATTATAATTTATTTTGCTACACGTTTTAATCATATGTTTTTGATCGAATATTGCATTAACAATGTACAATACACAACCAATACGAAGCATGTGCGGTGTGCCACATTCTGCATATAAACTGCCGGATCACACTCGCACATGCAAATGCTGGAATACAAGCCACTCTCCATGCTTGTTAGAACAAGAAACCAACCCCATTGCTTTAGCTACACCCAGAGCCGGTCCTAGAAAGCGGTGGGGTAGAAACAAAAATAGTTTTTTTTGGGCTATTAATTACAAAAAAAAAAAAAAAATGGCAAATGTAGTAGAGGAAAGCTATCGAACCTGTAACCTTAAATAGTGTAAAGTTGTAAAGTCATGCAATAACCAACTTAGCTGAGTAAACTTTTGACAAATTGCGGCTGATTTTATACTTTATTTAATGGCCGGAAGCATGGGCTTGACCCGCTTCTACTAAGGGCCGGCTCTGGCTACACCTGAACCTGCAACCGAGGAACATTTCAATCGTTGAGAAAAACAAAATGATAGCTTCCTATTTTCCTAAGATAATGAAAGGCTTTGCGTTACATGCTTTTTAATTCTCCTTAGTCTAATTCCACGTTGATGACAAAATGAGAAAGTGATCATGGGTGGCGAGTTAAAAATAGTCGAGGGAGGTCTGGCCATGCTTAAGAACAAGATTCGGTTTGGATAGAAGAACCATTCTTAAAATAAAAAGGAGGTAATCAAGACTTTAGGCAGCTTCAAGCATCTAGTTTCGCTTTTGCTAACTTTAGAAAGAAAGAAAAAATACGTATAGGAAAATAGTATTAGATATTTATACTGAATCATTGAGTACATAATCTTCATATATGAGCCTAGGGCGATCTCTAGATTTTAAGTAAATACTGAAGAGCGAAGAAGAAGACAGGTCACAGATTGCAAGTATTTTTCTTACGGCAAATATTGCAAGTACTATATTACTCTTAATAAGTTTTACATTGTCTTAACTATTAACTCTAACATGCGATAGATTCTTGTTGAAAAGAACTCATAGAAGCCTCACTGTTTGGGTAAAACTATACGCATATCTCATAACTCATAGTGATAAATAGAAGAAAGACATCTATTCGACTACTTGTCAATCTTAAAACAAAATGTGCTAAACTCAAAAGCAAAGTCTCTAAATCGCCTAACTCCATTTCTCATTTGACTTCTTTAAATGTCAATAGTCATATATGGTATTAAGCTACATTCAATCTGGAAATTAAGATTTTTTTCCTTTTTTATATAATCAAGTTAAATCCGTCGTAACCTAGTTTTAAGTACTACGCTATATTTACCTTTCTCCTTTTCTCATTTGACTTCTTTAGATGACAATAGTCCTATAGTTTTAAGTACAGTTTGGTAATGTTAGCTAATTTCAAGACAGCAATGAAATTTCTGTATATAGAAAACTCGTCTATTTACATGCTAGGAAAAACAATTTTTGAGTTAAGTGGAAACAAGGAAAAAACACTTCATCATTCTCAATTTCTCACTTTCTTCAGAAAAATACATACAATTGTTAAATAGCAATAACTGTATAAAATACCTTATATTTGTATCCTATCCTATATATAAATAAACACACTAAACTCTTCGAGAGAAAATTTTGCAATATTGCTACTTTCCATGTCATTGATTTTACATGCACGGTGGACTAGCTTGGTCAGTTCACATCCACAATATTCCAGTTAAAAACAATATATATTTCTACCTTTTACGGGTCATCGGTTCTACTTCTACCCCATATGCTTCTAGAATGTCGTAAGTACTCTGGCATAATATCAATAATAAAGAAAATACTGAATATGTTGAAAGTGTCACCAGATATGGAAAATTAACGAAATACCAAACATTCAGAGCTTGACGAAATTATTGGAGATCAAATTAAGTTAATCCATCATATGCTATACAATTTAATCCTATCCTCTATAGACAAATTTACATATAAACATATATATATATACATATATATATATATATATAGAGTTAGAGATTATATATATATATATATAGTGATTCAGGTCTACGAGAGATTCACAATTAGGAAGCCACGCCACCATTTCCTTCTTAATTTGTGTCCTTCATTTAACCAATAAAACAAAATCAAGAAAATGAAACAGTGATTACTGTACAGTATATGATAGATCATTCATTTAGCCCATAGTAACCAGATTCATTTTAAATTGGATAGTAACAAATATAGAACATTTATAACTGGATAACGAATATACAACTTATTAGTCTGCGCTGCAGTGTGGTAAAATCTAGAAACTCTATAAAATATCTTAACAAAGAAGAAGCGAGAGTGCGTGTTACTATACATCTGAACAGGCCTGTATGGGTTAAACCTTAGTATTTTCAATTACACAAATAGTTGACCAAACAGAGAGTTCATTATTTTAGAAAAATATATACAATAGTTACAAGATTCCACTTTAAAAACAATAATTAAAATAACAGTTTTAAAATCACACTTATAGCGTGTTCCAGCCACTTCATTTTTTCTACTCACTTTCAAATATCCTTAATAAAATGACACCTTTATCAAAATTCTTTTATTCTCGTGGTCCTTCATCATATATTTATATATGTATATATATCACATTGCTTAATCAATTAAAATCTAGAAAAATAAAGGAAAAAGAAATGGAAGACTACGAGCGAAATTCAAAGTCTCCCGCTCATGGAGAAATTTCTTATGTACGGAAAGGTCCATGGACTGAGGACGAAGATGCTATTCTCGTCAGCTTCGTCTCTATCCACGGTCATGCTCGCTGGAACCATATCGCTTGTTCCTCAGGTATCAAATTAATCACCAATCTCTAATACACACAGTTGCTATATATAGATATATATACCTATAAACAAACTGATGTTATATGTTCAAATTATATGCAGGGCTTAAGAGAACTGGAAAGAGTTGCAGATTAAGATGGGTTAACTACTTGTGTCCAGATGTTAAACGAGGCAACATCACTCTCGAAGAACAATTTACGATCCTCAAACTCCATTCTCTCTGGGGCAACAGGTTTGTTATCAAAGATCCAAATGTAAAATATTTTCATTTCCATTTACAGTTTCTACTTTATAAACTTTTTATAAAATATTATTTTTTGTTTCCCTGGCAAATATAAGGTGGTCCAAGATAGCACAGTATTTACCGGGAAGAACAGATAATGAAATTAAAAATTATTGGAGAACTAGGGTGCAAAAACAAGCTAAACACCTTAGATGCGATGTTGATAGCGATCTTTTCAAGGAGACAATGAGAAATGTTTGGATGCCTAGATTAATGGAAAAAATAAACTCCCAATCGACACCGGCCACATGTGAGCTACTGGAGTCAATGATCACCGACCCACGTCAACCTATTGACACACAGAATCCGGTCGAACCTGGTTGCAATCAATTTAACCCGATTCAGTATCATCAGCAGTTCGTACCGGCATCGGAATTGGCCCCGACGTCTTCGAATACGCCAGTTGAGACGTTATCGGACGTTCAAGGTAGGGTAGTGAACGGGCCGGGTTATGATCATGTGGTTCAAAGGGGTTTCGAGGAGTTCAGTGATTGGGACTGTGTTGGTGGAGACACCATGTGGACCGATGATGATGAGAGTTTTTGGTTCTTGCTGGACCAGTTCTGCCCCGGAACAACATCGAATAATAATCAAGGAAATAATAATGATTACGATATATAACGAGAAATTCAAGTCTGAGGATAAATAGGAGACGCAGGTTTGATTTTAAGTCTTTGTTTAGTTAGAAGTATGTTGATCAAGTCCTAAACTAGTGGAGTCAGTTTCCGAGTCTTATGCATTCTAGTATTGTTGAAGTTATTGTAAGTCTATATAGCCAGTACTCCTTTGATGAAATAAGATACGAGAACAAATAATATTGATAGAACAAATTGGTACTTGACTAAAAAGAACAAATTGGTACCAGACCTAGTTTCTGAAACTGAGAACAAGAAACTGCAGCTTCAAATATGGAAAACTTCATGGAAGCAAATTCATGGAAAACTTTTTCTAAGCAAAAGGATTATCAAGCATGATCGAGATTGGTTTTGAGGAGCCATCAATCAACACCATACTAACCAAAGAGCAAAAACGACATTTAGGCAATTCAAAAAATCAATGACCATAAGATCAAAGCCCATCTTTATCAAGCCATCGGCATTATTACTTTTGTTTTGAGCATATCATGGATAGGCAAGCCTCTAAATTTTTGATCAAAAAAGGTAAGCCTCTAAATTATTTGGGAGTGTATGAAAATATAATTTAAAGACAATGCTAGTATGAAAAACACCACTTTTACAAAAGCCGAGAAGAGATATTAAAGAGATGTAAAAAGAAAGGAATCCGAGAGTGTAGATAACTATTTTGCTGAGTCATAGACCATCACAAATGAAGGAATCCAAATGGCCTAGGAAATGAGTCAACCATATATCCTTTTTTTTGACTCAAACTTGTAAATGCCTTATTTTATGAGAATACGAATCCAATTTTGGTTTTGATGAGGGATTGCATTGACTGCACTTTGAACCATTTTGTAGTTTCCCAAGCCGTTAATAGCACCTCCAACAAAAAGGATCTTATGTGGGGTTCTTAGAATCAATCAACCATATATTCTGTCTGCATTTTTAATCTCTGAGATAGCTCTCTTTTGGCTTTCACACTTGTATGCAGATGCATGAGCAATATAACTATGAAGATGACAGTCCGCAGATATTAATATTTACTTCTGCAGAATCGACTGGATTGTTTACTTGACAGTAACCTCGTGACGTACTGACGTACTGTAAATGCAGTAGTGTATACTACAAAACAGTTTTACGAATGAACCACAGAGCTTTCGTCACAAATCGTTTTTGTATGACACTGAAAATTTTGATTTTGCAAATTGATCTCAAATATGATGCAACTTTGTACAAGAACAAAGAGACTATTACTGTATGGACCTTCTAGTTTGATCAATTTCCACATCGTGATTTATATTATTTATTAAAAAATATTTTTACATAGGACGTCAATTCAGTTAATTGAAAACAGTATTTGAATATTTATGGAAAAATCACTTTCTGCGAACAACACAATCTATGATCATATAAGACAAGAAGTATAATGTATTGGTTGGATTGATCAATTTTCTTTTGTTTCACTTTTGCTTCTTCTCTTCTTTATTATTTAGTATCGACACATTAAAGTTGAGATTATATAGTAATCTTATATATTAAAACAGAAGTCATAGTATATTTCATATTTAGACCATCCTTTAAAAAATACTTAAATGATTTTTTCTATAAATATTTGAATTATTCTAAAAGAAGACAATCAAATAAATATTCCCATATTTTCTCTACAACTGCATATGAATAAAAAATTTATATGTTTTATTTAAATAAAAATACATATTTTATTTTTACTTTTTATATATTTAATTAATTTCAAAACTGTTATTAAAATCAACTCCGATTTTGTAGTAAAATTACAACAAGTATTTAGTATAAGATTTTTCAACTGAACCTTTGATCTCTAATTGATAAGATTTGACAATATAGATTTCGTACCACATGATTTAAAATATGCTAACAGTATGAACAATCAGTCTACAAATGCTATTTTGAAAGTGTAATCAATTTGTGTTATTATATATAATGGTCGTTTTAATTTTATCTATCAATAATAAGAGTATATGACTAATTTATTAACTGAAATATAATCATGCTTAATTATTTTAATATAGACCAAGTTCATATACTATTTATTAACGTAATTGTTTTTGTACCACTTATGCTTCTTCTCTTCTTTATTATTTAGTATCGACACATTAAAGTTGAGATTATATAGTAATCTTATATATTAAAACAGAAGTCATAGTATATTTCATATTTAGACCATCCTTTAAAAAATACTTAAATGATTTTTTCTATAAATATTTGAATTATTCTAAAAGAAGACAATCAAATAAATATTCCCATATTTTCTCTACAACTGCATATGAATAAAAAATTTATATGTTTTATTTAAATAAAAATACATATTTTATTTTTACTTTTTATATATTTAATTAATTTCAAAACTGTTATTAAAATCAACTCCGATTTTGTAGTAAAATTACAACAAGTATTTAGTATAAGATTTTTCAACTGAACCTTTGATCTCTAATTGATAAGATTTGACAATATAGATTTCGTACCACATGATTTAAAATATGCTAACAGTATGAACAATCAGTCTACAAATGCTATTTTGAAAGTGTAATCAATTTGTGTTATTATATATAATGGTCGTTTTAATTTTATCTATCAATAATAAGAGTATATGACTAATTTATTAACTGAAATATAATCATGCTTAATTATTTTAATATAGACCAAGTTCATATACTATTTATTAACGTAATTGTTTTTGTACCACTTATATCTTGTGAACTTTTGATAAATATAGCGAGTGTTTATGAATTAGATGTAATATAACTTATTGAGTCAAAGATTTAAATTATATAAATTATTTGATTAACATAGATTTAAGAGCAAAACTTATAATAAAAGTATTTTTATTAAAAACAAGTATAACCTTAGAATAATGTTACATTGAGTGATATTTTCCCTATTTATACTACGGAGGGACATAGTTAATTTAAATTAGTGTTCAAGTTCTAATAAAAAAAATATCACTGACAATTTGAAACAATAAATTAAATTATTGCATGTGAATTATACAAATTGTTGTGTTTAAAAATGTACGATTAGTAATATGACAAACACTAAGATAATGTAAAACAAATATTTATGTAGATAAAATAAAAACAGACATCTGCACGGATCTAGTAATGGAAGACAAAGGCCTCGCCTGTTTCAACCAACTCATATATTATTATATAAACCCACAACCATTTCTCAGCTCCTCAACTTATCTTCTTTCTCTCTCGGATCATTGCAACAAGATTTATAAACAAAAACATATTCTAAAACAAAGCTTCCACATAATACTATTACAATCTTCTGCTATCAACTCAGCTAGGTCGGTTCTTACTTTTCAGTTTTCTATTTGTTATTTTTATGTTCTATTCAAGTTTGAAGGTTTCTTTAATATTACTTTTGAACGTTGGAAGGATTCCGACTGAGAGACTAAAATCAACAATTTTATATTTACCCTTGTATTGAAAAAGGATAATATACGTCTTTGTGTTCAAGTGTGGAGATTCCTACACTAGTTAGAAAGCTTTACAACTACATCACTTTCATGTTCATTGCTTTTTCTGAGGTTTTCATATATTCATCAAATTCTCGTCGGGAAAATTAGGTATTAATTATATAGAAGATGTTGAAAAGAAGGATAAAGAGAGCGAAGCCAGGATTATCCATGCTTTCACGTTTAGGGCCTGACTCTTATACTAGTGAGTTAGTTTAGGATATTTTTTAATTATAATTTTAGTGCAAATTAGTTGGTGAAAATAAAGGACACTCGACTCGTATTTCCTTGGAAACTAAATACATGTCATTTATTTTATTCTGTTCTGTCTGAAAATATATATATAGTTGATGCAATTCTTTAGCAAATCACAAAAAAATGGAACCATGTCAAATCTAAATGAAATAGTTGGTATCTTAGGTTGTTTAAGATAAATGCATGAACTGGGTTTGCACTCGATCGGTATTGTTAGCTGGACAGTGCTGGTGACAATAAATGACATTCTACCAATTAATTATAATAACAAAATTATGGAATTTTATGTGTATATATAACAAAGTTCAAGTACCGAGTATGCAATCAGATTAATTAATGAAACTTTAATATCTATTTTAACAAAGTTATTTCCTTTAGTGATCTCTAGCTATTTCACCTTCTTGTACCTAAAATTGTGTACCACTCATCAACTACGTCGGTTGGCTTCATTGCATATCTTTCTCATTTATCCATTATTCCCGTTTTTCTATCTAATACATTTCTTTGACATAAAGAAAATAGCTTCAGAGAATTTCTCTTCAAAGAACGGAAAACCAAGAGAGAATGAAGTTTTTCGCGGCGAAGGTGGAAGAAGGAGTTAAAGGAGAAAACGGGAAACCGTCGGTAGGCCCGGTGTACCGGAATATTTTGTCGCAAAAAGGTTTTCCTCCAATGGATTCTGATATCACCACCGCTTGGGACGTTTTCAGGTATTTGTATTAATAATTTCTTATAAGACAACTATCACATTTTGTGTACGTATATATTTTCTTTTAATTGATCTCTTTCGGGTTTTGTTAGTAAATCAGTGGAAAAATTCCCTTACAACAAGATGCTTGGATGGCGTCGAATCGTCTATGAGAAGGTGATTTTTTAGTCACCTTACTAAAACAATATATTTGATAAAAGTTGTGTGTAAATATTTGTTTTATACATATATTTGTACGGATCGGTTAGGTTGGGCCGTATATGTGGAAATTTTTCAAGGAAGCATACGAAGAAGTTCTGCAGATTGGCTCTGCATAACGTGCTCTCGGAGCTGAGCCTGTAAATATTTTTTATACACCTATTTTCTGAAATCAATTTATTATTTCTTGAAGATTTGTTTATATAGTGAAATAAAATGGTCTATGCATATATTTAGGGGTGTCGAGTGGGGATCAATGGAGTTAATTGTCCTCAGTGGATCATAGCAATGGAGGTCCATCTCTTTTCTTTCTTCTATTTTAGTAAAAAAAAATTCTGTCTATATCAAAATTTCTTACAATAAATGGATACGCTCTTTGTGCAAATATTTAGGCTTGTGCAGCTCATACTCTAATCTGTGTACCTCTATATGACACATTGGGTAGGTTAAATTTTACTTTATTGTGGCCACTTAAGTCTTGCAAACTCAAACTTAATAACATGTGAGTCAAACAAAAGAATTTGATCTTTAGGTTCCGGAGCAGTGGATTATATTGTTGATCACGCGGAAATCGATTTTGTATTCGTCCAAGACACCAAGATTAAAGGGGTTAAGATCTTTAAAATTAATTTCACTAATTAATTTATACATACGAGAAATATTCTATGTCGGTGACAAAACATTTTTTATGTTATTGAAATTTAGCTTCTTGAGCCAGATTGCAAATGAGCTAAACGGCTAAAAGCTATAGTTTCCGTCGCTAATGTGAGTGAAGAAGATAGCCTCAAGGCTTCGGAAATTGGACTCAAAACATTCTCGTGGCTCGACCTTCTCCGTATGGTTCGTCTCTCGTTTTATCTTAAATAATTGTACTTTTGTATGTTTACTCTTTTTTTTTAGCTACGCTACGACTACTTTTGTATGTTTGCGTTATTGCAATGATCTAATATTATATTGTCGGGCCATTCTTTGACGTATTTAGGGTCCGACTGGTTCAAACGCATCGGTTGCGGTTGCGGCTGCGGGAGTTTGCGGATGCGGGTGATTACGGTTTCAAGTGTTATGTTGCGTTTTGTATGACTGGCATAACGTTTGAAAATTGTTGCGTTTGCGGGATGTTTATGACTGGTTGATTATGAAATATTACAGCGGTTTAATAATAAATTACCAATATAAACATATTATAACATTATTAAAATATAAAAAAACATAATATTGTGATAAAATATAATAATTATTAATATAATATGATTAATAATAATATCATGTTTATTTATTTAATTTTTTAATTAGTTGAAAACTATAATTTTAATATATAGTTTTGAAGATTTATATTAAAAACTTTTAAAAAATATTTTGTTTCGTTTTATATATGTGTATATCTTTATAAATGTATATATATATTAAGTTTTAAAAAATTCTAATCATGAATAGATAGTTTAAAGTTTTTATAAAACAAATTATGACATTGATTGTGAATTTAAATTAATATATAAATTGTGTATATATTTTTATTTATAATATTTCCATTTTTGATTTTTACTTTTTAATTTTAAAATATTTAGAAAAAATAATTTTATATTTTTGTATCCAACCATAACCGCCATAGAATAAGCGTATTTGGAACCGACTTTTGATTTTAAGAGGTTCGAGCGGTTTGAAGCGATTTGTAGCGGTTTGTATGATTGTTTTGAAACGCTGTCAACCACTATCAACCGCAAAAGCTGCGTTTGCGGGTAGTAGCGGGGAAACCAGTCAAGCCCTTAATGACATGCACATGTTATAACCTACGGCTGCATCTATGTGTCTTAAATCTTTGTACACCAATAAAAGCCGAGCATTCATGGGTCGGACGAAATCTTGGAATGAAGATTCACAGAGATAAAAACTTTAAGAGATTATGGCTTTCTCAAAAGAGTTACATTAAGAAGGTGTTCTGTGTTAGAACGTTTTGACATATTGAAGGCAAAACCAGTTTCTACACCATTGGCGAAGCACTTCATATTTTCAGTAGAGCAAAATCCAAAATCTGCTGAAGAGCTCAAAGATATGGCGGAGGTTCCTTATACCAGCGCAGTTGGTTGTTTGATGTATGCAGTAGTGTGTACAAGGCCGGATCTAGCACAAGCAGTTAGTCAAATCAGTAAGTATATGTCGAATCCTTGGAAGAAGTCATTGGAATGTTGTGAAATGGATTCTAAGATACTTGCGAGGAACAAGTGACTATGGGCTTATGTTTGGAGGTCAAGTGAATGGTTCAATTATTGGGTTCGTGGATTCAGATTATGGTGGAGACCTTGATAATAGCAGGTCGACTACGGGGTATGTATTTACTTTTGCGGGAGCACCTATATGCTGGAGATCGGTACAACAACCTATTGTAGCGATGTCGACCACTGAAGCTGAATATATGGCACTTGGAGAAGCAGCTAAGAAGCAGTATGGGTACAAGGTCTTGTATCCGAGTTGGGTGTTGATCAAGAAGGTGTTCAACTACACCGTGATAGTCAAAGTGCATTGTATTTGGCTAAGAATCAAGTATATCATGCTAGGACGAAGCACATTCGTATTAGGTTTCACAAGATAAGGGAGTTGGCAGCTTCTGGAGAAGTCTTATTGGAGAAGGTGCACACGTTGAAAAATACAGCTGACATGTTGACCAAGCTTGTTACTACGGAGAATTTCAAGCATTGCTTGGATTTGCTCCGTGTTTGCCGATGCTAAGAAGCTAAGGAGGTTCCCCCAGAAGATACACAGGATAAAGAGTTTTGTAGAGATTTTTTGTCAAGGTGGTGTTTGTTGCATCTGTATATCTTAAATCTCTGTGCACCAGTAAAAATCCAACACACGTGGATACGGTACACCTTTTTCGGTTTAGGAAAATTTACTTTTTCTAGATAATTATTTATTCCTATAGGAAAAAAGAAGTCGGGTTTTTTGAGGTTATAATAAATATTGATCTAAAGGTTTGTAAGATTATTCATTCACATAATGATAAAAAGTCTTTAATGGATATTTATCTCAATACATTTTGCTCTATTTTATTTTCTTTAAAGTTAATTCGCGTTTGTTCACAGCACCTATAACCAACTTGATGGCATTTGCTTTTTCCGTGTATATGTATATCCACAGAATTAAATGAATTAGGTGCCCACACACACATATACATTGATGATATATGATAAAATATCTTCTTCCGCTGACTGTTTAACCAGGGACGAGAAACACCAGAAGAGACTAACCCACCTAAACCATTTAACATATATGCACCATAATGTACACGAGCGGCACGAGTGGTAACCCTAAAGGTGTGGTTTTGACTCACGAAGCGGTGGCCACTTATATTGTTGGGATGGCTCTCTACATGGACCAGTTTGAAGACAAGGTAACTATATATATGAATCATTTTTAATAAAACCCTATTTTTTTATCCATGCACGTTTAGGGTTGTTTCTAAACAACTGGAATCAAATTAATGCCACGCCATGTGAAAAAAAGAATTTCACCTTTATTATTTTACAATCCTACTTCATATTACAAAACCTTAGTTAATTATAATTCTCGTTGAATATAACCACATCGCGGTAGTCTAGTGTTTTCACTAGATGATAAAGAGTTGCCTTGTTGATTTATATTTGGGTTTCTCTTCCTTTTAAAAATTAGTTTAAACTCTTTCATAGATTTAAGATATCCTAGATTTTTAGAAAAAAAAATAGGATACCCTAAGTTTTTTTTTTTTAAAAAAAATTCTTCTAATAACTAATTTCTATAGAAAAAAAAAAGAAACTAGCTTCTATAGAGTAACTATATCCAAAGTTTCAATTTAAAGAACAAAAACAAAACTTCTTAAAGGTTAAAACACTCTTAGACTAACACACATCAAAATCATATTTATTTTTGCTTGAATATATAAGGAATTACCATTCAACGTCGTTGCCTTGCTTAATCCTCTGTTTACTTTCGACAAATCGTTGGATGGCTTAAAACACAAGCAGATGACACATGAAGACGTGTATCTTTCCTTCTTGCCGTTGGCTCATATTCTTGACCGCATGAACGAGGAATACTTCTTTCGCCTATTCATCTAGCACTAGTAGAGTTGGGTCCGACTCAAGACACTCCTAGAATTATTTAAAACCTGCATAATAATTTTTTGAAATTATTTTTAATGTTTTTATATGATTTCATAAGTTTCATAAAATGGAAGAATATACATATAGGTTGAAAATAATTCTGATGTTGTATGTGAAAAATGTTAAAAGAATTTTGTTGGAAATAATTCTGATGTTGTATGTGAAAAATGTTAAAAGAATTTTGTTGGCTCATATATCAGTACAGTTAATTTTCGATTGTCCAAAAAGATTTCTAGAATTAATTGTGTTTGTTTTGTAGTAGTTAATAATAAAGAGAAAATGACTCAGATAGCACCAAACCAAATTTTTCTTCCAAATATAGACTCTAAGGTCCAAAGTCACAAAAATAGGTTTCATTAAAGGGATTATTTACCCTTATGCCCCCTCCTTTGATTAATTAAAAAAAATTACAAAAATGAATCCTTTGTCGTCGTCGTCTTCTCCTCGACTGCGTCACCGTCACTGTCTGCAATGGCTTGACTTCTCCACATCAAGGCCGAGCTCGTGCATCTCCGTCATGGTCTCAGCCATCGCCATTGTCGGAATCAGCCCTCACCGCTGCGAAGCTTCACCACGACCAAGCTTCTTCCATGGCACCAAGTCTCCATCTTCGTCAATGTCGGATCTTCTTCCTCGTGGTTTCAGGCTTGGCTCGTGGTGGTGGTTGATTTCGTGCTCCGGCCAGCAGCACCGGTGCTCAGCTCCTCCGCGTCTCGTCAATTGTCGTGTGATCTCAGTTCGCCGTCGAAGATCATCTCCTCCCCAAACATCTCCTCCACGTAACCCACCAGAATCAAAGCTCCACGCCATTGTGATAACACCACCCAAGCCGTCTCTTACGTCATGTACATCTGAATCACATTCTGGTTTTGTCGTGGATGTGTTACCTTATGACTGTGGTAGAGGTGATTTGGTATTTCATAAACATGAGGAATCATGTATTTTACAGGTCCAAAACATGGATGAATGGGAACTAAAGCCAGAAACTCCTACTTACAAGCGGCTTGATAAAAAACTCCTTAGTGGATGCAAAATACAGCGTAAGAAGAAACCAAGGATATCTCCAAAGTCTTGGCAGTTTAAATATAAATCCAAGCAGAGGATGAAGATGAGAATCAACAGTCAGCCTATGTGTATAGCAGTGATGAATGCAGAAAGAGTTGATTGGTTACTGAAAATTAAGATGAGGAAGTATAAGAAGAGAAAGGATTGGATATATGCAGAGAAGACCAAGGGAGCGTGTTTTGTTTCTATGGATATTTCAGATGCTTCGGTGGGTATTCTCGGTCAAGATGGTTCTATTATAAATAAGATGGTTAGTCTGAGAAAGCAGGAGATGGGAAAACTACGGAACGTCGCATTGGTAGGGTTGGAGAAAGCTTCTCTGCAGTTTAAAGCGTTGTTGTTAGAGCTGTTGTGCTGGAGTATCGAACCTCGAACCGGACTGATGTTTCAGGAGTATGTACATGGTTTAATGACTACAAGGATGGAGCCACAAACACTTTCGTGGGGACGAGAAGACTCCCAAGTTCACCTGAAATTTTTCTACAGTGAATTTATGCAGTTTAGCCTTGAGGATGAGAGGTTCCTTGTGAAGCATAGATGGAAAAGTAAAACATGGCCGTATGTTTTAGAGTTAGAGCTGTTGAAACTGTTCAAGTGTCACTTTCTAAAAGAATATGGATTGGCAGGAGTACAAAGATATTCTAAAGAAGCCATGAAGAATAAAAACCCATTGCTGGAGAAGATTAATGAGAAGAAACTGCAGGTTTTTAATGTCTATGGGAAGATGGGCTTACATGGTTTCTCCACTAGTCTTTTATGGTGTTCAGACTTGTGTTTCACATATCTGGTTACACTTGAACAGAATAAGAGACCTTGTTATAAGACATGGAGGTTTAAGTACACTCGAAGTGCTTGGCCAGATTCACATTACGATGTCACAGGAGTTGCAGCTTTTATTATACATGGAGAAGTTAGACGTTTGCACTGCCGTGATGATGAGAAGCACTCTGTTCTTGACGAACAGTGTTCAAGCCTGGATAGCTTGTGGAGTTTTGATGGTTTGGTAGTCTTGGGGAAGTGCAGAACCAAAACAAGAAAGACAAGGGAGAAGATAGTCGTGAGTTTCTTGCCACATGGGACACTGAAAAAGTACGTGTACCTGCAGCAATACGAATTGCCCTTCTTCAATACACTTGTTTGGCAATGTCAATTGTTGGGGTCAAAATCGGTCAATGACGAAATCGTCACCCGAAAGTCCTCGAAAGAAAAGCCAAGCGACGATTAAATCCAAGAAACGGGTCGTCGCTCGATAAAACTCACGAAAGGCTCGTCCACTTCCATCTGGCGCCAACGGCGAGGGTCCTGGCGCCCATCAATGCGGTCGCCTCGCGATCTCGGCAATGACAGATCCTGGTCCCTTGAAATCCATGTCCGGATTGTCCGAGATCTACAATGAGTCTTCCGTAAAACCTTCCCGATTGTTTTAAAGATTCGCTCTTTAAACATATCTAAAACTCGAGCCACATTGCTCTCATCCTCGACGACGGAAAGTCCAAGATCTAAGTCCATCTCAAAATCCGATACTCGCGAGAATCTCGTTGGAACAATTATCTCGAGATCTACGACTAGAGACCCTCCCAAAACTCGAGATTTCCGCAAACGACCGACGAGGGAAAGATCAAACGAACCAACAGACGGCAAGACGGCTGGCACCAGCGGCACGGGGCGAGCTGGCGCCAGCGGCACCGGCCTGGCGCCGGCGGCACGCTGGACGCTGGCTGGCTCGGCGCCGGCGGCACGCTGACGCTGGCTGGCTCGGCGCCGGCGGCACCGACTGGCGCCGGCGGCACGCTGACGCTGGCTGGCTCGGCGCCGGCGGCACCGACTGGCGCCGGCGGCACGCTGACGCTGGCTGGCTCGGCGCCGGCGGCACGCTGACGCTGGTTGGCTCGGCGCCGGCGGCACGCTGACGCTGGCTGGCTCGGCGCCGGCGGCACGCTGACGCTGGTTGGCTCGGCGCCGGCGGCACCGACTGGCGCCGGCGGCACGCTGACGCTGGCTGGCTCGGCGCCGGCGGCACCGACTGGCGCCGGCGGCACGCTGACGCTGGTTGGCTCGGCGCCGGCGGCACCGACTGGCGCCGGCGGCACGCTGACGCTGGTTGGCTCGGCGCCGGCGGCACGCTGACGCTGGCTGGCTCGGCGCCGGCGGCACCGTCGCCGCGAATTCGGCCTGGCGCCGGCGGCACCGACTGGCGCCGGCGGCACCGACTGGCGCCGGCGGCACCGACTGGCGCCGGCGGCACCGTCGCCGCGAATTCGGCCTGGCGCCGGCGGCACCGACTGGCGCCGGCGGCACCGTCGCCGCGAATTCGGCCTGGCGCCGGCGGCACCGACTGGCGCCGGCGGCACCGTCGCCGCGAATTCGGCCTGGTGTCGGTCCACGGCCCTCGTTCGGTCGTTCTATCGTGTCGGTTCGATCCCATCTTAGCTTGTTCGGATCAATCTACGCAAGTTTGGCATGATCACGGTTACTCTAGAACACCACTTCCTCGACTAAACAAGGAATTGAGGTTCCTTCGGAAACACCGAGACCTTCAAAGACGGTCCTTTCGAGAAACCGTAAAAACGCCTAAACGGCCCAACGTGGCCAAAACGGCCCACGTACGATTTTCCGAAAAGAAAGGATAACTATGACGGTTTATCCTTATCCCCACATAAGAGATAAATGTCAAGTTCCCATAAGAGATAAATATCAAGTTTCCAGAAGATAAATGTCGAGATTTCAAGATAAATGTCAAGTTTCCGATAAACACAAAGATGGGCGAAAATGGAAAAGCCCAACTCAGCCCGCGAGAAGATAGACCGTCATAGGAGGAGTATATAAGGAGAGCTTTGAGCAAGAAGCAAACCAGATCACAAATTTTCGAGCACTTAGCACTTAGAGCGATTTAAGCATTCTTCTCTGTTTTCACTAGCGAGCTGCGACTCAACTAGGATAGACTTAGGCAACCGGACTAGCGACAGCTCTTGTAGTTTACTTCTCACCGTTGTTCACGCCAAAACGCCAATTCGAAATAAGATCTTTCTTCCGCCATCTTTTACGATTTCTATTTTCGCAACTTCTATTTTTATTGATTGTTTCGGTAATGCGGCCAGATATCCGGACCTTCAAGGAAGATCGGGTTAACTCGGTTTTCCTCCACAAGTCTTTATCGGAAATTGACGGTGCGAATTTCGGTTCCCACAGTTTGGCGCTAGAAGGAGGGTGGGTTACGGATCTATCTATCTCGAACCGCACACGCCGATCATGTCAGCCGACGCCACCAAGGATCAGCGGCTAGGCGGCACACCGTCGATGCCAACGCTGAGAAGACTCCAGCCGGAGACGCGTCCACGATCACTGCTGATGCAAACACCGAGGCTCAGCGGATGAAGGAACTGTTTACTTCCGCCCGGGCGTAACAACAGACAAGCTGATAACCTCGCCGCAAAACAGGTCGATACCTTAACTGCGAGGAGCAAGTTGCCGCTGATCCACTAAGGCACGCCATGGCAGAGACTCGACTTCGATCTCCGGCACGAGAAAGATGCCCGAAGAGCCCACTCAGAAACGGCTCCAAGAGGACAGCAAACGACCTCGCAGGACCTTCCACTCCCGGCTGCGGGAAACAAGGAAAGCGACGTCGAGCGCATCGATCTAGATGTCAGCGATCGATCGGATCCTTCCGATGAAGACGCTGACATCCACCCCAGGAGAACCCGAAGCCAGTCCGCTTGGCGGGCGGTATCCTTCGATAGGCCCATGACGTAAGAGGAAGAAGAACTCTACTGGATGGAGCAGGAAGAACTCGCGGAAGATCAAACTCGGATCTATCGCGACCAGCGTCGACAGGTTCGGAGGAACGCCGGCGGCAGTAGCGAGATCCGTGATCTCCGTGAATCTCTCAAAAAGACCGTGGCTGAAGTGAAAGCGGTAAAATCGCAGATCCATCAGGCGACCAGTTCCGCCCGAGATCGATAGACTTCGAGGAAGCACGGAAAACACCGTTCACCACTCGGATCACGGAAACACGATCTCAGACCTGTGGAAGATCAAAATCCCGATCTATGACGGTACGACGGATCCTAAGTCGCACTCGCAGTCCTTCCAGATCGCAATGGGTAGGTGCAAACTCGAGCGAACGGACGCTGGTCATTGTCTTCTTCGCCGAGCATCTCAAAGGTGCTGCACTCGAGTGGTTCTCGGCTCAAACGGAACTCCATCGAAACTTCCGCCAACTGGCCTCGGCGTTTCTCAAACAGTACTCCATGTTCATGGATAGAGAAACGTCCGGCGTGGATCTATGGAGTCTGGCTCGAAGGAAGACGAAGTCACTCCGCGACTTCATCGCGAAGGTTCAAACCGGTGATGGCGAGTAGCGGGCATCAGCGACAATGTCGCAATCGACTCGAGAAAAACTCTCGGTACAAGTCAAAGTTCGAAAGTGGATACTCTTGGAAAAGCGCGGACAATCCAGGACACTCTCCACAAGGCAACAGACTTCATCGTCATGGAAGAAGAGATGAAGCTTCTATCGCAGAAGCACGGACCGCAGAAAACCGGCCCAAGAAGAAACCCTCGTAACGACAAATACGCCCATCACGAAGGGAAGACGCCCAAGGCGAAGCTTAACCACGCCATCAACTCGAGCAGGGCAAAACCTCCGAAACACCTGGACCAGGAACCAGTACAAGGATAACTCCTACTGCGAGTTCCACGAGACCGAGGCCACTCCACTGCGAACTGCAAGGTTCTCGGCGGCTCGCCGCAAAACTCCTCACCGGCGAGCTATCAAAAGTCAAGAGTATAAAGGACTTGCTCCTGGACTCCGACCGCCCAAAGACTAACAAAACTACCTCCGAAGACCGCGCGACCGAAAACCAATCAGGGAAAACGCGCGGAAGAAGACAGGACGACCAAGGAAACAACAGCAGTCGCCAGGGTAAACATGATCATCGGAGGATCACAGTTCTACCAGACTCGTCTCGTCGATAAAAGCCTACGGGCGAAAAGCCGAGACCAGTTCCAACTGGTTCCCGGACAGCGATGTTCCTAACCACACAATCGCTTTCGAGGAACACGAGACCGTCGGAATCGACAAACCTCACTGCGACCCTTTGGTAATCGACCTGGTCATCCAGGATCTCGAAGTCGGCCGCATTCTCGTCGATACTGGAAGCACGGTCAACGTCATCTTCCGCGACACCCTATACAGGATGAAGATCCCACTTGGGGAAGTCATCCCTGAGCCAAAACCTTTGACGGGGTTTTCGGGCGTCACTACCATGACCCTCGGAAAAATAAAACTCCTACCATGGCAAAGGAAGTTACAAAGATCGCCGAGTTTGCGATGTCGACAACCCGCCATCTACAACGCCATCATGGGAACCCTTGGATCAACTCCATGAAGGCAGTACCGTCCACGTATCACCTAGGCATCAAGTTCCCGACTGACCGAACCGCAGCCATCCGGGTAGTCGAAGCGGTCGAGACTCTGTTACCTAGCCGAGTTTAAACTGCGAAAAGATCGGAACGCCCCTGCGGCCAACCCGAAACGAGCAAAGGAATCACACAACATTCCCGAAGACTCGAGGAAAGATGATCCAAAATCGTCCGAACAGGCAACGATTCAAGAAGACGACAAAGCCTCTGAATCCACCGCCGTAGGACCGGACAGCTCGACCCCCGCACACACCACTGATCCGACCAGCACGATCGGAACGGCGACGACGGGAGTAAAACGTCCGCAGCAACTATCGAACTACGAGATGGCTTGATCCTCGAACGAGGTACGTAGGCAGCTCGTCGAAACCCGACGAGTTCAGCTATCCCCCTCACCAAAAAGGGGGGGGACTGGGTGCGTATACTCCTATACTCCCACAAAAACGCGAGAATCCGCATATGTACTTTAAACTTCTCGAAATTTTTTAATAAAATTCTTTCTATCTTTTATACTTACTTAAACACATCAACGCTTCGGAAAAACGAAAATCATATCTTCAAAAGAAACGCGAGACGTCGCAACTTCTTAAAAAGATAACTAAACTCGTATTATCCGCAAAAGACAGTCCACCAGCGACTTAAAAATAAACTCACGCGTCGATTGGCCCGATGGACGCCATAAGAAACGTTTCACTCAATACAAAATCGTAGTCAGACCTACAAAGGTCCTCTTACATCCGACAAGGATATCATAGCGCGCTATACAAGAAACCCAAAATTTTGGTTTAGCGTCTCGGATATATTCCGAAGATAGCTCGATTCTTTTAACACAAGTCATATAAGCCGGCGACTAGTCGCGGACTTTAAACGAAAAGAATCAGGAAGAAATCACTAACAGGCAAAACGAAAGCCGATCAGTCATCGCGACAGCCTCAAAGCTGAGAGTAAACCTAGGTCTTGCCCTAAACCCAGTCTTGCTGGATCTTGACATCTCACAGACATAGTATCGTATACGAGATCCCAAAACATGTCTCTTATCGCTTACACCTAAAAACGCTCGCTAAAAAGTAGCATACGGACCAAGCGACAAAAAAAGAGTTAGGATACGAAGTGACTACTCGCATCCTTCCCTCTACACTTGACGAAAGTATAAATCGAAACAAAAGACGAAATCTCGCAAATTTTCATATTCATAAAAGCCGCAAAAGACGGCGGGATTCAAAGCCACCAACGGCCAGTCCCGAAAACATAAGAATGCAACCTCCAACGGTCGCAGGATAAAATTACTAAAAACGGCCACATACGGCCAGAAAATTCAATTCACAAAAGGAAGTCAACGTTGAGAAATCCGGATGCAGAAATCCCGAATGAACTAGCAGGCTGGTCCACTTCTTCATTCACACCTCGAGCATTCCCACCATTCTCGGTATTCTCATCAGCTCCGACCTCCACCGTATCCTCGGAAACCTCGATTGGTTCCCATAGTCTCGGACTCTTTCTTCTACCGGAGGAACCAAGGACTCAGCATGAGCACACTCCGCCATGAAATCCTTCATTTCAGCGATCTCGGAATCGAAAGAGAAATCTGGGTTCTGAGACTTGTAAAGATTTACGACCGAACCTCGGCACTCGCGGAAATCTCCAACAAACTCCTGAGCTTCTTTAAAGCATTGAAACTCAGCGGTAAACGATTCGCCCGTCTTGCCACCTCGCTGCGACCATCCTTCTTCCTCTCCTTTCCGCCCGCGAGCCGGCGTGAAGCTCAGCTTGCCAGCGTTACGTGCCTTCACCTCTTGACGGAACCGGAAAAGCTCTCGCTCCGCTTCTATGGTCTTGAAGTTAGCAATCCTGGATTTGCGGAAACTCGAGTCAAGCGCCTCGCTAAACACTCTTAGTCCCTGCACGAAACTCAAGATCAGCAAGCATGCTCATATACGGATTCAACGCAAGGTTAAAAAAAAAGGTTCGAAGGGCCAAACCTCGTTGACACGTTGGGAGCCCTCGGCAAAAACCCGTTGTTTCTCCTCATCCTCCAGCGACTCATCAGTAGTAAACTCCGGAGGAAGGCCATCAAAGAAGTTGATAGGTGGAAAACCGCTGGCTCCATCTTTTTCCGTTGGAACAAAACTAGGTTTTTCTCCCAACGGTGAAGGGTTTTCCGAGCCTTCCCCATCGTCGATTTCCTTCCCCTTACGAGACCTCTGTCTGCGCCTCCGAGAAGGAACCACGGTAACAGGTTCGGCGTCGTACGACGGAACAGAACCCCGGGACCGATAAAGGTTAACCGCATCTCGGATTCGTTCGAGGGTGAAGGATTTCCAGAAAAACGGCCTTTGACGAAGAAGATCTCTCTTGACGAAAACATTACCAGGCAAATGCGCGGTAGGGTTGTTCCCTACAAAACAAAAATTTTGTCAAAGACATGCACTTCCGAAAAAGTGAGATAAATAACAGAATTTTCGTCATATTACCTCGGTTAAAATTCCATGCCCGCGGAAATAGATGGAGGCAGCTCTCCTCGACAGACTCGCCATCTATTTGAACAAAGAAGAAACGCTCCTGCCATGATTTGGGATTCGAAGTAGTCCCCTGAATCACGGCCATATCCTTCTTAGGCAGCATGGAATAGTAACCGTCACTCCCCGTCGGCCGAGTACCCCAAAGACCTTCGAAATCATCGGGACTAAGATCAATCCCGAGTTCGTAGCTAGCAATTAGTACGCCAAGCCAACTCTCCAAGGCAGGAACGCTGAGTTGGCTGATCGAAAGTTCGAAGCGGTGAAGCGCACGAACAATGGCACCAGGAATTGGGAACCACATACGGCAGTACGTAAAGAAAGCTTCGTAACATGTAAAGAAATCTTGCGGAGGATTCCTTGCACTCTCGTTACCGACGGGAATCCGAAATTTGACTCCTTCAGGAACCTGGTAAAAATCTCGAAGAACCTTGAGATATTTACGAGAAACCGAGCTCGGCGCAAAAGGAGCACCAGGCTGCCTCAGAGGCCTCTTCGGAACAGGGATCTCTGGCAGTATAGGGGGCGAACCTACAAGGGCTCGGTAATACGCATTCCTCTTTTCCTCCTCGACCGACTCCTCCTGCTTTACCGATACATGAGCAGGAGAGTCATCCGAGGATGAATGGGAAGAAGAGTTTCTCTTTGAGGATCTTGAAGACATTGTTCTTAAAGAGAGAGAAAGGATTCTTGAGAGAGAGAGTAAAAACCTTGTGATGAAGTAAGAAAGAGATTTCTTACTCCATATAAAGGAGGTAAAATCACTATTTACCCCGATTTTCGGCAGACGATTACATCTCAACACTTTTCCACACGGCTATACCGCAAGCTAGGACCCGACAGGCTCTACGGTTCCTAGCTAGCTGGGGGGCTAACTGTTGGGGTCAAAATCGGTCAATGACGAAATCGTCACCCGAAAGTCCTCGAAAGAAAAGCCAAGCGACGATTAAATCCAAGAAACGGGTCGTCGCTCGATAAAACTCACGAAAGGCTCGTCCACTTCCATCTGGCGCCAACGGCGAGGGTCCTGGCGCCCATCAATGCGGTCGTCTCGCGATCTCGGGCAATGACAGCATCCTGGTCCCTTGAAATCCATGTCTGGATTGTCCGAGATCTACAATGAGTCTTCCGTAAAACCTTCCCGATTGTTTTAAAGATTCGTCTTTAAACATATCTAAAACTCGGAGCCACATTGCTCTCATCCTCGACGACGGAAAGTCTGAAGATCTAAGTCCATCTCAAAATCCCGATACTCGCAGAATCTCGTTGGAACAATTATCTCGAGATCTACGACTAGAGACCCTCCCAAAACTCGAGAGATTTCCCGCAAACGACTGACGAGGGAAAGATCAAACGAACCAACAGACGGCAAGACGGCTCGGCACCAGCAAAGACGCTGGACGCTGGCTGGCTCGGCGCCGGGCGCACGCTGGACGCTGGTCGGCTCGGCGCCGGGCGCACGCTGGACGCTGGACGCTGGCTGGCTCGGCGCCGGGCGCACGCTGGACGCTGGCTGGCCTGGCGCCGGGCGCACGCTGGACGCTGGCTGGCTCGGCGCCGGGCGCACGCTGGACGCTGGCTGGCCTGGCGCCGGCGCACGCTGGACGCTGGCTGGCCTGGCGCCGGCGGCACTCGCCTGGCGCCGGCGCACGCTGGACGCTGGCTGGCTCGGCGCCGGCGGCACTCGCCTGGCGCCGGGCGCACGCTGGACGCTGGCTGGCTCGGCGCCGGCGGCACTCGCCTGGCGCCGGCGGCACGCTGACGCTGGCTGGCTCGGCGCCGGCGGCACTCGCCTGGCGCCGGGCGCACGCTGGACGCTGGCTGGCTCGGCGCCGGGCGCACGCTGGACGCTGGCTGGCTCGGCGCCGGCGGCACGCTGGACGCTGGTCGGCTCGGCGCCGGGCGCACGCTGGACGCTGGCTGGCTCGGCGCCGGGCGCACGCTGGACGCTGGCTGGCTCGGCGCCGGGCGCACGCTGGACGCTGGCTGGCCTGGCGCCGGCGGCACGCTGGACGCTGGCTGGCTCGGCGCCGGGCGCACGCTGGACGCTGGCTGGCTCGGCGCCGGCGGCACGCTGGACGCTGGTCGGCTCGGCGCCGGGCGCACGCTGGACGCTGGCTGGCTCGGCGCCGGGCGCACGCTGGACGCTGGCTGGCTCGGCGCCGGGCGCACGCTGGACGCTGGTTGGCTCGGCGCCGGCGGCACGCTGGACGCTGGCTGGCTCGGCGCCGGGCGCACGCTGGACGCTGGCTGGCTCGGCGCCGGGCGCACGCTGGACGCTGGTCGGCTCGGCGCCGGGCGCACGCTGGACGCTGGCTGGCTCGGCGCCGGCGGCACTCGCCTGGCGCCGGGCGCACGCTGGACGCTGGTCGGCTCGGCGCCGGGCGCACGCTGGACGCTGGCTGGCCTGGCGCCGGCGGCACTCGCCTGGCGCCGGGCGCACGCTGGACGCTGGCTGGCCTGGCGCCGGGCGCACGCTGGACGCTGGCTGGCTCGGCGCCGGGCGCACGCTGGACGCTGGCTGGCTCGGCGCCGGGCGCACGCTGGACGCTGGCTGGCTCGGCGCCGGGCGCACGCTGGACGCTGGCTGGCCTGGCGCCGGGCGCACGCTGGACGCTGGCTGGCTCGGCGCCGGGCGCACGCTGGACGCTGGCTGGCTCGGCGCCGGGCGCACGCTGGACGCTGGCTGGCCTGGCGCCGGGCGCACGCTGGACGCTGGCTGGCTCGGCGCCGGGCGCACGCTGGACGCTGGCTGGCCTGGCGCCGGGCGCACGCTGGACGCTGGCTGGCCTGGCGCCGGGCGCACGCTGGACGCTGGCTGGCCTGGCGCCGGGCGCACGCTGGACGCTGGCTGGCTCGGCGCCGGGCGCACGCTGGACGCTGGCTGGCTCGGCGCCGGGCGCACGCTGGACGCTGGTCGGCTCGGCGCCGGGCGCACGCTGGACGCTGGCTGGCTCGGCGCCGGGCGCACGCTGGACGCTGGCTGGCCTGGCGCCGGCGGCACTCGCCTGGCGCCGGGCGCACGCTGGACGCTGGTCGGCTCGGCGCCGGGCGCACGCTGGACGCTGGCTGGCTCGGCGCCGGGCGCACGCTGGACGCTGGTTGGCTCGGCGCCGGGCGCACGCTGGACGCTGGTTGGCTCGGCGCCGGGCGCACGCTGGACGCTGGCTGGCCTGGCGCCGGCGGCACTCGCCTGGCGCCGGGCGCACGCTGGACGCTGGCTGGCCTGGCGCCGGGCGCACGCTGGACGCTGGCTGGCTCGGCGCCGGGCGCACGCTGGACGCTGGTCGGCTCGGCGCCGGGCGCACGCTGGACGCTGGCTGGCTCGGCGCCGGGCGCACGCTGGACGCTGGCTGGCTCGGCGCCGGGCGCACGCTGGACGCTGGCTGGCTCGGCGCCGGGCGCACGCTGGACGCTGGCTGGCCTGGCGCCGGGCGCACGCTGGACGCTGGCTGGCTCGGCGCCGGGCGCACGCTGGACGCTGGCTGGCTCGGCGCCGGGCGCACGCTGGACGCTGGTCGGCTCGGCGCCGGCGGCACTCGCCTGGCGCCGGGCGCACGCTGGACGCTGGCTGGCTCGGCGCCGGGCGCACGCTGGACGCTGGCTGGCTCGGCGCCGGGCGCACGCTGGACGCTGGCTGGCTCGGCGCCGGGCGCACGCTGGACGCTGGCTGGCCTGGCGCCGGGCGCACGCTGGACGCTGGCTGGCTCGGCGCCGGGCGCACGCTGGACGCTGGTCGGCTCGGCGCCGGGCGCACGCTGGACGCTGGTCGGCTCGGCGCCGGGCGCACGCTGGACGCTGGCTGGCCTGGCGCCGGGCGCACGCTGGACGCTGGCTGGCTCGGCGCCGGGCGCACGCTGGACGCTGGTCGGCTCGGCGCCGGGCGCACGCTGGACGCTGGTTGGCTCGGCGCCGGGCGCACGCTGGACGCTGGCTGGCTCGGCGCCGGGCGCACGCTGGACGCTGGCTGGCTCGGCGCCGGGCGCACGCTGGACGCTGGCTGGCTCGGCGCCGGGCGCACGCTGGACGCTGGTTGGCTCGGCGCCGGGCGCACGCTGGACGCTGGTCGGCTCGGCGCCGGGCGCACGCTGGACGCTGGTCGGCTCGGCGCCGGGCGCACGCTGGACGCTGGTTGGCTCGGCTAAGAGATAAATGTCAAGTTCCCATAAGAGATAAATATCAAGTTTCCGTAAGATAAATGTCGAGATTTCGAAGATAAATGTCAAGTTTCCGATAAACACAAAGATGGACGAAAATGGAAAAGCCCAACTCAGCCCGCGAGAAGATAGACCGTCATAGGAGGAGTATATAAGGAGAGCTTTGAGCAAGAAGCAAACCAGATCACAAATTTTCGAGCACTTAGCACTTAGAGCGATTTAAGCATTCTTCTCTGTTTTCACTAGCGGTAGCGACTCAACTAGGATAGACTTAGGCAACGGACTAGCGACAGCTCTTGTAGTTTACTTCTCACCGTTGTTCACGCCAAAACGCCAATTCAGAAATAAGATCTTTCTTCCGCTCATCTTTTACGATTTCTATTTTGCAACTTCTATTTTTTATTGATTGTTTCGTGAGCGGCCCAGCAGATATCCGGGACCTTCAAGGAAGATCGGGTTAACTCGGTTTTCCTCCACAAGTCTTTATCGGAAATTGACGGTGCGAATTTCGGTTCCCACATCAATCATGGCCCAGGCTGCAAGATACGACTTGGCACACCAGGGCTTATCAAGTGAGCATTTGCAGGTCGTTGCCTCTGTCACTAGCTCAGACTATACGGCAAAGGGTTCACAAAGTATGTCACTGGTGGAAACACAAGTTCTTTATTACTGCAGCAATACATTGGTCTTCTTAGCCATGAAAACACTTCCTTGGAAGACGTTTCACGTGTTTCATACCCAAGCTTGAGGGCAAACTTGTCAAAAGGAGGGGAGTATTGATAAGCTTGAAGCAATTTGTGTTGTGCTGGCAGTTTAAGTAAATACTCTATCAGATTCAGAGTCTTTGCAGTTGGAGGGAGAATCGACTATAAAACACAAGCTCGACGTTTCTGAGAAGAGATGAGCTTTGGATTTAGAATTGAGTCGCAAGACTTGAGTGAGAGCAGCTGGGTTAGGCCAGTGTTCTTGAGGAGATTGTGCTCGGGTTAAGCCGACGCATCTCAACGGTTCGTGATCCAAAGTGTAATACGTTTCTTTTCATTCAATAGATTGCTTCTTGTTAATTAAAAAATAAATTTTCAGGAAACCCTTCCTAAATATTTTACTTGCTGTGGATGCCCCCTTAGTCCAATGGTTTGAATAAGAGTTCATTAATATTTCTATACCAGCAGGTCCAGGTTTCAATTCCAATTCAGGATAACCATCCAGAACAACGACTGTCTAACATTCCTTACACGCTTTTGATTCTCTTCGAAAACAGACTTATGCAAGAAAACATACTCATTTTATTTTTCTAGAAACTCATCCTGAAAGTGCCAAACACTATCCTATATAACATATGTGTTTTATAATGATACCACATTTAACACTTTCTTGATAAAATTATTGAAAATGCTTCAAGCTATCCTATTTTAATGTTCTAGTTTGATATGTGTTCTCTATTTTGTAGACAATGACCTCTATTTGGTAATTTCTATAGCCAATAAATTTTCTTATATATTTTGATTATGTTTTTTTTTTTGGAAGATTAAGCTCCAATTCAGGATAGTCATCCAGAACAAGGACTGTTTAACATCCCTTACACGCTTTTGATTTTCTTCGAAAACAGACTGTCATGGCCTTTGCTTCTGGTCATGACACTCTGTTTACTTATGCAAGAAAACACACTCATTTTATTTTTCTGGAAACCCATCCTGAAAGTGCCAAAAGCTATCCTATATAACATATGTGTTTTATAATGATATCACATTTAACACTTTCTTGATAAATTTATTGAAAATGCTTCAAGTTATCATATTTTAATGTTCTCTGTTTGATATGTGTTCTCTATTTTGTAGACAATGACCTCTATTTGGTGATTTATATAGCCAACGAATTTTCTTATAGATTTTGATTTTGATTATGTTTTTTTTTTGAAGATTAATTTCCAATTCAGGATAGCCATCCAGAACAAGGACTATCTAACATTCCTTACACGCTTTTGATTCTTTTCGAAAACAGACTTATGCAAGAAATCACACTCATTTTATTTTTCTGGAAACTCATCCTGAAAGTGCCAAAAGTTATCCTATATAACATATGTGTTTTATAATGATACCACATTTAACCCTCTATTTGGTGATTTCTATAGCCAATGAATTTTCTTATAGATTTTAATTTTGATTATGTTTTTTTTTGGAAGATTAAGTTCCAATTCAAGATAGCCATCCAGAACAAGGGCTGTCTAACATTCCTTACACGCTTTGATTCTCTTCGAAAATAGACTTATGCAAGAAGACACACTCATTTTATTTTTCTGGAAACTCATCCTAAAAGTGCCAAAAGCTATCCTATATAACATATGTGTTTTATAATGATACTACATTTAACCCTTTCTTGATAAAATTATTGAAAATGCTTCAAGCTATCCTATTTTAATGTTCTCTGTTTGATATGTGTTCTCTATTTTGTAGACAATGACCTCTATTTGGTGATTTCTATAGCCAATGAATTTTCTTATAGATTTTGATTTTGATTATGTTTTTTTTTTTTGGAAGATTAAGTTCCAATTCAGGATAGCCATCCAGAACAACGAATGTCTAACATTCCTTACACGCTTTTGATTCTCTTGAAAACGGACTTATGCAAGAAAACACACTCATTTTATTTTTCGTAAACCCATCCTGAAAGTGCCAAAAGCTATCCTATATAACATATGTGTTTTATAATGATACCACATTTAACCCTTTCTTGATAAAATTATTGAAAATGCTTGAGTTATCCTATTTTAATGTTCTCTGTTTGATATGTGTTCTCTATTTTGTAGACAATGACCTCTATTGGTGATTTCTATACCAATGAATTTTCTTATAGATTTTGATTTTGATTATGTTTTTTGAAGATTAAGTTCCAATTCAGGATAGCCATCGAACAACGAATGTCTAACATTCCTTACAGCTTTTGATTCTCTTCGAAAACAGACTTATGCAAGAAAACACACTCATTTTATTTTTCTGTAAACCCATCCTGAAAGTGCCAAAAGCTATCCTATATAACATATGTGTTTTATAATGATACCACATTTAACCCTTTCTTGATAAAATTATTGAAAATGCTTCAAGTTATCCTATTTTAATGTTCTCTGTTTGATATGTGTTCTCTATTTTGTAGACAATGACCTCTATTTGGTGATTTATATAGCCAACGAATTTTCTTATAGATTTTGATTTTGATTATGTTTTTTTTTTTTGGAAGATTAAGTTCCAATTCAGGATAGCCATCCAGAACAACGAATGTCTAACATTCCTTACACGCTTTTGATTCTCTTCGAAAACAGACTTATGCAAGAAAACACACTCATTTTATTTTTCGTAAACCCATCCTGAAAGTGCCAAAAGCTATCCTATATAACATATGTGTTTTATAATGATACCACATTTAACCCTTTCTTGATAAAATTATTGAAAATGCTTGAGTTATCCTATTTTAATGTTCTCTGTTTGATATGTGTTCTCTATTTTGTAGACAATGACCTCTATTGGTGATTTCTATAGCCAATGAATTTTCTTATAGATTTTGATTTTGATTTTGATTATGTTTTTTTGGAAGATTAAGTTCCAATTCAGGATAGCCATCCAGAACACCGACTGTCTAACATTCCTTACAGCTTTTGATTCTCTTCGAAAACAGACTTATGCAAGAAAACACACTCATTTTATTTTTCAGGAAATCCATCCTGAAAGTACCAAAAGCTATCCTATATAACATATGTGTTTTATAATGATACCACATTTAACCCTTTCTTGCTAAATTATTGAAAATGCTTCAAACTATCATATTTTAATGTTCTCTGTTTGATATGTGTTCTCTATTTTGTAGACAATGACCTCTATTTGGTGATTTCTATAGCCAATGAATTTTCTTATAGATTTTGATTATGTTTTTTAAGATTAAGTTCCAATTATGGATAGTCATCGAACAACGAATGTCTAACATTCCTTTCACGCTTTTAATTCTCTTCAAAACAGACTTATGCAAGAAAACACACTCATTTTATTTTTCTGAAACTCATCCTAAAAGTGCCAAAAGCTATCCTATATAACATATGTGTTTTATAATGATACCACATTTAACCCTTTCTTGATAAAATTATTGAAAATGCTTCAAGTTATCCTATTTTAATGTTCTCTGTTTGATATGTGTTCTCTATTTTGTAGACAATGACCTCTATTTGGTGATTTCAATAGCCAATGAATTTTCTTATAGATTTTGATTTTGATTTTGATTATGTTTTTTTGGAAGATTAAGTTCCAATTATGGATAGTCATCCGAACAACGACCGCCTAACATTCCTTACAGCTTTTGATTCTCTTCGAAAACAGACTTATGCAAGAAAACACACTCATTTTATTTTTCAGGAAATCCATCCTGAAAGTACCAAAAGCTATCCTATATAACATATGTGTTTTATAATGATACCACATTTAACCCTTTCTTGCTAAATTATTGAAAATGCTTCAAACTATCATATTTTAATGTTCTCTGTTTGATATGTGTTCTCTATTTTGTAGACAATGACCTCTATTTGGTGATTTCTATAGCCAATGAATTTTCTTATAGATTTTGATTATGTTTTTTTTTAAGATTAAGTTCCAATTATGGATAGTCATCCAGAACAACGACTGTCTAACATTCCTTTCACGCTTTTAATTCTCTTCAAAAACAGACTGTCATGGCCTTTGCTTCTGGTCTCGCCAATACCAGCCTCAAACACAACAGATTCATACCTCAATCTTGCATCAATATTCATAGCTCAAGACTTGATCTTTTGGTGGATCTAAAGAGAATGTACTCTGTTTTTGTTTTTGTCCAGTGTTGGATTCTACCAGATCATTATGACACCAACCATTGTCGTTGCAGAATTTAGAACTTCAGAAGTTTTTTCCCAAAACATCAGTCATCTGTTATATATCGCTAGATTTTTTTTCTTTTGCGGAGTCTACATCAGCAACATAAAGCAAATTATTTTCTATATATACTGCACAATGCAAGACAATACCACAAGATACTAAAAACAAAAACGAACAAATAAAAACTAGAAACACGTATTATAACACGAATATATATATATATATATATATGAGTTCATTTAGACACAATCAGTTTCGGTTAAAACCTGAACCATTGTCTGCATAACTCTCACTTTCGTTTCCAAAGCCAAAATATAATCTGCCGTCTGTCTAAAGAGTCCATCCAGACCTTCTGATGGTTTGGTGTTGGGAACAAGCTCTTTCAGCTTCTTCACTCGTCTATCAATTGAACGACACGGTCTTCTATGAGCTTCTAAGCTCTTCTTTGGTCGGATCATGATCTTCTTCACAAGTGCCCTTCGAGCTCTTTGCCTTCTCATCAAAACCCAAATTGATTCCTTTCTTTGTCCTTCCAATGTTACTCCCATAATTGTAAATGATGCAAGAATGTTTTTTTGGTTAGTGTGATGAAAGAATGGTTTATAGACAAATGATAAGAACTCTACAAAGATGATTTAATATGATGCCAATATGAGACAGCCTTGTAGTTTATATACACATAGATAAAGGTAAGTGACCTTTAGATATAACTTAAAATGGAGACGACAGTTTCCGAGAAGGTTCTCTTTTCTATCCCAAAAGAATTGGATGATATTTGGACAAGTGTCCACAAGGTTACTTTGTTTTGTGTTTTAAAATGTTGTTATTGATGGATATTTAGCGTTTAGATTAGATTAGAGGTAATGTCACCAAAATACAACTTGATGCACATGATTTTCATCATTACCAAACTATCCTATATGCTTAAGAACACCATCTTTTTTCCCGTTCACACCACCATAAACACCCTGTCTTATTCCTCCTTTGTTGCGCTTTATAATTTTATATTTACTTCCGGCCAATTAGTTTGAGTTTATGAAAATCGGGGAATCAACGACAAGAATGTAATTATCTTTATGCTTTATTTTTGTAGATTAGATACCTATCTAATATACAAGTAATGCATGCAGTCAGTCTATTAAGAAGGTGGTGCTTAAAATATGATAAGTTGATAAGATGGAATTTGTGTTCGTATATATTTTCCAATTCATAAACGATTTCAGAAACTTGTGACAAAAAAAAAAACGATTTCAGAAACATGCATCCACGCTTTGATTTTCCTACCATGCATTTAGTTTGAATTGACATCAATTTTATAGATAATGATATTATATGGCTAATTGGTTGTCATATAATGCCTTTGGTTTTACTGGGTCCTTTTGCATCTCATTATTTCCAGCTAATATAAGCCGGCGCAACTAATAAACAATTAAAAACAAACTAATTGTTAAGGATCACTTGGTGATCGACCCATGAACAAACCCAAGTCATCATAGTCCGTTCATCCATCCAGCAGACCCAATCTCTAATGCCTTAGAAGATTGGGATATTTCCATATTTATTTATATGTTAATGTTTATCCTTTTACATATTGTATAAGGAATATATATGTACTATTTCCTATTACCATTAGGACTAGGATTTATCTCATGGATATATATATAAACCTCTGGTCGAATGGAATAAGAAGAATAAGATTTACACACAACTCTCTTTATTCACAACACGTTATCAGCACGAGCCTCCAAAACTCGAGCTAACCTAAAAATCTCTAAAACCCTAGTTCAGCCGCCACCTTCAATCTACTCGTTCACCTCAACCACAAGGAACCAGTAGACGAACGACCTACCGAATCAAAGCCCTTGAAGAGAGTAATCCAACGCCGCCGACCTAGACTCCATACGATCTCGGACGCGACCTCTAGCCCCTGTTCTTTGAAGCGCCGTCAACTTGTACCTTCGCAAGGAACTAGGACAAATTCAATTCCATCTCTTCTCTATCTCGGTGGTCCAGTTCAGATTCTTCAAAGTTAAGGTAAATAAAATCTGAAACTCTACAGAGAACCATAATCGAATTTGAGATTGATTGATTAAAGGATATGACTTCTAAAACTTTGCAAAACCCCATAAAAACCCTACTTTTAATAAGTCCAATCCCTTCCATGAGTAAATCGGAGCTCATTAACCATAAGTTCGATTAGAGATTGGGAAACCAATTAAAATCAAAGCAATATTTGCTTCTGAATCTCGAAAAACAATTGATTTGAGAAAACTCAATCAAACCCCAAACCTGAAACCAAAAAGAAATCGATCAAACCCCTTAAAAACATAAATTTTGATCGAATTCTTCAAGAACCCTAATTTATTTAAACTTGATTTTGTTTTTTTTACTTTCCTGATTGCTTGATTTGATTTTTAGAATTGTTAATTGAGTAAATTGGAACTGTTTAAATCGAATTGGAAGTTTAAAATTTGACAAAGTTGATTAAAATCGAAATTTTCCTTTCTTTTTTTTTAATCCGATTTTCTATTTTTTTAGCACAATTTCCATATTGTTTTGCTGATTGATTAAAAATAGAAATTTGTCAAATCTGAGGTTCTAGTTTCATATTAAAATTTCGAACTGATTAAAATTTGGAAATATGGTATTTTATTTTATTTTCCATATTGAGACTATGTGAAATTGTTAAATTTCTGAAATTGCTAGATTTTGTTAAATTTCTGAAATTGCTAGATTTTGTTAAATTGCAATATGCTAGTCCTGAAATTAAACCAAATTTTCGAAAACCCTAAAAGAGTTTTTAATATGGTTCGAATTTTTAGTTCTAGATTGTTTAAATCACTTGCTTGAAATCTCATATTGATGAGTGGCCATGGGAGCCTTGATTATATAATGGCTTTATAATCAAACGACATTTATTGTCTATATGGCCGTGGGAGCCTAAGTTTCCTTACATAGCCATACGGCATGAGAAACTAACTGATCATTGTTTAATATGATTCAGATGTCGAGATCGGACAACTCGAATACAGTGTCCTAAATCTCTCCGAGACAACTATGTTGTATGGACCATGAACACTTCGCACATTAAAGTCTAGGGACTGTGGGAGTGTGTCAAATTCAACAATGATACCATTGCGTGTGAGAGGCAATGGGCCCTCGAATCATGAAGAATCATCTCGTGAGGAACGAGAACGATGTACAAGTACATTAAGGATCCTCATGATCTCGGTATTCATTGAATAACAAATACTCGAATCAGTAGTACATGAAGCTGAAAGAGAATGGCGTGAGCTCAGTTCCGTGATTATGAGTCCGTGGGAGACTATCATTCGACCTTATGAGAATCTCTTATACTCTTAATCTGTGTGGTGAATTGATAACCAACGAGGACAAGCTCGTTAAGACTCGTGAAACGATCCATCCGCAGGATGTGAGGTTATCATATCACGCCAGTATGTGCACCACTTATTTCGACTTACTCAACATCCTATTGGCGGTTGAGAAGAAGGAGCAGATAAGAGCAAAGAACATCAAGGAATTTGATGAGATCATGTACATACACAGGCTGAGACAAGAATTTGATCAGATATTTCCTAAGCCGATGAAGCCGAGGAGGAAGAATCGAGTGGACTCCGTGGATAGTGATCTTGATTTATTCAACTAATAAAGGGATTTCGATGTTCTGAATTTTATTTTATGATTTGGTGTTGTTTTCATTTTAACTTGTCATTTACAAAGCATTAATAAAAGGTTTTTATTTATTTGCTTGATGGAAATTTTTTTTCTTATGACAAATGAAAACATGAGATCAGTTTCTTGACCAAAGATTTTTTTTTTACCCACACATATAAGTCCTATTGAGTATTGGGATCAGTATGATCAACTCAAGAGAAAAATGGTTTCCATGGACTAGGGAAGAAAAATCCTACAGATTTTTCATGGATTAAGGAAGAAAAATCCTACAGATTTTTTAAGGAAAATCGTCAAAGGGGTCAAGATTTTACTCTCCATATTGATCGAGACTATGCAAGGGATCAGTATGATAAGGAACAAGTGGTTTTAAGGTAACCTGAAAGGTTGACCACGAAATTATACTTAATGGTACCACGAATTAGTCATTCGATCGAAAAATAAACTTGATGCAAAGTTTAAAGGCACAAAAGAATTATCCCATAAATCTCACATTGTGAAACATGTACACAAGGGAAATTCATAAGGTTTGATTGTCACAAAGCATCACGAAATGGCATATTATCTTTGTGTAAGGGACAAACGATTTTATAGCATGTTCATGAGGGGAGAATAGACACTCCGTGTGGCACATGACCATACTATAAAACCATGAACATGATAGCCAAAACGGATAACTTGGCCTATAGAGCCATAACCTATGAGGTTTAGACTATAAAAGTCATGAGAAAAGTCATGAGCATCCATGAGATCACAGTATGTTCATGAGGGGAGAGGATAACCCTATGATACATGAACACACCATAATCTAGCGGCCAAGTATAAAAGCTCGACATATTGTCCTTTAAAGACAATCGATATATGAACTTCTAGTTCTCGACTCTCCATACAGAGGTCAAAAGATATTTGATTAAGGACATATTAATCTCAAAGACTAAAAGTCTATATGCTTGGAGACATCAAAGTATTTACATGTATGAAAGGAATGATGCATCAGACCATTAAAGTAAAGCATAGATATTCCCATCTAAAGTATGATAAAGGGTCATAATCCAGACACCATCCTAAGAGATTATATATATAGACCACCACAAATATATGTGCCGTCTAGGATGGAACCTCATAAGGAAATGAGATAGAATGGGAATATATGTTGGATAAGGAAAATGTCTTTCTCCCACGAATCCAAAGGTACCATGAACCTAACATGGGTGATTAGATTATGGTTAAAGGACACGGATTGTATATCCGTCTATCCAACATTAAATGGAGAAAGCTATAAGCTGGTAAATAATATATGAAACGGATTGGTATGAACCATCCCTGTCTTGCAAGATCCTCGACCATAGATTATAAATCATGGACGTCCATACTAAGAAAAATCATATTAGATGATAGCCAGACAGATTAGACCCAATGACTAAGTCATTCCAGCTTAGCACCACGAAATAAATGTCCTGGTAGAGACATAATCAAGTGCTATAAAGTCTAAAGGATAGGCAGTATGTTCCATAAGAAAAGGAACCTCGGATAGAAAGAGAAAAGGTGCTCATAATAAAGGATCCGGTTCACTAAGGAAACCGAACGACATTGAGAAAAGGCTGCGAACTAAACATCTAAGGTACCAAACCATATAGTCTTGGGACGCCAAGCTATAAAGGTAAACAAAGGTCCTTGATAAGAATCTCAAAATTGATCAAGATCATGTCTCGAACATAATGGAACAACATAAGAGTGTTAACACCAATGATGTATATATACATAAAGCTCATGAGAAAGAAAGCACTTGAGTAAAGAGAGGATCATTAACCCACATTAGAGTACTCATAAAATCATAAAGGGAACGTGAGGTTTTTAAGGTTAAATAAAGGAGATGGGCGTATGGGACATATATAATGTGGAAACGCCATCTGACCAGTGACATAAGAGTCTTGTGATACCGTGAGATGTAGGACATAACCGGATAGGAAAAGGGTCGTCCATGTCCATACCTAAAGCATTCAATGAATGGCTTAATACACAAGGTTATCCAAAAAGACTAAGGAACATGTTACAAGGAAATAAATTCCTATGTGGTGGATGCTACTACAATCCGAAATTGGACAAGGTCTGGAAATAAATAATGAAGTAGTAAGCACTATGATATTCACTGGATAAAGAATATAGAGGTACCTATATAACTTATGATCCAAGATATCTTAAAGGATGAGAAAATGAATTCTCATAGAACAGTATCGTTCCTGAGCTGTTCATGGACTGTATCAAAACAGTTGTATATAAAGGACTAAGTTATACTTAGTAAATAAGTTCTATTAAGAACAACCAGTCCATAAATTATGAAGGAAAATCCTTGTGTATATACTGGACAAATCCATAGAAAGTTTGAATGGTTCAAAACCATTGGATAAACAGACCATATTTATATGTGTTATGACTGCAATAAATTTGCAGCAAGCCATAGGAGTGCTTATGTGTGATCACCACGTCCTAAACCATATAATAAAGTGGAAGATGACTACAAGTAAGGCAAAGAAAGTCATTTGGTCCACGCCATTAAGTCCTTGCCGACCATGACCATGTCCGACTTAGTTTTCAGCTCAAATATTCATATGGCAAAAGGATATGAGCTTAGGTCATGGAATGGACTTAAGGTACTAACTATCAGTATAGATAATCTGAAGTATAAGTGATAGAAATAAGGTTCTAAAGGAAGCATAGGTTGTATGCAAACCTCACTTATATAATCACCACGTATAAGCCATGTTGTTACAGCAACATTGAGCAATGAATACCTCGACCATTGATTGGCGAGATGCAGGCATGAATGGACTAAGTCCATAACCTGACCCTCATGCATATGCACGTGGTTTTTGATATGTAATAAAGAAGGTCATGGGAAGTCATCAAAGGAAAACTTTGGATCACTTTGTTTTAAGCAAAGATTATTGTGTGGGATTATAAAGGAAAGCTTTGGAGCCCTTATGTTTATCAATGGATAAAAGAAATCCACAATGACACAAGAGTGTAACTAGAGACATATTTGGTTAAAGCCAAATAGATCCATAGTTTAATGAGCAAGTATATATATTAAAGTGTCAACAGTATGGATAAGCCATATGATCTATATATACATATGTCTGTGGGACATAAGAGAAACCGCAGTACAGTTTGATCAAGGATTGAAAATCTATCCGAGTACAAGTCATTAGTCCGTCCGACCATCACATGGAGTGACCAGCTATAGAGACCAGTTCACGGAGTGATCAACAGAGGCTACACGTCTTGACCATGTCTCAATGGAGTTCCAGAAGATATGGGAGACATGTTACAATCCGACAAAGGAACTATTGCTACATCAACAAGCAAGAAGATCATCTACAAGAATGGAGTGCACCAAATAGAAGGATCTTCGAAGATGTAGTCATCAGGGGGAGTTCATGTGTTATACTCTTTTTCCTGTCCTTGGTTTCCCTTTTACCACATTGGGTTTTGGGTTTTTCAGGAGAGGTTTTAATGAGGCAACATCAAAGCATGAATGAACCTTGAGCCTGAATGTGTCGATCAAGGGGAGTGTTAAGGATCACTTGGTGATCAACCCATGAACAAGCCCAAGTCATCAAAGCCCGCTCATCCATCAGAAGAGCCCAATCTCTAATGCCTTAAGATTGGGATATTTCCATATTTATCTATATGTTAATGTTTATCCTTTTACATATTGTATAAGGAATATATATGTACTATTTCCTATTACCATTAGGATTAGGATTTATCTCATGTATATATATATATATATACCTCTGGTCGAATGGAATAAGAAGAATAAGATTTACACACAACTCTCTTTATTCACAACACTAATGATATAAAATTACAAAGGCAGCCCCGAGCAGTTTTAGGTGTTATATTTTTCTAGACAAAGTAGATAACGATGTTGACGAAATGGGATAAGGTTTCGATTTTAAAAGACATAAGAACATGCGGATATCTTCAATGTTTCTTTGAGTTTGTGAACTTCATATTTAAGATTTTTTTTTCGCGAGTAGATTTAATCGAAGCATCTCAAAAGATTATGTTCTTTGCTCGTCATATGTTTGTGTGTTTATTCATATTTTTCGAAGGAAAAAAGAAAAAAAAAAAGAAAGAAGCAGAACTGTGGAGCAATATTGATCAGATATCCTCGCAGACTATTTGATTCAATGTATTCTCTCACCGCTGTCAACACAGAACAATGTACTTAGTAGTTCTCTTATACATTTGAACAAAAAAAAGTAGTTCTCTTATACATATATAATATATGTATCATGTACGTCTCATATAACATTAATTATAGAAATTGAATGATTGAGAGAATGAGCTTAACGTTAAGCATGATTGAGCAGTCTATATGTATAGTTTATGATGGGCTGCAAAGGTAACGTGAAAAGTACCTAACTAGTGAAGGTACCTAAATATACAAAACTAGCCATGATGAAAAGTTTAGTGGTTGAAATTGATCGCTTGTTAGCACGTTGTGTGTTATATAAGCTCAACGTGCATGCACATGTTAAATCCTCCTTATTTGTCTTGGCCATCCAAAATATATCAATTTTATAATATCATAATACTTTCATATTTTCAGATATTACCAAAATATGATTTTGTATCTACAACTATCTTATGATTTTTATCCGGTTATAAGTGTTCTATCCATAAAATGGTATGTGTGTCACTCAAAACCATCTTTTCAACATGTGTAAGTTGAGTGGTTGAACAAATAGATGCATAAATTAGGATTTACAATCTTCAATTCCTAGTTATATTTTTAATTTAAAGGTTATAGGTAAATATACATATGTTGAACTATTAATTTTTAAAATTATATCATTATTTATTTTAATATGCTATTAATAATTTTTAAACAGGATATAAAACAATTTGAGATGAGATTGGTGTAAAAAAATAACGATCTATCAAATGATTCAGACGACTAGTTATATCTTAGCTAAGATTTATGCAAAAGTTTAAAACTAAATTTTATTTAATTTTTTTTTGATCAAATATGTATGCAAAAGTTTAAAACTAAATTTTATTTAATATGATTTAAAATTTACTTAGAAGTTTATTTAGAGAATGCATTTCGGTAGGGGATAGCTAGGAACGATGTCGTTTCTGTACTAAGATTATTTAATTGAACCGAACCAATATCAAACCTGCGACTTACCCCTCTCCCTCTCTCTATCAACCGGCGCCGGAGATATTTACCGATCGAGTGAAGTTGAGGTTTTTGGATGGAAAGACGCGTCGCAAACGCCTTCCCTGGACCTGGACCTGGTCCACCACCACCGCCACAAGTTCCGTACTATCATAACAACAACAGCTACATCCCTCATCAACATCATCAGATTCATCCGTCGCACCACCACGTCACCGCCGTTGGATTCCACCAATACCCACAAAACGACAACAGAGATCAGCGTTTCAATCATCCGCATTCTGATAATCACTACCCCGCCCAACAACAACAGCAACCCAATACGATCATTGACGCTCCACCGAGTAGTGGGTTTAGTCCTTGCGGCAGCTTAAGGAAGAGACGCTCTCTATCCTCCACCCCAGGTAACATCTCCAAGTTTTATTCTTTCTTTGTTCCTCTGCTTTAGTAAAAGGTGTGAACTTTTTGAGTTTTCTGATGTTGGTGCATTCTTGTTTTAAGATCCTAGTGGTGCTGATGGTAGTATTGCCAAGTTATACGTTGCGCCGGTTCCGAGGACAGCAAAGGAAGACGATGTGAGTTTCTTGCCTTATGGTTTCTTTGAAATGTTTTCCTTCTTGGAGATCCTGTTTCACAGTCTGTGTTTATCAGGTCCGTCAGGTGTTTGAAAAGTATGGCAATGTCACCGAGATCATCCTACCCAAAGATAAGATGAGCGGTGAACGAGCAGGTGACTTGAGGATCTTCTTTTTTTTTACTGCCTTCTTTCGTTGCTTCTTGAGATTGGTTATAACAATCCTCTTTTGCAGCTTACTGTTTTGTTAAGTACAAAACGTTAGAAGAGGGTAATGCCGCTATTGCAGCTTTAACAGATCAGTTTACCTTTCCTGGGGTGGGTATTCGCTTCATAACGTTTCTTCACTGATGTATGATTCTTTTCAAAGGTTTATTTTTGTCATTACTTCAGGAAATATCTGCAGTCAAGGTCAGATATGCCGATGCAGAACGTGAACGAGTTGGTAAGATTACTATCTTTCATTCTCTTAGGAACAGAAACAAAATGATTGGTAGACTATGAAGGGAACTTTTGAACAAACAAAAATCATGTTTTAGTATTTTGATTTCTCATGCCTTCAACTGCTTCTCGTTCTCCCTCTTCTTTTTTTTTTTCTCATTTGTGTATTCTCTTTCCATCTTGAGTTTAGGTGTTTCAACAATGCAAATTCCAGATAAACTATATGTTAGATGCCTCAACAAACAAACAACAAAAACCGACGTCCATGAGGTATGGTTGGTGTCCTTTTCCGTTTTTGGTTTTTATACGTTGCTATATTCTGCCTGGCTTCATTTGATGTGAACAAATTGTTCTCTTTTTCAGGTGTTTTGTAGGTTCGGAGTCATTGAAGATATTTATATGGCAGTCGACGACATGAAGGTTTGCCGTGGTATGTCCATTGCCCTTCAGACATCCTACATTGTATTGTTAATACTTCACCTGCTCAGTAACTGATGTAAAGCTTTCCTATGTATCCCTTACTAGTAACCGGAGCTAACTGCACTTAGTAAACTGTTATGACTGTTCGTCTTTGGACAAACACTTAGGAAACATCATTTATTTGAGGATACTATGGGAAACTATATGCAAATCGCTTTAATATCTTGTTAAGCCTCTGTTTAAATGTGATGTTCTGGATTTGCATGAAACCTTGCTTTTGACTAATTGCTTTTGCTCTCCTGCAGGGTTTGCATTTGTTCAGTTTTCTTGTAAGGAGATGGCACTAGCAGCAATCAAAGGGTTAAATGGAGTATTCACCATGCGGGTAGTTCAGATACTTCTTTGTTGTTTCTCAGTGTCTATTTGGCGTCCACTGTTCATGACTTCCTTTTTGTCTTCCTTTCAGGGTTCTGATCAGCCTCTGATTGTTAGATTTGCAGACCCTAAGAAACCCCGTCTAGGGGAACCAAGGTTCTACTGTTTGCTTTTCATTTTTTTACGTGATTATTTGAGGATTTGCCTAATTTTGTTTTGAATTGCAAAGTTTCTTACACGTTAAACTTACCAGTGTCACCTATGGTTGTGTCACTTAGTTATACATCTTGAAGGAACTGCTTTCAAAAGTTTTTCAGCAGCAATAATTATACAATCCTAATATCTCGTAGTATATTACTCCATCTCAACATATTTCGATTGTTGTGTGTCTTCAGGTCCAACTTTAACGCTCCACCTGCAATGCCAAATTGGCACCCACAACCATATTCCCAGTGGGGAAACAAAGAACCTGCAGCCCCTGGAGTTGTTCATTTTGCTTCACAGCCTAATCACTTCCCTCAGCAAAATGCTCAAGATTTTGAGAAGCATCAGAAATCCGAGACTGCCAATGTGGAGGTACTCCTTTTGTACTAGGATCTTTTGCTAATGGTAGACGGATATTGAACTCTGGACCACGAGTTTATATAGAGGGTTTATAGGTTTTCATAAATCTCTTATACACACATCTGCTTGATGTCATATCTCTTACTACTTTTGTGTAGACTAGAAGCGATGGTCAGAAGATTTCTAGTTATGCAAATTTCATTCATGAAGACCAGAATACAGAAGAGTGTGACTGGAGTGAACACACTTGCCCTGATGGGAACAAGTATTATTACCATTGTGTCACTTGCGAAAGCACGGTAATACATTTTTCCCCTATTTCATTTGTGCACTCCGCTGAAGCAATTGTCTAGTTAGAAGTGTGATTATATGGATGGAACACCACAGTGGGAGAAACCAGAGGAGTACTCCATGTTTGAGAGATGGTTCGACGAGCAAATGAGGTTACAAGATGAAAAAATTGCATCTCCCGCGTTAAACAGTCAGAGCCAAGATACAATGGAAAACAGCGAGCAAGTTCAGTCCCATCTATTGCGACAGACTACTAAACTCCAACAACAATCCTTATCCACAGCGGTTATCATCATTTTGACACACTTGGACTTTCATATTTTTTTTTTTTAAAAAGTTAGTATCTTCTTACAAGAAGAGTAAACTCCAATCTTTCATGTGTTGTGTGTGTGTTTCCAGGATGAGGAGAACAATTCAGTATATCCGGTAGTAAGAAGAGTGGCTGTTGAAACAACATGTCCATAAAAATGTCACAGGTAATTAATATGAACAGTTGATCCTCTGTTTATTAAAAGGAAGCTAATATTACATGTCACAAGATCTTATATCTCAGGTAATTAATTGAACAGTTAATTCTCTATATTAAAAGGACTCTTTATTTGCATCGTTCTGTTTCAATACAGGATAAGTCACCAGACAGTATTTCGGAAAGGAGATTGAAAAAGCAAAGAAAAGAGTAGACCTGAGGTAAAAAAAAAAAAAGAAGTTGATTTCTTCAAGACTCGGAACATTTGGTAGATATTCATTCTTGTTGGAATCAAATAGATAATTTGTAATGAAAGTGGCATAAAAACACTCTAGTGATGTCCAACACAGCTTTTAAAAATGCACGCTTTCTTGGTAATTCGATTTAAATCCACTAGATATTTTGATTGAATTAGTTGCAACATTTTAAAAATATTTACTATAGCAAGAAAAAATCGACACAACTGAACTTAATAAAAAAAAAATTGAGTTTATCTGGTAATTAAAACCTATGTTTTCACCTGATCCACACCAAAAACTAAACAACATTAATAGTCTAAAATCCACTTCAATTCAATGTCTCTGTGTGAAAGAGAGGGTTCATCGTCAATCAATCATCTTCCCTTTAAAAAGCAAAATAGATTTGCAGACGAAAGAAAGAAACCACACTCTACGTAGAAACAAAACCAACTTACTCTCGAATTCTCTTTCAACTAACGAACAACAAGAAGAAGAGAAGGTAAGTGTTTAGTTAAGTTTCTCGGTCCTGTCTAGATCGGAGATTTATGGATCTCATAGATATGATTATCTGCAGAACCTTCTCGCTCTTCGAATCTGATATGCTTTTTTGTCTGATTGTTCCTATTGATCATGATTTGTCTTTCTCCAACGTTTCTTGGGATCTAAAAGGCGCTAATGGCGAAGATCAAGCCGCAAGCTCTATTGCAGCAAAGCAAGAAGAAGAAAGGACCTACTCCTATAAGCATAACCAACATCGTGATTTACACCTTGGCCGTGCTTTTGGTCGTCTTCGTCCTCTTCTCCGCCTACAGACGTTGGACCCTGAGGTTCTTTCAAAATTCAGATTTGATTCTATCATATGATTGTATTAGTTTAGAGAAATTATTCTAAGATGTGAACATGACTTGAGGAAATTTTTTGTGGCTTACAGATCTGAGATCCCAACGCACAATGGTAGATCACTTCTCCAGGTACTATTATTCTCCATGACCACCCTGTCTATGGCTTCTCATTAGCTATACCCCTTGTCAAATGATTGTCTTGTTCTTGTGTAGGATTCAGCCTTCCCGGGAGTGAAGAAGACTACTAATCTCCCATGGTTTGCTGTGAGTTTTATTATCATCATCCCCACAATTATCTTCTCTCATTTTTTTTTTAATGTTATATTTTCCTTTGTTGAACTCTAGACCTTGGATACGGGCAAAGGTTCAGTGACCATTGAACTGTTCAAAGATGCTGCTCCCAACGTTGTTGACGAATTCATCAACTTATCGTAAGCTAAAACCTCATACTGTATTTGCTTACCACTTTTTTTAACGCATTTCTTATGTAATTATGTGTTGTGTTTTTGTCAGTCAAGATGGGTATTTCAAAGGTTTCTTATTCAGTAGAGTTGTAAAGCATTCTGTCATTCAAGCTGGCCAATCTGCTGAATTCGATGCTGTCAAAGATTGGGCTCTCCAAAAGAATAATCTTCATACCAGGTTTGCTACTTACTACATTGTTAATATGGAGAAAAATAGCTTTGACTTTTTGGGTTGCTGGCTGATTATGGAAACTCTTTCTATCTCTGTCCTGATGCAGTTCAAAAAACGAAGAATTCATGGTGGGAACCCCTAAAGCTAAAAACGAGCAAGGAGGATTTGACTTTTTCATTGTATCTTCTCAGATCACAGATCTGAACGAGAAATTGACAGTCTTTGGTCGTGTTGCAAAGGGACAAGACGTCGTTCAGGAGATCCAGGAGGTTGAGACAGACGAACATTATCAACCAAAAGCACCAATAGAGATCATGTCTGTCACTTTGCTTCAAGACATGTGATAAGCTTTACTTCTGTTGACTTTACTTCTTGGTGTATTATTGCTTTGTAATTTGAATACTTTTCATCACCCCATTTGTAACTTTGCGGTTACACAAGTTTAAGTTTCCATCTTTTGCATCATTCTCTCGTAGCTAGTAAACACATGTGACATTTAGAAGATATTCGAGAGCTGAAACAAGTTGGATAGCATATCTTCTAAAGATAAAGACACAAATGATACTACAAGATTGTAACAACACTTGAAAACCATTACTAACGCAATCAGTTATCCCAACCAGATCTCCTTTTCCTCTCTCTTGGCTGGTCTTCAGAACTGCAAACAGTACAGTCAAATAATGTCAGCCAACACTAAAGATGACAAATCAAACCTTACAAGAAAACAGTGCAACTAAAAGGAAACAAACCTATGTGTATTCTTTTGACTCGAGTTATGACTAGTTGCTACTGGGGGAGTTTGAGTTTGAGTTCTACCCATGTTCCCACCAATTGTCCCACCTGAGACAAATCCCGTTAGGGCTAGTCTCTTGTTCGGATAAGCTTGGCTTGGTGGCGTAGCAGCCACAAAGCTATACTCTTGAATTGGGCCATTACTCCGGTTCTCACAGAACTGATCACCCCCTTTCTACTTGGTGCAGCAGCGCTTCTACTTGGTGCAGCTTGAGACGATGTCCCACTTGATTCTGAGTTAAATCCAATACCAAGACCGAAATCAACTCCTCGTACTCCTCTATTTCCACCACCTTGTCCTCGACCTTTCTTCCCACCTATGTAACAAGAGTTTTAGAGATCATGCACATGTTTTTGGATGGATTAGCTCACTTGACAAAAACACATTTGCAAAGAAAAACATTGATCACATTTTTTTCCCTTTTGGATCAAAATCTAATGAAAGGTTGCTAAGATATGCTTACCTCCTTTCCTTCCATCACGCTTGGACTTAAATCGTCCATCCTATTGATTTGAAAAGGTAAATTTCACTCAACAATCATGTTTTCGTTTTATGCAAATTAACAATCATATAGGAGAGCTAGTAAGATGAATGGTATAGCATGCTGGAAGATAGAAGCAAGGAAAATTATTGCATATATCAATAGAATGATGTCGAGGAAATGGAGCTGTTATTACCTTCATGGCGAGATCCATGAGCTCTGGAGGAACATTCTGACCAGCAGCAACCAGACTGTTAATCAATTCACCAGCAAATCTAGCCTCTCTCTGCGTAACAAGTGTGTAGGCCACCCCATCTTTGTCACCAGCACGACCTGTTCTACCAATACGATGTACATGCATGTCCATGTCTTTTGCAGTGTCGTAGTTAACCACTGTCTTAAGCGATTTGATGTCGAGACCTCGGGCAGCAACATCGGTGGCAACTAGCACATGGTATATTCCAGATTTGAACTTCTGCAAAGTTTCCATTCGCGATGCCTGGTCTTTATCACCGTGAAGGGCAGCAACTTTAAAACTGTTCAGAGTCAGCTGAGCTTCGATCTCATCAACCGTGGCTTTCTTAGAAGCGAAAACCAATACATCACCCTCATCAATCATTCCAGGTAGCTTCTCAAGTAGCCAAGGAAGTTTGTCAGCATCTGATGGTATCACATTGACAACCTGTGTAATATCCTCATTGGCCATCCCAGCTTCACCAACAGTGACTCTAATGGGATCAGAAAGTATTTCCCTAGCTAACTTTTCGACTTTCCAAGGCATTGTGGCTGAAAAGAGTAAAGTCTGGCGATCTGGACGAATCTGGCCAACGATAGACCTCACTTGTGGCTCAAAACCGAGGTCAAACATCCGATCAGCCTCGTCAAGAACCAGATACGAGGCTCTCATCATTGTCAAAGCCTTCATCTTCAGCATATCTATCAACCTTCCAGGAGTAGCAACAACTATCTCGCATCCCGCCTTGAGTTCTTTCAACTGCTCATGTTTCCCCATTCCACCATACACAGCTGAGACTCGCAGGCCATATGCTTTCGAAAATTTCTTAGCTTCCAAGAATATCTGATGAGCCAGTTCTCTGGTTGGGGCGCATATGACACCAATAGGACCTTCTTCTCTTCGAAGCTCAGGCTGATCCATTATATGTACAATCATAGGAAGAACAAAAGCTGCAGTCTTCCCTGAACCAGTTTTGGCTATGCCAATAACATCTCGACCAGAGAGCACAATGGGTAAAGCTTGACACTGGATGGTTGTGGGTTTCTCATAAGCTTGTTTCTTGATAGCAGTCATGATCTGTGAGGAAAACCCACAATCCTCAAAGGTCTTTACTGGCCTAGGAACATCAAATCCGGACACACGTATCCCCAAACTCTTACGATAATCCAAAGCTTCTTGTTCACTCATTCCTGGACAAAGAAGAACTGTTCAGTTAGACTTATCCAATTACACTAGATTTTAAAATAAAATTTATAATCATTCATTCATTGAACACCAGATTTTAAATAAGAATTATAAATAACATATACAATAACACGATTTTAAAATAAAATTTATAATCATCGATGAACTTTGCTTAGATTTAGAATCTATTAAAAATATATGATTGAATAACACTTCCTTACTCGATGTTGATTCAACCTCCTCGTAGAAGTCCTTATTGATCGGTTCGTAGTCAATTGAACTATGATCCAGGGCTTGAATGGGTTCAATCTTCCTTTTATCCACGACAATAGGATTATCATCTGAATCGTACTCAAGCATCCCAGCATCTACTGCCTTAGCTGCAGCATACACCTCCTCGTCGGAGTTGTAACCAGCGTTAAGCACGTCCGCAGCCAGTGTGAGTCCCAAATCCTTTTTGGCCTTGAGGAAACTCACGACATGATCGTCGTCATCGTCCTTGTACCTCTCTACTCTCTCCTTCGGCTTAGGAGGTGGAGCAGCTTTCATCTCCTCGTGGATTCCCTCCATGAATGCGTCTAGTGGATCGATCTCGTCGTCTTCAACGTCGTTAGCAGACGCAGAGCCGCCGTTGTCGACGTCTTCTCCATCCTCTTCGTTTTCTATAAAATCAATGTTATCGACATCGGCGTCTTCTGAGTTATCTCCGCCGCGAAACCTCGTAGGGTTCCGATTTGACATGACTTTGATTTTATTTTTTTTCTTAGCGAGTTTCAGGCTTCGTGTTTTTTTTTCTCCGGCGATATGATTTCTCCGGAGGGGTTTGGCCGACTTGTTGAAGTTTATATCCTTGGGCAAATAATGGGCTTCACGACAGCACTTAACTCATAGAAGGCGATATATGTGTTTGGGATAGCTTCTTCTATTCATAGATCTTAAATTAACAATGAAAACCAATATATGGCACTCCAATTATGAAATAGGTTGCTTATGCAGTTACATGATTACCAAAAATAGCATTGAGTAGCTTATGTTAGGAGAACAATAGCATTGGCTTGCTCATGATATCAATTATTTGACAAATAAAACTTAACTGTACAATCAAACCCAATACTACAATGCATATGAACAAGTATCAAGGAGTTTGGAAGAAATCCTAAATTAAACTATCTCTTGCATATTATATATATTTAGATGCTAAAAGTAAATCTCTAATCTTCATTTAAATTAATAATTGTCTTGTCTTTAAAAAAATTGTAAGGAAGCGATATCCGGAAACAACATTAAAATAATTTCTGATTAATTTACTAGGCAATCAAAATTATGTAAACTATTTAAGTTTTTCAACTAGCTTGGCCTTTTTACAAATTTATAATTATTTGTTTTTCTGGATATCTGTTGATTATTTCTGATCAACACCCTCATCTCTCACTCCTACAGTGTCTTTACTAGCACTTTTTTTGCAAATCTTCTTGGATATGTCATCAAATAGTCTAAAAACTATGCACAAGCAAACATATGATCAAGTAATCTAAAATAATTATGTGTGAAATATATATATCATCAAGTGTAAATTTCTAATATTTTCTTAATAGAATTAATTTGTTAAAGTTTACCCATATATATATCCAATGGTTTTTGTCGAGTATTTATTTTTTAAAATTCAAATAAAATTCTTTTGAGAAACAATATCATCTGATCATTTCTAATTTACATGAAAAACAAATACATTGTGGTCTAGCCTCTTTAGTTAAAGATTTGGAAACTATATTGTGAATTAAAGAATATGAACTATGGTAAATGTCTCAAATTAAACACACAAAAACGAAAAACAAAAAGTAGTGAAAAAGAACTAATGATGATCTATGGATTTTCATTTATATCTAGAAAATCTAAAAATTATATTTCAAGTCAAATCGAAGATACATGAATCTTATTTATACAAAATAATACTTTTATTTCTACATATAAAACCAAAATTCTTCTATATTAGTCTTGAAATCCAAACGATTCAACGTTAATCTAATCTATTAAATTTTAAAAAATTTCTACAGACTAATTTTGGATTATTATTAAAGTTATAATGGTCCAACTAAAACTAACAACACTGATCATAATTATACAATACGTTTTAATCTAGCCAATATCAATAAATATACTTTGTTACATTTTATAAAATACGTTTTTAATCAGCCACCAGTATATGTAAATATTTTTAAATGGATTTTTTAATTAATTTTTTCATAAAGTATAATATTTTCTAATAAATGTTCCACCAAATATTATTCCTAAATATATAATTTACTATAGAGTATATTACATACTACCTAAATTTTTTGAACCAAATATATATATATATATATATATATTAATTCTAATATTTTACATAATATTATAATATATTTTGAAATTACATAATCTACTATATAAAGGAAAATCTCACAAATTACAGTTTCATAGAATATTTATCATAGATTTTTTAACAAATCAAATTTCCATAGTTTGGGAGAAATCATAAATAAGATATATCTCTAACAAATCCAATCTCCATACTACAGTGCATATATGAACAAGTACCAAGGAGTTCGGAAGAAATACTAAATTAAACCATCTCTAGCATATTATATATTCAGTTGCTCAAATGACCTCATATATAAATTATAAAAGTCTCAAAGTATTAAATTTTTATAAATATACCTCTAATCTTTATTTGCATTAATAATTTTATTTTTTTCATTTTAAAAAATCAGTGTGAATAATCTATATTTGGAAACAACATTAAAATAATTTCTGATTAATTTACTAGATAGGTAAAATTATGTAAAGTGTTTAAGTTTTTCAACTAGTTTGACCCTTTTTACCTTTATAATTATTTCATAGTTTCAATTTGTTTTCTAAAAATCTATATTGAAATAAATAAATTTACATCAATTATCCTTATTTCCACGTCAGTTACAATTTATCAAATTATAATATAATAATACGTGAACTAGGGTTTGACATAGATTTATAGATATATAAATTTACAGATAGAAGATAAGAAGTTTAAGAGAGAGAAAACCCCTAAAACTGATGGTAAGCAAATCAAAATATCAAAATATTTTTATAGACTTTTGACCGAAATTTATAAACTCTAATTTATTATTGCTTTAGTGATATAATCTTAAAAACTTGGCTGTATAAAATATATCTTTAAACATCTGTCTATAAACGTATTTAACTAAAAAAGGTGAAATTTTTCCCAAACATATACCATCTAATGAATGCATCATCTTGTTCTGTAATTGTTTTCTCAGTCCTACAATGTTTTTACTAACAATTTTTTTGAAAAAGCCTCCTTGGATATGTCATCAAGTAGTCTTAAAAGATGTATGCATGAGCAAAACATATCATCATGTAATCTAAAAAATTATACATTATACATATATCATAAGTGCTAGCTTCTAATACTATCTTAATAAAAATTTGTTAAATGTTACACCTATATATCCAATAATTTTTTTGTCGAGTACTTATTTTATGAAATTAAGTTTTGATATTAGCCCATCATTTATAATTTACATGAAAACAAACAATATGCCTAATGTTTTAGCCTCTTAGTTAAAGATTCGCAAAAATATCATGAATTTAAGGATGTAGAGTACGCTAAAGTCTCAATACAATCATACAAAAAGAAAAAGCTAGTTATGAAAAGAACACTGGATAATCTATGAACTTTTACTTATAATTACCAATCTAAACAGTATATATCAAGCCAGATCGAAGAAATTCAAAATCTTACTAATACACGCGATACTACCCAAAAAATATTTTTGTTTCTACATATAACCGAAAGCTTTTGCAATAGTTTTGAAATCCAAATGTTTCATTTCTTATGACTTCGCCCTAAACCATTATTCACTGACCAAACAAGGATTGGGCACAAGTTGGGTATTTACTATTTTAGCTATATTTGATATTTAACTTTCGTTTATGCGTGATAAGCGTAGACTTAATACTTGACTTTGACTTGTTAAAAATGATTATTTATTATTTCGAGTATTTGCTTAAAATATGTATATGTTTTCCGAGTATTTTCTTAAGAATATATATTATCATGTGTTAATTTCTAATATTTTCTTAATAATAATTTGTTAAATTTTAGTCTTATATATCCAGTGGTTATGAAAAATAATTTTATCCCATCATTTATAATTTACATGAAAAAAATATATACTTCAAGTTTTAGCCTCTTTAGTTAAAGATTTGTAAAAGATATCATGAATTTAAGAATATGGAATATGGAGTATGCTAAACGTCTCAAAATAATCATGCAAAAGCACAATGCTAGTTATGAAAAGGACACCGGATAATCTATTGTTTTTCATCTTTATCTACAAATCTAAACAATATATTTCAACTCAGATCGAATAACTACGAAATCTTACTAAACACACGATACTACCCAAAACAATCTTTCTATTTCTATATATAAAGCCAAAAAAGATTTTGCAGTTGTTTTGAAATTCAAACGATTCATCTCTAATTTGATTCTTATGGCGTAAACCCTAAAACACTATTCACTAACCAAACTAGGGTTGGCCACAAGCCGGATATTTACGATTTTAACTATATTTGATATTTGACTTACCTTTTACGAATAATAAAAAATTAGATTTGATATCTGACTTATTAAAAATGAGTATTTGTTATTTCGAGTATTTGCTTAAAATAAGTTAAATTGTCCCAATCTATTATTTGTTACTTGCGAGTACTTATGAGTTACTTTTTTTTTGGTGTGAAGTACTTATGAGTTACTTGCAAGGTTTCAGAATATTTAAAAACTATTTTCTAAATAATACTATACTAGATCTCTATAATATTATTTGACGAGTCAGTTTCCTATGTGTCGCGCTCACGTTAACTCTCACGATAGTTGTTTACATTGATACCCTTAATGAATTAAAAATATTATATTTAAATACTATTATTGAATTTTTATTTAGTTTCCTTTTATAAAATTTTCCAAATAACATATATGATAAAAAAGGAAACGTTTATAAAGTTAAAAAAACGAATTTAAAAATGAAATTATATGTATAAATAATAAGATTTCATTAAAAAGGAAATTTCACAAAATAGTAATATTTCATTTAAAAAAAATTGATAACATAAAATATACTAATAAAATACTTTCTTTATAATTATATTTTCACAAATAATCTTGATATTATAAAAAGAAATAATATTTCTTATAAAACACAATTTCAAACAGTACAACAATATATTTTCAAAGTAATAGAAATATTTTTTATATATCTATCTATTGTTTTAGATGATTACATAAAATAATTAAGTAACATAATCTGATATATGTTTAGTTGACTAAAAATAGTTTATAATTAGTATTATTGAAATGTTATTTTTTCTTATATTTAGTTGATTGTAATATCTTTCATTTACAGCAAAAAAATATAATTTAATAAATATTCATAAATTATTTAGAAATTATAAAAATATTTTATTTATTGTAAATATTAATATGTATTCATGGACTTCCAAAAAAGTATTAGTTACTTATGTATGTAACTTCTTATAGATCATCGCTTTATTTTATAATATAATATCTTTTAAAAGTAACATTTAATTTGATATATATTATGAAAATACATGCACATTTAATGATAAAATAAAATTAAATTGACTTGGCTTAATTATAATAAAAATAATTATACTTCCATTTGGATTTAAAAGAATATATGTAGCTCAATATACTCATAATATGAGTGACTCGACTAATCCAACTTAGATAAAAAATCATAGATTTAGCTACAATAAGAAAATATAATTTTGTAATAATAAAAATAATTTATTTTATAAATATAAATTATAGGAAGACTCAAAACACATTAACAAATGAAAATAAAATATTAACCAACTGTTACAATTTAGTTCTTTTGTAAAATTTATATATATGCATGAGACTTCAGAGTAATATCATTATACTAATTTACGTAATTTGGAATCAAACATTTTAGTTTATTTTTTATTTCATTCTAAGCACAATATATCTTAAGTTATACATAATCTTCCTAATATATATTTACATATCTAAGAAAACAACCAATCTAAATACAAATAAGAAAATTAATCAAAATTTTAATAGATTTAGAATAAAAAAATATTATAGTTGAATTCAGATAAGTAGATGCAATCTAATATACCCAAATGATAGTTAAATCAACTAGATCTAATCTAACATATCTAAAATCATATATCTAATTAAAGTAATATAATATTATTAATATATATTATGCATAAAAATTATAAATTAATTTAAAATCAAAATTAAATTGCAATAAACTATTATAATATATATTTATTTTATAAATATTTATATCCGTGCATGAGCACGGGAAAATCACCTAGTATGGATATGGATATGATGATTTATTTTATTAAGGAAGAATACAAGAATTAATATCAACGAAATGTTTGTGTATAATATCACGGAGAAGAATGAACAAAAACCTGAATTTCTCGATATAGCAACATTATTTACTTCTCATAACAGCACAAATATATAAACAAGTAACGAGTAATATCAAATATAGTAATTAATACTTTTATATTTGAAACTTGCATTGTGTTTGCAAATATGTAAATTCTATTACTTGATATCCGGTTCGACAACAGTGAATACTTCAAAAAATTGAGACGGATACATGACAAGTAACAAGTATAACACAAATAACCAGTAATAATATCCAGCCTAAAACCAAACTGTGATCAAACCATGGTGCATGAGGCATCATCTTATTTTGTAATTTTTTTTTTTTGTGTGTGTGTTATTCTTTTGTAAGGCATCAAGTGGAACGAGAACACGTGACCTTGAAGGACGTGACAGAAAGCACGGTGGGCTAACATACACACCGGAAGAATCTTCTTAACATGCGCACCAACAAGTCTAAAAAAACCCGAAATACACGCAGTAGAGGTAGAGAAAAAAGGAAACAAGAAACGAGAGAGATGAGAGAGTCGAGTCGACTCGAGATAAGATCTGAGTTGACTCACCGAGTCTATATCTGTCCAAAGATGGGAAGGGAGAAGCAAAAAAAAGACCAGACCCTTATGTAACCGATAGAAAAGGGATCTTTAGATTTTTTTTTTTATATCCCTTTTTTGGATGGGTGTTGAAATAGCACAACAAATGGTGAAGGATGAGGAGATTATTACTCTCTCCCCCCCTCTTCTTTATCACTACATCTCTTCTCTCGTGTCTTGCCCTAACCCTAATTCTCCTCTGGATTCAATCCTCCATCTTCTCCCCCAAATCCTACCTTTGGGGTTTACTCTCATCATCATCATCTTCTCTATCCTTCCGATTCGGCGTGTCTCCATCTTTGCTGAGCGATCTAGGTATTATTCTCCGCGGCTGATTGTTTCTTGTGATGATCGTATCTGTTTATCGTCATGTTTGTTTATTTCCGTGTTCATACTCTTCGTGAGGCCGGCCTTCGTTGATTTTGATTCGATCGTTTGATATTGTGTTGTTCCGCTTATAGATCATGTTCGCGTTTAGCTCTCATCGTCTTGTGTTTTCAGTTTGATCTGGTGTTCTGATGTACACATCGTTGGATTTCGATCCTCGTTCCAAAGCTTCTCTCTTTTTGATCTCTCTATATGCATTGCATGTCATGCTTCTCAGTACTCCAACCATTTGGTATTGTGTTTATCCGCTAGAGATCTTACTATTCGCCGTTAGGAGTGTTAGTTCTCGCCTGTGTATTTTCATTTGACCACTCCGTTTGTTGTTTGATATGGGTTTCTGATCATTTGAAAGCTTCTCTCTTTGTGATCCCTCTATATGTTTGATTGGTCTAATGCATCACATGTTTTTGCTTTTCAGTAATCAGTCTTGCACCTTGGAGGTTGTATTTGCCTCACATGTTTTTGGTATTGGTTTCAGTTCATCTAATATTGTGTTTATCTCCGCTAGAGATCTTATTATTCGCCTTTAGGATTGTTTAGTTCTCGTCTGTGTGTTTTCATTTGACCACTCCGTTTCTATGATATGGGCTTCTGCTTGTCTCTTTGTTATCCCTCTATATACTTGATTGTTCACATGCATCACATGTTTTTGCTTCTCAGTATTCCACCTTGGAGGTTTCTCGGTGAGGCTGTATACGCCTCGCTACAATGGAAGATAATAACGGTGGTGGTTTTTGTTTTGATGGTATGAAGAATATTGTGAGGAAGAAACGCAGCCTCGTTTCTCGTCGTCCTCGCACTGATGGATCAATTCTCTTAACACCTCCAGATCTCTTCAGCAAGATCTCGAGTGATGATATACCCGCATTTGATACTAACCCTAGAAGGAAAGAGTTTAGTCTTAGCCACTGTATCTCCAGGGCTGAATCTATTGCTGAGTCCCAAAGAGGAAACAATGATTCTCTGCGGAGAGATATCATCAGTCGAAACAAGCAACGCTCAACTGAAGATGAGGGTAATGGCATGATCAATGCAAAGGCAACTCATTCGGGTGAAAGGAAGAAAATGAAGCTTAAGATTGGTGGTGTGAGTCGTCTGGCTCATGCTAATGGTTCACCTCGAAAGTCTTCCAAACCGGTGAATAACAGCCATTTGGAGGTATATATATTATCCTACTTTTTATATATTGACAAAGCTTAAGTTGTTTGAATTGTCATGCATTCATTGAGATTTATCATCCTTTTGCATTGAGTATCTTTTGCGGTAAATGCCATGCTCTTTTTAGTAACTGCTACTCATTTTTGGGGGCCTTATGGCCCATAATCTTTTGGGTTAGGGGACTAGACTATGTTAATTAAGCTCAAACTAGTAAATGCTTTTGCTGTTTAGGGACAACAATCGGAAAATATTTAGTATTTTGCATTTCACTTTGTTTTTCTGGTGAAAGGATTAGATTGTGTCTTAATATCTTTTTTGACAGTTTAGATACACCACAGACTCATTATCTTTTGACATTTAATGGACAGGAAAGTTCAGAAGATTGTAATTCCCCTCTAGATAAGAAGGCTGATCTCGAGGGCGCTGAGAAAGGAGAATCCATGACAGGGAGGGGGAAACAAGGGGAACCAAGTGGCTCGGTTCGCAAGAGCAAACGAGCCCCTAAGAAGCAGGTTTCTGATAGCGATGATGACAGTGATCGTGAGATCCGATATTTGGAGAGCCTCAAGTACAATAAGAATGTCCCTGTGGGTAATGAAGGGACTGACTCGGGGAGGAGGCAATTGAAGCCATCTGGGGTTACAATTGGGGAAAATTCTGCATCTGAAAAGGCTGCTGGTGACATGGGTGCGGAGGAACTTGAGCCGGTGCCTGATGGAACAGAGATTGGCAATGAGATCAAGAGGGAATCGACTATGACTAGTCGCCAACGAGCCCTTGCTTCTGCATCTGGCAAATCAACTGCAATTGAATTTCCAGATGGATTACCCCCAACGACTAGAAGTATGCTTCTTTTATTTTTCTTTTGCTTCTGATTCACAAGTATGCATCTTTTTGTGCAATAAAGGTTGGTAATGTATTGTGATGAAATTCTGTTGAAAACACAGGGAAAAGGGAGAATCTTTCAGAGATGGAGCAGCAAGTGAAGAAGGCAGAAGCTGCTCAGAGGCGAAAAGTGCAGGTTGAGAAGGCTGCAAGGGAGTCTGAGGTTAGTGTTTTTTTTTTAATCTCTCTATCGTGATATGCGCATTAAAAACGTATTGGGAAATCCATGTGAGGGATGATGATCTTGGTTTTGGTTCTACAGGCAGAGGCCATCAGAAAAATTCTAGGCCAAGATTCGAGCAGGAAGAAGCGTGAGGACAAGATTAAAAAGCGACTTGATGAAATTGCTAAGGTATTAGGAAATGCACCACTATGCTGTTGATGCGTTTATATAGTTGAGTAAAACTGAGATGTTGAAAATTTGGTGTCATTTATGCGTTGTTGAATTGATAACAGGAGAAAGCTGCGCATGAGGAAAGGGTCTCGACAAGCTACATCAGGACAATCATGGGTCCTAATGGAACCACTGTTTCATTTCCCATTGACAAAGTTCCTAGCCTGTTCGATCCCAAACCATCCGGGTATGGTGTACTCTCTTTTTCTTTCTCACTAACTCAAATCAGACTTATCCATGAGTCAATGTCCCTTAATCTCATAACTGATTCGATCTGATAAATGTGAACAACTGCACATGCTTCAAATGTTAGTGTAAAATATACATAATGCTTCAAATGTTGTTTTAGCATGGAGGAAGGATCCGGCTTCTTCTGTTCTTTGAATTCTGTTTTGTGTTCTAACTTTCATAAAACATGATGTGGAATTCATGTGCTTGTGGTAACAATGTAAAGCATTCTGTGTATCTGTAGGTATCCTCCTCCGAAAGAAAATTGTGCGGGACCATCATGTACCAATCCGTACAGGTATCGTGATTCAAAGACTAAGGTTCCTCTGTGCAGCCTCAAATGCTACAAGGCGGTTCAGGAGCAGCAGCAGCAGCGGACCTCTGAACCAGCAGCAACAGAGAAGCAGCAGCAGCAGACCTCTGAACCAGCAGCAACAGAGAAGCAGCAGCAGCAGACCTCTGAACCAGCAGCAACAGAGCAGCAGCAGCCGCAGCAGACCTCTGAACCAGCAGCAACAGAGCAGCAGCCGCAGCAGACCTCTGAACCAGCAGCAACAGAGCAGCAGCAGCCGCAGCAGACCTCTGAACCAGCCGCAGCTGACCGCACCGTTTAAGATCGTGATTGATTTTCTGGATATAAAAGGACAAGAACTTAGAGCGGTTATGATTGTTACAATGAGGAGGTTCTTAGCTTTCTCATTTTATTAAATACATAAAGACATGGTTTAGTTATTTTGTTACTTTGCTTCAGACTTGCTGATCTTTTTTAAAGACATGGTTTAGTTATTTTGTTACTTTGCTTCAGACTTGCTGATCGTTTTTTTTTCTGTTCACCAAGACTTGCTGATCGAGTATCTCATATTTTTCTTTTGTGGCTTTACCGCTCGTATATTATATTCTCCAACGGCTATCTCAGTTCTTTATTATAAAAATACATGATGTAAAGCGCTCTCTATCATTAAAAGCAATCTTCGTGGTCATGGAGTTACAGTACGTCGTCGTTTCTAGCTGTGTGTGTTTACGTCTCTAGTATAACTGTTTTATTTTCTCTGAAAATCATTTTCTCACACCATGGTCAATTATGTAGATATTTTTAATGCATTGAAATTATTATAATAATTTTCATTATTACTTATTTTTTAATAAATAGTATTTTCAAAATAGTAAAATAGAAATCTCTTATTTCCTTTCATTAATAACCTCTGAATCTCATTTTCTTAAACTATTATTTCTTTTTAGTCTTTTTCTTAATTAATTAACTTCTTCCAATTTTATTTTAAAATATTATTTGTATTATTATTTGATTATTATATCTTTAATAATATCATGATTCTTATTATATCTTTAATCACTGAGTTCATTTTCTAAATAGTATGATTTAATAAAATATAATAAATTATATACGATTTTATTTGTAAAATTATTTTTATCGATTTTATTTGTAAAATTATTTTTATATATATCATTTTTACGTTAATTCTCACAATGATCAATTATGTAGATATTCTTAATGAGTTGAAGTTACTATATTAGTTTCCATTATTGCTTTTTTCTTTTAGTGAATAATTTTTTTAATAAAGAAGTGAAAATAAATTATAAATATAAATATAAAATATTTTTTGTTTCATTGATAACCTGTTGATCTCATTTTCTCAATTATTGTTTCTATTCGATCCTCTTTTCTTAACTAATAAGTTTCTTCCTTCTTGAATTGAAAATATTATTTAGAAAGTATTTATATACATAGTACTTTAACTAAATTTCACGAGTCTAATTATATCTTCAACAAATGAGTTCATTATATAAATTCTATAGTTTAATAAAATATATATAATATTATTTGATAATTTATTTTCCTATTATGTACATAGCTTCGATGAACCGATATTATTATAATAATTGCTGTCATCATTTTTTCTTTTATTAAATATTTTAAAAAATAAAATAGAAAATAAATTTAAATTTAAATTAGAAAGAAGTCTTATTTTCTTTCATTACTAACCTTGTAATCTCCTTTTCTTAATTATTACTTCTTTGTAATCTCGTTATCCTAATTATTTATTTTCTTCCAATTTTGTTTTGACTGTTTATTATTATTTGAAAATTATTTATATGTGAGAGACTTTAACTAAATTTCACAGTCTAATTATATCTTTAACAGCTGATCCAATATTTTATACTAAAATCACATATTTAACTAATATAACCACATAATGTTATTAAAATAATTATGTATCTAATTTTATACATATAAATTAAAATAATTTATAATTGAATAAAATTTTGAACCCAAATATTAACCAATGATTTATCTTTTTGGTAAATATTAATTCACCTATTTTATATATATATATATATATATATATATATATATATATATATATATATATATATATATATATATATATATATATATATATATATATATATGTATATGTAGTTGACATTTTGTGGTGACAAGAGAGAAACTTATTACTTGGAAGGAATTAAGGCAATGATTTCTCATCTCTCCTCTATTTATTTAAATAATGGACAACTAATCTCTTGTTATGCCTATGTATCAACTTATATTTAATATATTTATATGAATGATTCATTTTCATCCAACCTAACTTGAAACTATAGACATGGCACCCACTCGCTGATTTTTCCTTTCATCATAAACATTCACATAACACAAAAATTGGTTTTTTAAGTATCTTATTGACTTATCAACCATCTTTGAATTTAGGATAAAATGAGTATGGTCGGCGGTGGAAAGTGGCTGAGAGAGGCAGAGCAGCTGGTGGTTAAGCCTTTCCGGCTTGTAACAACAACACTCCTCAGTCTCCTCCTTCCTCTCTCATTCCTTCTCCTTAGCCGTCTCTCTTCAGCTTCCTTCCTCTTTTCATTGCTCAAATCTCCTCCGCAAACGGAATCATCTATCTTCTTCTCTATCTTTCATTACACGAATCCGGCCATATACGTGGCCGTTTCGGCAATAAGCGTTTACACTCTAGTTCTAGGCCTGACCACAAAGATCACAGCCACAGATCCCAACCGCTCGGTTCCCTTTTATCCACATGTCACCATGGCGTGGCTCACACTCTTCCTTGTTCAAATTTCCGTCGGTTTAGGCCTGGAAGGAACGAGTTCCAACGGTTTAATCATCGGAAGTGAACGTAACTTATTGAACAGGCTACTGTTTTTATGTGGTCTTCACGAGGTAATGCTTCTGTGGTGTAGGGTGATCGTGAGACCGGTGGTGGACAGCACGTTGATCGCCGGTCAACGCCGGAGAGAAGAGACGGTGGTGGAGAGAGTGGCTTTGACCGTGAGCTGTGGGACGTTGTGGTGGTGGAAGCTTCGGGATGAGGTAGAGGCTTTGGTTGGTGTAGCAGAGGCTAAAAAAGCATTGTTGTTGTCATTATTACCAACCGATGGTAATGTTAACGTTAGTATGGATGTGGGAACGGTCGATTTTGTGAATTGGTGGTTATACTATATGGTTGTGACGATTGGTATGGTTAGGATCGTTAAAGGGTGTTTGTGGTTTGGAATGATTTTGCTTTTCGAACAAGGCAGTAGAAGAAATCCACGTGGAAATGCCAATGCTGCTCCTGTTTCTACAGCTTATTCTGCTCATTATGACCATGAAGGTGATACTAAAGTGTAAGTAACAATTGATTACAAGTCACTAGTTGGTTCCAAGTTCTTACAGTTACACCTAATACGATGGTCAAGTTGATATTTTGTAATGAGAAAAATGTTAACATTTTCTAATGAATGCCTTCCTAATAATAGAATACATATTGAATGAAATTTGATAACGATAGGCTTTACATCACATTTTCATTAGAATCATAAAAGAGACCATTAGCATTTAGCACCCGCATCTAGAGAAAAGATTCTGTCTAAACCACAGCTTCCACAAGTATGCGTTTCTTCTTAGAGCCATACCCAACAATGTGGTTAAGATAAAAAAAGTCCTTGATGTCAGATAAAATTATTTGGGTATTGCATTGAAGCTTAAATTTCCAATTTGGTGGTATAATTAGATAAGATTTTGCCATTCAAAAGAATAAATAAGCTAATAAATAGAACCTTAGGCAGGCATAGAACCGTAGTGTCTATATCAGCAAGGTTAGGCCGACCAAACTTGTCAATCGTTGTCATCCCTTTTAACTTGTAAGAAAAGATAAATTCTTGTTAGTTGTTACCAGGAGGGGAAAAGGAACACTTGAGTTAATGATAAATGGGCCGGTCTAAGATCTGAGCCCAATGAGCTGGATGGGAGAATATTATTTTCACATCCACTTTAGAGTAGAGAGTGGACTTTTTAATTGTCAGTTTCCCCTCGTTCGTCTTCCTCCTCCGCACTACCTCCGACTTGGTAAATCCCCAAATCCATCTTTCTTTGTTTATTTCTTTTGATTCACCAGGATCTCTGCTTGTATGCCGATTTTTCTTTTAGATTTCTTATTTAGATGATTCTGATCGTTTCCTCTTCTTATTGCAGCGATCTAATGGATCCAGATTTTTCCTCTCTTTTTTTTTTCTTGCGGGAATTTTAGTTAGCTTGATCGGTTTTCTTAGTAACGCTTCTCAGACTGATATATTTTATTTTGTCAAATGATGTAAATTCGGATCGCTTCATTATGTCATGGATGATAAAACCAATGTCTTTGATCTCCCGGTTTAGCTAATCACTGATTGCCTCAACAAAGAAGATCCATAGACAGTGATCTAAAGTGTCCATCTTTGTATAGATTTATATTTCCATTGAGAAGAAAACTCTTTTGATATTGAAGAGAGCTAACCTTTGTCTTATCTGAATTGGTTGTCCATTTAAGAGAAGAAAACTCTTTTGATATTTTAGCTTCTTTTTGTAATATTTTAGCTCATGTTTGGTGTTAGCACGGTAGCTTTGATGTTTGATCCGGGAAATAGCCATTTTCTATATACGAGTTGGTTGTTGTGAATTATATTTCTAGTTTTGTGTATTAAAAATAGTAGGGACTGCTGATTCATGTTTGATCTTTTTTGTGTATCAGTTTGATTAGGTTGAGAAAGCAAAGAGATGGCAGGACATAGGGTTGCACATGCCACATTGAAAGGGCCTAGCGTTGTGAAGGAGTTAATTATCGGTATGGCACTCGGTTTAGCTGCTGGTGGTCTGTGGAAGATGCACCACTGGAACGAACAGAGGAAAACCAGAGTTTTCTATGACTTGCTTGAGAGAGGTGAGATCAGTGTTATTGCCGCCGAAGAGTAATAAAATCTGCTCAAAGACTGATTGATTCTTCAAGACCAATGGATTATTTGGAATTCTTGTTTTTGTTTTCTGTTTCTTAATAACTCTGAGATGAGTTTGGATTTTGTGAGAAATAAACAAATCTGATGATGAAATTTGTTAGATCATAAAACTGAATCAAATGTAATGGTCGATTCAGACATAATCTTTCTTGTTGTTTTGTATTCTTGTCTAAGAAACTATAAAAGGTGAGTGTTATGGAACATTATTCATGGAAGTATATAACAGTTGACAGTGTTTCCAACATCTGTTTGCTATTATTTCGAATCCAAATGTTTGTAAGGAAAAAAATATTGTTTGTGTTGCATCTGCTGTCCCCTGTAACCTGTTTCTGCAAGTGCATTCAAATGCTGTGTATATCCAAACCAGGCACAGAGACCCTGAAAAAAGCATAACAAGAATAATATCTGAAGAAAAAAATGTCTTCACGGCGGCAAGTTTTGTAAAAAAGATAAGAATAATAATATCTGAAAAAAATAAGTTTCGATGAAATACGTTTGAAAAATATCTGAATACACGCGGCGCAATACGCTTGGTTGTTAGGAGATAAGAAAATCGTGATCACAGAGTTCAGAAACAATAAGTTGTATTTATCTTCTCTCTCTCCTTGCATCAAAAAAAATCTCTCCTCCATCAAAACTCTCTCCAACGATGACAACCGTAGCCGCAACAGGTCTCAACGTCGCGACTCCGCGAGCGGTCGTTCTACCAGCGGCTCGTCTATACGCCCCGATCCGTTTGAACTACCCGTGGAAGTTCGGTTCGATGAACCGGATGGTTATGTCGGTGAAGGCGACGTCGGAAGGAGGGATATCGGATAAGGTGGAGAAGAGTATTCAGGAAGCGAAGGAGACTTGCGCCGACGATCCTGTGAGTGGAGAGTGCGTGGCGGCGTGGGACGAGGTGGAGGAGCTGAGCGCGGCGGCTAGTCACGCTAGGGACAAGAAGAAAGCAGGTGGATCCGATCCTTTGGAAGAATATTGCAGCGATAATCCTGAAAAGGATGAGTGTCGTACTTATGACAATTGAAATGCGTTTCTGATGTTTTGAAAATAATAGGTACGGTCGGATCGATCTTTCTTTTTTCTTCTTCTCGTTGTTGTTGTCCGTGTTTGGTTTGGTTTGGTTTAAATCATTTGATGCTTGTAATGTTGTGATAATTAATGTGATGAATAGTGCAACTTCGGTACTCATCATTTGTGATTAATGGTCAGCTCAGCTGTGATTAATTTATACTGTGCTTTTGAAGACTCGATAGATCTCCATGTTGATGCACTGTTGATGTTTACACTTATTAGCTGCAGGAATATATTGGTCTTTCTTAGACATGGTCCAATGTTTCCATAATATACATGCCTGGGGCCTATCAGACAGTGCTAAGTTGCCAACCCTTAAGAAACAGTAGCATAACGATCAAGTGAAGCAGCCTGCAATCTAATTAACTGAAATTGAAAAACGGAAATGTATATACATATAAGTTGTAGAAGATACGACCTTTAATCGTATGGATCCAACAAACCGTAGAAGCTATAGGATCCCAAAAAAAAAAAGACACGACCTTTCATGCTTGTGGGTGTAGTTGTCCTTGTTTTGTTTTGTTTTGTTTTTATGAGGTAAGAAATGTACTGCATCTGTAGAGTATTAAGTATCAACGGTTAGAACATCATCAGTGGTGTACATACTAGTTTCTCACCAATTTAATATATCTATCCATTATTTAACAGATATACACATAAATCAATAAAGTGACAGAATACTAATCTCCGATTAATCGGCGACTAATCTTCAGTTAATTGATTCAGCCCTATGTCTGGGTCGATCGCACAGGTAGCATCTAGTTCAATTCTGAATGTTGGTATTTGATGGTTGCCCGCCAAATTTGCAAGTATAAATATAAACAGCGCCGTAAATTTGAACAATAATTAAAATATTAAAAAAATTAACTCCAAATAGTTTAAAAATCAAAAGTTGCAGTACTAAATTTTTGAAACGTGAGATTTAGTGATAATTCAATAATATAAATTTCAGTCGTTAAAAATATCAGTTCACATGCTTTTGATCAAATGATTAACAAATTCATGATCGGTGAACCAAAAAAAATATTTTAAAAGCACTTTATAATCATGACATTTTCCTAAACTGCCTAACTATAAAAGTTATTTGTGCCTTCAAAAGTTTCAGCGGTTTAGGAAGATGCCAGAATAAGTAAAGGGTGTTTTGGTCTTCTACTGCAACATAGGCGAGTTTATTTTATTATCCGTATAAAAACTCTTTTTATTGCACTCTAAAAAAACAAAATAAAAACTCGCAACAGTAATAAAGAAGAAGCGTTTACTGGTTCGCTCGACCTGGCGACCTTAATTTATTAATTAAATTAAATTTATGATAGTTGGAATGAACTTTCTTATGTGTTTAGACATAAAATTTTAATTTTATTAATATGTCTAAACACATTGTATGTTTCTAAACAAAAGAAATAAATTATCTACTTTAAAATTATAATAATATTTATTATTACAAACCTACAAATTGATATGCATAACGTAAATAAAATACATTTACTTTATATGAAAAATCAAACAGTTTATTCAGTTTTATGTATTATAAAGTATATAGGGAGTTTAATTTTTAAAAAAATATTAAAAGATTTTTCTGTGTTCTTATCAGGTCAACCGATATCGTTTCACATATTACTGGCGGGTTAATGGATTTTATCGAATTTCTAATTAATAGGTTTTCATTAAATCTGAATTGTTTGGAAACATATCAGTTGATAAAACTTATGATAGAATGCTACATGGGGAATATAAGCCAGTCCGGATTATATACGGCCATCGGGTTTACCAGCTCAACCGCAGGTCCGGATCGGATATAAAACATTAGTTATTTCTTAATTCGTTTATAAACCACATATGTACCCTACTAAAATGAGTTAAATAATTTTTAAAATAGAATGCTTTCTTCGCACTATTTAAATGTAGATGCACTATTAGTCCTCAACATTCTATTTTGGTTTGGGTATTTTGGTATTTGATATTTTGGTTCTACAAATTTAGTAACCGTTTAGGTATTTACAAAGTTTGGTTTGGTTTCAGTTGGGTTATTCTGACTTTGGTTTGGTTAAGTAGCAAAATTGGGAACCGACTAATATAAAAAAAAAATTGGGTCCAATTCATTTTTACTCCGTTTCTGGTTTTGCGGGTAATCACAGATTTATTGATAAATATATCAGATAATTTGGAGTTTTAAGTTTAAATATATGGTAATTCGGGTTGTTAGGATAAAAATATCGGATAATTCAGATGAGAAATTCGGTATTTTGGTAATTTGGTTTATAAATAGTATTTTAGGATATTTGGTTATTTATAAATTAAATACAATTGATTTTTTTAAGTATATAATTTGTATTTTAAAAATTCAAATAACTATTTGGTCCTTAGTTCAGTTTTAATTTTCACTTCGAGATCTATATGATCTGCTTAGTTATTTATGAAATTCAATTTATTTTTGATTTTTGGTTTTTCAGTTTAGTACAGTTTGGTTTTTGATTTCAGATAAATGCATCCAAACTATACATTATATTATATAAAAAGTCATTTAAAATAACTTATTTAATTTTGAAAATAACTCGGTTTTCTAAATGAGGGTCAAAATCTAGTAAAATATATTATTTTAATATCTGGTGTGTTGCATAATGTTATATTATTCAAAACATCAAATTTGGCGAGATGATGTCATTTTGGTGTTCTATTTGAAATAAATTTACACCAAATTTATATGTTATATAGATAACCCCTTCGTTGATTTTTTTTTTTTGGCAACGACTTGTTTAACCCCTATGAACGTTGTACATGTACAACCCTTTTTATTTTAATGATATTCACATATTATCGAAAACATGTTATATGTAGGTTTGGACTTTTTGTGTTCGGATTCGATTCGATTAATTCGAATTTTTGGATTTTTGATAATATTCTCATAAATCATTCAAATGTTACTAATGTTAGAGTTGTGTTTGATTCAGTTCTTTCTAGATTCCATTCATATTGGGATATAGCCAATATCAAAAATCGTTGAAAAATCATTTCGAAAAATTAAAAATTAATAAAAATATTTAAAATACATAAATTATTCAAAAAACTAAATAAAAACTAGTTAAACTATCTAAACAAACTAAAAAGTATCTAAAATTTCTATAATATTATTTGAGAAGTCAATTTTCTATGTGTCGCTCTCACGTTAATTCTTACGACGGTTAATTACAGAGGTACCCTTAATGAATAAATATATTATATCTAATTTCCATTATTAAAAATATTAAATAAATATTGAATTTTAATTTATTTTTATATTTTCCTTATAACATATATAATAAAAAGATATATTCATAATAAAACGAAAAATTGTATTTACAAAAGGAAAGGAAGCATATGTCACGAAATTATATTTTATATAGATAACCCCTTCGTTGATTTTTTTTTTTTGGCAACGACTTGTTTAACTCCCTATGAACGTTGTACATGTACAACCCTTTTATTTTAATGATATTCACATATTATCGAAAACATGTTATATGTAGGTTTGGACTTTTGTGTTCGATTCGATTCGATTAATTCAATTTTGGATTTTGATAATATTCTCATAAATCATTCAAATGTTACTAATGTTAGAGTTGTGTTTGATTCAGTTCTTTCTAGATTCCATTCATATTGGGATATAGCCAATATCAAAAATCGTTGAAAAATCATTTCGAAAAATTAAAAATTAATAAAAATATTTAAAATACATAAATTATTCAAAAAACTAAATAAAAACTAGTTAAACTATCTAAACAAACTAAAAAGTATCTAAAATTTCTATAATATTATTTGAGAAGTCAATTTTCTATGTGTCGCTCTCACGTTAATTCTTACGACGGTTAATTACAGAGGTACCCTTAATGAATAAATATATTATATCTAATTTCCATTATTAAAAATATTAAATAAATATTGAATTTTAATTTATTTTTATATTTTCCTTATAACATATATAATAAAAAGATATATTCATAATAAAAACGAAAAATTGTATTTACAAAAAGGAAAGGAAGCATATGTCACGAAATTATATTTTATATAAAATATGATTTTCATAAAATTGAATTTCACCAAAAAGTAGTTACTTTGTTAAAATAAGCATCTCTTTAAAATATAATATTAAAAAGCATAATATATTTTTAAAATTAATAAAATAATTTATTTATATCAATCTGTTTCTTAGTTTACTACAAAAATAATTTAAACATATACTAAAATATCATTGATAAACCAAAAATATTTTATAATTGATACTATTAAGATGTTTATTAATTTTTCATAATTTCTTTTTCTTATATTTTTAATTTGTCAATTAAGCAAACTACATAAATAGAAAATCTACAAAATTTAATCAAACATATTATACTACTAAAAGTTAATTAAGGCTTCATATTTTTTAATATATCTATACAACATAATATACCTCTAACAAGAATGCATAAACCAATACAAATTTTGTTGGTTAAGATTATTTATAATTATTTTTAGTTTGTATTTTGTACATCCAAACTCTAAAGTATAAATTTACTTAGACTTTTGTTAGAACTTTTATTTTGTAAAGGTTGATATTTGTCCATGAGTTTTCAGTGTTGTTTATCAAAATTCGTGCTTATCATCACTTCAATTTTTATACTATTTTAAAAAATCAACAAATATTAAATTATACAAAATAATTTATGCAAGTAAATATACATATTTAAGATGAAGAACTAAACTAATGTAATAAATAAATAAAAAAAATCAAATTTAGTTTAACAAGAATCAAAAGTAATTATGCTTCGATTTGAAGAAAATATGCGTAACTCAATATAATCCACAAATGAATAATTTAAACAATCTAAATTGTTATTCTCATAGTCAAAAGTCTAAATTTCAAAAAAAAAAAATCATCAAAGTTTAATCTATTTCAACACAAAAATACTATTGTTAAATCTAGAGAAGTAAAGACAATTTAATATACCTAAATAATAGTAATCAAACCAACTAGATATATATATATATATATATCCAAACTACATGTTTGATTAATTCATATAATATTATTTAAAATAAATCATATATAAAAATAATTAAACTGAAATTTCAATATTAATAATTTATATAATTATATATTTATAAATATTTATATTCGTGCATGAGCACGGGAAAATCACCTAGTAACAAATAAATAAACTATAAAAAAATTTAAAGTTCTCTAAAATATCTGAATTACCTTAACATATCTATACTTATTTATGAAATGATTTGGCTTATGTGTCATCTTCTCCATATTCTTAGGAGATTTTGAATATTTGTCATCTTCTCCATATTCTTGTAGATTTTTGCTTATTTGTCATTGTTTATTGCTTATTTGTCATATTTTTCATAATTTTAGATAAATTTTTTTTAATAATTTTAGTTTTAATTATTTATCATATTCTCCATAATTTAGGTTATTTATTTATTTGTCAAGTTTTTAATAATTTTAATTGGTAATTTTTATTTATTTGTTATATTTATAAATGATTTTAGGTGGTAATATTAGTTTTGTTTACTTGTCATGTTCTCCATGATTTTAAGTTTTGATTATTTGTCATGTTTTATTATTTTTAGAGGCTTATTTTTCACATTTCATGATTTAGGTTAAGTCATTTGTTTTGATAAATATTTTTTTTTGAATTATTAGTTTTTAAATTTTTTTTGTAATTATTTAATAAATTTTCTCAGAATATTCAGGGATAATTCATATGAACAACTATTACCAAATTTTAGCAATAATTTTATAGTTTTGTTCATATTATATTTACTTTTGTAATATTAAATCGTTTAGTGTTTTTTTATTATTTTTAAAAGAAAGTTTGCTTCTTTTTTATGTTACTGAATTATCTTACCAATAAAAAATATGAATATAAAGAATACAATCTCTCACCGTTAAAAATAAAAGTCCATATTTTACTAGACATATAATTTATTATTTTTAGTTTATAAAATTTAGTTAAATATAAATATGTTTTAAATTATTGCATATTTTGTTAATAACTGCCACTATGAACTCCGATAAAGGAGAAATTTATATAAAATGCAATTAAAATTTGATGAAGAGGAGTTTGATTTCGTAGGTTTTGTAGATTTCTCTTTTATAATAATGATAACTTTTACATGTGTGATTTGGTGATAAAATAAATAAAAGATTTTGCAAGTATTAAACTATTATCTATGTTGCTTTGTAATAAAAAAAGATAAACCATATCTTTTGATTAATTTAATATTTGAAGTTAATTAAATAAATAAGATTAAAATTAAAAATCAAGTTAAAATTTGAATTAGTTGTATATGTATTAGTCCGCATAAGTGTGCCGACCATCGTATCATATAGTATACAACAAGTATTAACATATTAACTATTTACGGATTCTTGTTTAACTATTTTTTTAACGGTTAGGATCGGATTTCGGTTTTTGGTTCGGGTAAAGATTATGATTTCGGTTTAGGATAAAAACTCCAAGGCCTAGTTCCAAGTAAAAAAAACTGAGAGATTGACGACACTAGAGGAAAAGAAACCCTGATATCGTTCAAAGGCGAGTGGCGGCGGCGTGAAAAGCTTTGAGAAAAAAATAGAGCGACAATGGCTGGAGGCAAGATAAGGAAGGAGAAGCCCAAGGCACCGTCAAATCATTACCAAGGAGGAATCTCCTTCCACAAATCGAAAGGACAGCATATCCTCAAGAACCCTCTCCTCGTTGACTCAATCGTTCAGAAAGCAGGTATCAAGAGCACCGATGTGATCCTCGAGATCGGTCCAGGTACTGGTAACTTGACGAAGAAGCTTCTAGAAGCTGGCAAAGAAGTCATCGCCGTCGAACTCGATTCTCGTATGGTTCTCGAGCTTCAACGCCGTTTCCAAGGAACTCCTTATTCTAACCGCTTGAAGGTAACACAACAACATTAGAGTAAAATTGATGTTGGTTTAATGTGGTTTAGTCATTGGTACGGTTAGTTATGTAAACCGATGACTACTATATAAGTCCAACCATGTACTCTGTTTTTCATTAACAGAAATAAGAAAGTTAGTTACAACAACTTTAATGGTTCATCAACTCTAACACAAAACATTTTCGTATTGGCTCTTGTCTGTTTATTACATAGAGATGCTTGAGTTAATGGTGGATGTTGTGTTGTGTAATAAGGTAATCCAAGGTGATGTGTTAAAGACGGAGCTTCCTCGGTTTGACATATGCGTGGCCAACATTCCGTATCAGATATCATCTCCTCTCACGTTCAAGCTTCTCTTCCACCCAACGAGCTTCAGGTGTGCTGTGATCATGTACCAGAGAGAGTTCGCCATGAGACTCGTTGCTCAGCCTGGAGATAACCTTTACTGTCGTCTATCAGTCAACACTCAGCTGTATGCGAGAGTCTCCCACCTCCTCAAGGTCGGCAAGAACAACTTCCGACCACCTCCGAAGGTGGATTCTTCTGTTGTTAGGATCGAACCGAGGAAGCCACAGCCTCAGGTGAACAAGAAGGAGTGGGATGGGTTCTTGAGAGTCTGTTTTATCAGAAAGAATAAAACTCTGGGATCGATTTTCAGGCAAAAGTCTGTTCTTTTGATGCTGGAGAAGAACTTCAAGACTCTTCAGGCGGTACTAGCTTCGACCGGAGAAGCTGCCGTTATGGATCTTGGTGACCAGAACATGGGAATGGAAGATGATGATAACGAAATGGATGATGATGATGATGTGGAGATGGATGAAGGACAAGGAGGAGAGTTTAAGGAGAAGGTTATGAATGTGTTGAAGGAAGGTGGGTTCGAGGAGAAGAGGTCGTCTAAGCTATCACAACAAGAGTTTTTGTATCTTCTTTCGTTATTCAACAAGTCGGGTATTCACTTCTCATAGATTAGTTATATGATATGGGTGGAAACGTTTTGTTATTGATCTCTTATCAAAGGAGAAGGTGTACCCCTGTTTTTGTCCTTCTAGTTTGTTTTATCTAAGAAATGATGAGAAGATTGAGCTAAATTTTCTGTTTGGGTTGATAGAGAGTTATTTGACTCATACTTACTCTGAACGCATATTCAGATGCTGATCAGTCCATTCTTTCAGCATGTCATGATATTATTATTTGCAAGCAAGACCATCAACAAATGGTTTAAAAGATGCAAAATGGTATGTTTCTCACTTTGGTCTTTTGACCGAACTAATTAAATTTCGACAGTTAAAAAAAAATGCAAAATAAAAAAGCTTACTTTGGGGGAAACTAGTTTCGCACAGAACGTTGACTTAAGTTTGTGTAACTCGGTGTTATATCTGATTACAGTGATTAGTTTAAAAAAAAAAATCGTCTTATTGTATTCAGAATTTATAAATCCTAAATAAAATCTAAGATTATTAGATTAGTTATTCGTACAGTTTTTCTCAAATTTTAATTAATGGAAAATATGGATTTTGTCAATAAAATCAATCAAATAGAATTTGGTGAGGTTTGAATGATATTTTTTATAGTGAAAAAGTAATGAATTGAAATACCTTCCTATGATAATATTTGAAACTTTTTAAAAATAAAAAAAATTTACTTCACATTATTTGAAAATCGATTTTTAAATTTTTAATATATTTTATATATTTCATAAAAACAAAAATGTCAATTATTGTACTTTAAAATAAAAAATATTATTTTAAATAAATATTTAAAATTTTAGAATTTTTTCCAAAACTTTAAAATTTCTTCAAAACCCCATAAATCGTGTAACAATTTTAAAAAAAAATTTATTAAAATTTTGGATTTTCATGGATTTACTCAAAATTTAAATTCTTTCAAATCATTGATTTAATAAGCCCCGTCTAACATTACTCAGAAATTTGACATTTAGGCCCGTTTCTTTGTTATTCTATCCCAATAGTTTTAAATTTGACATTTTCCTAGCCATCACCAACCAACACTCAGGCCCGCATATACAGTTTAGGTCTATATACACAAACCCGCCTTGAACGTTGATTCAAACGTTATTTTTTGTATTATTTTAGAAGGTTACAATCCCCCTATATATTAAAAGAGAAGTCACTTTAGTGATTTCTGCTTATGTGGCATTTATAGAGGACACTCTTTGATTAATTCTCTTAATTCTATTGGTTGATTTTTGCTAAATTCTTTTTGATTTATTTTTAAATCGCCAGGGAAGTGTTAACCTATAACCACTTAATTTAGACTTCCAAACACTCTCAATGATAGAGTTAACCTATAACCACTAATTTTAGGCTTCCAAACACTATCAACTACTTATATAAACTATTCACATACATTACTACATATATATATATATACGAATAAATTATATTTGTATATAAAATATAATTATGTTTTTCAACATGCGATAATATATTTTCATAAACCTAAATTGTATGTGATTTCTTATCCTGGTAAGAAAAACACACACATACATTTTATACTAAAATATGTTAAAAACATATGCTGAGACAGGAAATTATATTATTTCTATTTCAAAATGATTTTAGATCTTATATTTTTTTAAGAAAATTCATTTACTTACATTTTCAATAAAATTTTATTAAATAATAATAGTACATTATAGATTTGAATTAAAATAATAATAAACTATAATCTTAGAGATATTATTTGTATTTACTAAAATTTATTCGTTAAAGTTATAGAAAATAGAGAAATATAAAAATAATACATTTATAATCAAAATTATTTTTTTAAAAATAAAAGTTTCTAAATTTTGTTAAAGTATTTATTTAAATATAGTTTCGTACCTATAAAGTAAGATTATTATTGTTATTTATCTCTTTAGCAAAATATATTTTGGTCATTTTAAGTTTTATATGATATTTTGTGATAAAAATTTAGTGTTATACTTAGGTATTCCTCTGAGGGTTAAGATTATGATTCAATTGGATCTATAAAACTATTTAAAATTGATTATGTGGTTTTAAAAAAATCTAAAATTATTGGATTAGCTATTTGTAGAAATAATTAATTTTTATTTATATTTTATCTTATATATTTTAGATTTTTAATCATCTACATACTACAAAGGAAATCAACACTAAATACATACCTTTTGTGTTTTCTCGACTGACAGGTAAATGTATTTTAATCATCGACAATACTAAAAAGGAAATTAACACTAAATACAAACTAAAAACGAAATCAATACTCTTAATTGATTGGTCGATCACTAATTATTTACTAACCTTACTAATAATTAATACATGTATTAATAATTTTCCTTATTAGATATTACTTGCGCAAGAATATTAATTAATACATGTATTAATAAATTTTCTTATTACAAATACGGAAAACAATCCACTCTTGATATCATATTGATTACATTGTTTAGTGTGATATATCGATTTGTATCTAATTAGGTTGTTTGTTATTATTAACTTACCTTACTAATATTGAATATACAGTTTCTAATATATAGTTTCTATATACAGTTTCTCATATGATTAATCGTATAGAATATATAATATTCTCAATAATTTATTAGAGAATATTATATTTCTTAGCTTATCATACAAGCTAAATCATTGAGAAACGTCCACCAATTTACTATATATAAGACATTCACAGTAAGAGAAACGAAACCACTGAACTTTTTATGTTGATATTGTTTTTGTTATTTTACATCATTAAGCTTTTATATATACATATTTTATCAGAGCTGACTTTTCTTTTGGTTTATATGCAGATGCCCTATTATAACGATTTCACCACGATGAAGGTAAGTTTTGATTATAAACCACAACCTTGATACTATTTTTACAAGCTATGGTTTTGAGAGTTATTACTTGGATCCTAACTTGTTTCTGTTTCCTCTGTAGATAAGAAACTTATTGAGCACGAGCCATGTATCATTATCAAAAACGATCTCAACACCATGCGCTAGCTAGCTCACATGGTTCAAGCTTCAAACCAAATCAACAACGATCTCAACATCATCGAACAAGGTAATTTTTTTTAATCACACAACAAGGTAATTTTGTTAGTGTTACTGCTAAGTAATGTAATATAGTGATTTAAATTTAAATTAAACCCAATAATTGAAAAATCTACACACTAATATATATTTCTAATACTAATGTTAGAATTAAATAGGTTATATACAAATTTATATATTAAATATAAGTGATAAAACATAATTATTATATATTTCTATAGATTTACAATATATCAAAATCAAAACTATTTATTATTCTTTAATTTTATACCCATATTATTGTATTAGGAAAGATATACCTTGTTGGTAAATGCTTTTAATTAGTTAATTCGTTTATTAATAACTTGTCTTATTTTATTATCAATTACTTGCGCAAGTTGATATGATGATTACCTTATTTTGCCATCAATTACTTGTCTTAAATGGTATGTTAATTATTGCAAATTTATGACAGTCAATTTTTAATATCTTTCTTTAATTGCTTCATGCTTATTAAAAGGAAACAAATATTACAAGAACCATACGACTTTATATATCACAAGAAATGTCTTTACAAGAATTTTTATAACAAATATTTCAGGAACCATAAGACTTAATGATAAAATATGATTATTAATTCGTAATTATTCTTTAAATTTGAAATATTCTAATTTTTTTTATTATATATAATTCTAAACGAAATAATCTTTTTAGGAAGTATTTTTTAAATATATATTTAGTTGACAAATTTAAAAGTTAAATTTTCGTGAAAATATATGTCTATTAATTAAATTTCTTGTTCTTTTATGATGTCATTTATTGGTAACTATATACATGTGATATTGCATTAAATGTGTATGTTCTTTATTTTCCTAATTAGTTAATTCGGAAATATGATGATTACCTTGTTTTGCTATCAATTACTTGCACAAATGTATATGATAATGGTGATTTGAGTTAGAAAAGCCCAAAACTATTAACTATTTAGAAAACCACAAATATAATGGTGATTTGAGATTAAGAAAGGCCAAAACTATTATCTTTATTATATTTATATATATATACATATAAATATATGGATCTTAAAAAAATGTAATTTACTATATATATACATTTGTTTGTTTTTTCTATTAACAGATAAATAACACAGATGAAAGACCGGTTGTAGTTGATTACAAACCATTTTTCAGTCTGTTTCAATAGCGATATGCAAATTTAATATTATTTTCGTTTCAATAAAAAAAATCTATTAAACTATTTTATATTGTACAATTGCTAAAAAAATTGACAATTTTTTGCAGGTTTCTATGGGATTTTTTAATTCATAATTGTTCTTCTTATTTTATATTACTTATGAATTATATTTAAATTTTTATCACATTTTCTTTGCAGGTTTCTATGGGATTGTGATATCTATGAGATTTTTATCACATTATTTAATATGTCACTGTCTCCTGTATATTTTTCTTACATTTATTTTTTTAATAGTTAACTTTTATTAAAAACATACTAATGATGTTAATTTTTTTTTACTTTAGTTAACTTTCATTTGTTTTATTCTTATATAATTTTTGTGACTTTTTTAGTTTTTGTTTCAGTTTAATATTGAATTTAGTTCACATACTTTATGTGTATATGTTTTAAAACAATTTTTCTTTTAAAAAATTATGCAACAAAGAGCCTAATTAAACCGATCTAAAAACAAACCGAACCGAATATAAATTAAACTGGACATAAACCACACCGAATGAGACTAAATAAGGTTTACTTCAGTTGAAAAAAAATATATTAAAACCTAACTAAATAAACCAAACCGAAAAAGTAACGAATTGTCCACCCCTACTGCATCCTAGAGATTTGCGCAAATCTTGTTTCAGCTTTGAAACTCTCACTTGTTCTACAAACTCCCACATTTGAACTCAATCGATACTCCTGTCTCAGCATTATACTATATTTTTATACCCGCACAGGGTGCGGGTGGGTCACCTAGTTAATTTGAAAAGCAATGCATGTTTTACACAAATAGCTATCTGTTATTACTATGATTGAATTTTACACTTAAGATACTAATTAATACAACCGTACTATTTTTCTCACAATATAGTAATAATAGGTTGAGAAGTTGTTCTTTTAGAGTCTTGTTGACTTCTCTATATAAGTGAGCATGGGGTTCGGACCTTAGACCATCGGCAACGGTGGTCCGTGTGGAATCCTTAGCAGCAAATCTTAGGATTAATGCAATATAATAATAATATTTTGGCTAACATAACTATGGATCAGTCCTTAGAAAAGGATTGGAAGGACTTGATCCTTAGTACACGTGTCGTTCTAATGGCTTCAACTTCCTTCCTGTTCTCTCTCAATCTCTCCTCGCTCGGGCCATTACGATTCAGCTACTTTTTTTTCTGCGTTTTGCAATTTGCACCCCACTGATCCCCCTCGTCTCGTCCTTTCTCCTTCGAGTTGTAATGTATATTTGCTAAAGAAGATCATAGACATCGCACACACAGAGAAGAACAAGAAAGAAGAAGAAACCATGGCTTCCTCTGTAATCTCTTCCTCTCCATTCGTCTGCAAATCCTCCACTAAGGTTAGTATCATCATCTTCCATTTCTTGATTTCACATCTTTCCTCTCGAATCTTCAAATTTCTTACTTCGTTGTTAATTTGGGGCCGAAGGATTTTGGTTTTTCTTCTTTCCCTAAACCATCGCAGATTTCGGTTCATAGATGCAGAAGAAATCGATTCCTCGGAAGATCGTCTCCGTCATGGCTCCGCAGCGCTCATCGACCACCTCAGGATCAGTCTGAGCTTAATTCCTCGGAAGATTGTCTACGTTTTTTTCTTTCATTTTTGCAGGTGAAAACAGGGATGACTATGACTGAGAAGATTCTGGCAAAGGCATCAGAGAAGTCACAATTGGTCCCTGGTGATAACATTTGGGTTAACGTTGATGTTATTATGACTCATGATGTCTATGGCCCTGGTGCTTTTGGTATCTTCAAGAGAGAGTTCGGTGACAAGGCTAAGGTAATGCATCCATTCTCTTCCTTGCTTCGTTTCTTGGGGTAGTAGCAGTTGGGTTCTATAATCATGTTCATTTTTATGTGTTATAATTGAAAATTGAAAAGATATTTGGTAGTTTTGGAATCTTGCTATGATGAGATATTATCTTTGTTGTGTCGTTATTAGAGCTTTGATAGTTTTGGAATCTTGCTTTGTTGTATGGTTGTCGGTTGCTTCTGTAAGTATTTATCACTTTTTCACCCTTGCTTGTTGTGATTGTGGTTTTGATTCGAGTGTAATGCATTTGAGATGTGAATTGTAACGTTTGTATATGGCTGGCTCTCTTGTTGATTGCAGTTACGAAGGTTCGTATGTTGTGTTCTACATGGGAGATTGTTTTGTTGGTATTGTATTTCTTTGCTCTTTGTTCAGGACTGATATCTGTTTTGCTCTGATTCTGTTGCAGTTCTCATCCATGTTGACAGACTTCAAAGCTCAAGCGGAAGGGTTCGTATGTTGTGTTCTACATACTGAAGGTTCGTATGTTGTGTTCTACATGGGAGATTGTTCCCATCCATGTTGACAGACTTCATAGAATACTGGCATATCAAGACGGTAACAAGCTAAGAGAGCTGTACTTTGCTGGAGTCTTCCTGTTGCAGCACACCAATGGACGCCTAGAAGAGACTTCTCTGTTTGGAGTTGGGGATCTAAAGAAGCTGCTCTGCTTGTTTTGTATGCTGCAAGGGCTAACAGAGAATAATGCAAAACCTACAAGTATGATTATCTTACTTTAGAAAACTGTAGAACAAGGCTGGTTTAGTTTGAAATTGCAAATTTCATATGTTTAACAAAAAAAAAAAAAATTCTCCTAAAGACTCCTAAAATGAATCCACCATTGGACTGCTTAGTTTGCTAAGAATTCTTAACTATTCAATAAAAAAAATATTAAAATAGTCTCTAATTACTCCACAATAGAATCCACCATTGTGGATGCTCTTACGGCATTGGGTCATCCAATGATATTTTATTTTTTTTAAATAGTTTGATTTTTTTAATTTTTTTTAATAGTTTGATGTCAGAGCTACGAACGGAAGTGCCTACACAATACAAAGCGGCAAAATAAATGACATGTGGGGAACATGTAGTTAGATGAGCAGTAAATGGGAAACATAGGTTGATGGTTATGCCATGTTTTCGTATATTATGTTATAGAAACGGAAACTCGTCAAATTTAATTCTCCAGTGATCCCATAAAGATTAATTGGTAGTTCAGTATATATGTATACTGGCAAAGTATATGGCGTACGCTACATCAGCTTCATTAGGCTGTTTGCATGGATATATTAACCAATTTATAACTCGATCGTCTAGCTTTATTAGGACCAAACACAGAAACTACATTATTTTATAATTTTGTTTTAAGTTCAGATTCTAGTGACCTTCTTCTTGTACGTATATATAGATCAAACTAACTTATAGACTTATAGTTTACGTGAGAATATCTATAAGAAATAAAATGGAAAAGTTTTCTTAAGGTTTTGTTTGTTTGTGATCGAGTAGTTTAATAGCTTAAGAGTTCTGATGTGTGCTAAGAAAAACAGATGTAAGGAAATTTTGTGACTGCATATCCTTTGTTCTCGTAATTTTCATATGGTATATATATATCGCTAATGTAAGCTGACGCGTGCTTTGTAGTTCAAGAAAAGAGTCAAAGACCATCAGGTCAACAGGCGAAGATCCGGATATTTATATAAATATTCAAATATGCGATTACTATGTGATCTACGTATTCACGTGACCATTAGTATACTTCTTTTTGTTTGTTAAATGGGACCATCATCTAGATCTATTAGTATTTGATTAATAAACTAATCAGATTTTGAAGAAGAAAACGTTAGTATGTTACGTCAATGATCCTAAAATGAGCGTCTAATTAAGAGAACCACGACGATCCTGCACGGACCGATCACGAGTCTCTTGACGGTGAATACGCCACGACTTCAGTCTCCTTCTAAACCAACGTGGCACTCTGTGCATCATACACGTGTCATCATCTCATTTTCCCTTTAACGCGCGAGCTCTTTAATCATCTTTTTAATCGAGTGTTCATCTTCAGCTATAAATACTGAAGCAGTCACTTTTACTTAGTGTTGTCTAGTCACTCAGTAACTTCTCTCTCTTGTCCTCTCACTTGGGCGTTCTCTTTCTCCATTGCTTGACTCTTGTGGTCAGTGAGAAAAATCATAATTACATAAAACCGCCGGAGAAAAATGGGAAGAGCGCCGTGTTGCGAGAAGGTCGGGATAAAGAGAGGGCGGTGGACGGCTGAGGAAGACCAGATTCTCTCCAGCTACATTCAATCCAACGGTGAAGGCTCTTGGAGATCTCTCCCCAAAAATGCCGGTAACAGTTACACCCTTTTTCAAAGGATAGCTTACAAATAAAACAATACCATTTTTTTAATCAAAAACAAATTAAACAATACCATGTAATATGAACTTTCAACCCATGACACTGTGTGGGAGAGAGAAGTGAACTAGTGAAGTATTCCTGGCTCTTCTCGTAATCTTCATGAACTATACATTTTAAAGTTAGTTTTGTTTTATTATATATTGAAAAAGTTAGTAAGGTTAGAAGTTTTTAATCTCGATCCTAATCTCGTCTCAGTTTCATTTCAGTTTTTTTTCTTCTTATAATTTGTCAGTGCCACAATCATGGTGGGTTGTACAGTGTACGTATTAAGTTCTGCCAAGTGTATGTTTGGTATAATGGTTTGTATACATAGTTATATATGTATATATACTATACCTACTATATAATATTCCTTATGTTTTTTCAAAAGTGTCACTTAAACATTTTTTTACATTAATTTTTTTTTAATTTACAATTCAATTTATATTTACTTTCAGTTTAATACACATTGTAAAATGCATTGATTTTATAAATAAAATTATTTACCTACTATTACTTAAATAAATTTAATTAATAAAAACATAAATTTAGTTTATTTATTTTCTTTATATGTGTAAAAATGTTTAAATGAATTTTTTTATAAAATGGAAGGAGTATTTATACGGAAATACAAAAGGATGAGTATTTATATATTTTGTCTGTTGTATATCATTTCAAGAATAAAATCAAAATGATATGACTAATTTTGATTTTATTTCCAACTCCGCTTTGAATACAAGACTAATCATCAATGCAGTTGTTGAGATATTTTGTAGTTGTGTATACATATGATAATACGAATTACAGTGATCCGAATTCTATAAATCTCGTGAGCAGTCATATATCAGACCCATAAAAATACATGTGTAATAATTATTAAAGTAACAATAAATGTGTAATAAAAACAAATAACACATTTATCTTCGATGTTACTTTGTTATTTATCAGACATATACTTATAAAATCGGACGTGGATTATTACTCTGTTATTTATTTTATTATTATTATTATTATTATTAAAGCGCAGACTAATTTCTTATTTTTGTTTTTAAAAGGATTAAAAAGGTGTGGAAAGAGCTGCAGATTGAGATGGATAAATTATCTTAGATCAGATCTCAAGCGTGGGAACATAACTCCAGAGGAAGAAGAACTCGTTGTTAAATTGCATTCCACTTTGGGAAACAGGTACATATAATTCTTATTTAACTATTTCCAATTTTATTTTCGGACAATGATTTTATGTGCACATCTTATTAATAATGATTGAAAATCGTTTGACCAAAAAAAGAAGAGATTGAAAATCGATCGGTCAAATAAGCAAGGCTTAGTGTTTTACTCTCTTAGTTTAAAGATCTTTGTGTGAACATTTTTTCTATAGTCAGGGATTTGAATTTTCAGCAGATAATAAAAGTTAAGGTGGTAAAATAAACTGTTCAATGTCGTTGAACCATTTTATTTTTTAAGATTTCGTTGTGGTCTCCTCTTGAAACTTTTATATATAACCCTTGGTTGTCACTTGTCAGACTATTCTCTTTTAGCTGAGGCAAACAACATGTACTCTCTAATAAATGTACACTTCATGTTATTACATATACGCACCAACTGGAACGTATACATATCCATGTGATATTTTAAATATAAGTTTGACATTTAAAACTCTTAAGACATATTTTACAAAAAAAAAAAAAAAAAAAAAAATCTTTAAGACATCTGAATAACTTGAGTCACCGTCACCATTATTGACATTGCTAGTGTGATATCTCGTATATTATAATATTGTAATTAATCATTAATATATATTATATTTATAGAAGCATGGTTAGGTCAGCAGTCATATCGGCGTAGCAAAATCGTGCTATATTTAAAACTGTTCTGGCCACACTGTTGGATTGATTTTCAGTTGGCCACGAAATTCTCTTATTCCCCGGGCAAAATAAATTTAACTTTTTAAAGGTTGTTCAAAGTTGTTAATAAAGGATTAGTAATAATTGTTTTTGATTGAATATTAATTAATGCAGGTGGTCACTAATTGCGAGTCATCTACCAGGGAGAACAGACAACGAAATCAAAAACTACTGGAACTCTCATCTCCGCCGTAAACTCCACAACTTCATCATAAGAAAGCCATCCATCTCCCACGACGTCCTTGCTGTAGTCATGAACGCTCCTCCAGCGTCACCGCCTCCGCCTACAAAACGCAGACCAGGGAGAACCAGCAGATCCGCCATGAAACCTAAAACTCACAACCCAAAAATTCGAAAGATGAAGAAAACGTCTGAAACGCCGGAGACAGAAGCCGACGTAGCGGTTAAAGCGGTGGCGGGAGAAGAGGAATTAATGACTGAGTTACATGGAGCCGAGGCTGAGCTAGAACCATGCAACTACTATGGAACCTGTCATGAAGGAGGAGATTGTCGCAACAATAATAATAATAGCAGCATTGGAGGCGATAAAGAAGTTTCATCCTTTGATGAAGACATCATTAAACTTTTGCTGGATGAATCAGATCCAAGCCACGTGTTCACAGAGTTGAATCATCTAGGAGACTCTGTACAAGCCAAAGGGTCTTCGGAGATTTTGAACCAAGAGAAACTCGACTGTCTTCAATCTGGTCCGTCGATGGAGTCATTTCTCAACTATGAGCATCAAGTCAACAATGCGTTCACGGATGAGTTTATTGATTGGGACTGTGTTTGGCAACAAGGGAATTACAATAAGATTTGCGATGAGAAAGAGAGTTCTGATTCAATGGTATCGTGGCTTTTGGACGGTGATGATGAGGCCACTATCGGGAAAAGTAATTGCGAGAACTCTGGAGAACCATTGAATCATCTTGACGAGGAAAATGCGTTGGTCGCCTGGCTTCTCTCTTGAATATATCTATTAATCTGTTCAAGTTTGTAGTCTTTGTTTTTGCAATAACAGTTTGAATGTATTCTATGTGATGTCTTATCATCGACTTAATTATTAGTGTACGTTGTATGGTTTGTTTTGAAAGTTTAATGTTATTTAATAAAGAGGTACAAAATGTAGGTATCCATTTATGTGGCGTATGTGTCGAAATCATACAATATCAAATAATCCTTAATCTACTGGAACGCATTTTTGCAAACATATTATATCATATTTTTAGGGTTTATTTGTGAAATAACTAAGAAAAAAAAAATAGTTTTGTAGAAAAAATTTTGAGAAAAATAAAAAGAAAAAGAGGAGAAAGAGATGTGATTTTGGTTAATTCGTGAATTCTGTTTTTTTAGTTGGTTATTTGATTTCACCTAATTTCTCTATTCTTTACGGCCAAATAATTATGCACCAAAAAAAAACAAGACAAAACCTATATATTTTGAGGCATAAATCTGCATTACCTCTGCGAATCATCACGTGCCATCCAAGTGATTACATTTATTGGAAGTGGCGAGATCAAATCTTAATTAATAAAGGGGCGTTCTAACCTTTTTTTTTTTGAGAAAGGTTTTTGGGGTGTTCTAACTTACTCCGTACAAAACCACGGACAAGTAAATATTTATTTGCAATGGACGTTGGAAATTTGGGACAATAACACAGCCAAGTTCACTTTTTGTTAAAAAGGTCATTCACTTATTTATTACTCCCTCCGTTTCTAAAGATCCATATTTTATAAAAAACTTTCATTTAAAAAAAATATTTTTTTATATTTTCATTACATTAATTAATGAAAATTGTACATTTCCAAAAATATAATTATATTTACTAAAATTTTATTGATTTAAAATTATAGAGAATTATTAATTAATAAAAACAAAGCATTGATAATTAAAATTTTATGTTTTTCTTAATAAATGAAAAATCTAAAATATGCATCTTTTAGAAACAGAGAGAGAGAGTATAAATCTACACTAAGTTCATTTAATTACTGTAAAATTTGTAGTAAATACGTGATTTATAAATGCGACCTTTACCTGCTAATGAAATCATGGTTTACTGTAAGGTCTCGTTGAAGAATTGTACTGTAGATAATTTGTGTGGTAAATGTAAATTGATGCCCATTTCTATGTTAGAGAACCAATTATAATATAATATAGCTTTCCATGAAAATGTTCCAAATTTTTTTATAATAACTTTGTTACAGGATGAAAATGATGGACAATCTTAAGACTCTTGAACTCCATAAGTCACGTATAAAAGCAATTTGAAGTTAGTTAAACCAACTAGCAGATGGCCCCTAGGCCCTAGCAATTAGCATGCTGTATGCATTAACGAGTTTTCATAAACACAATAACAGAAAGTGACCTAGACATTAATTTTGGGCGAACGACCCACGCAATATCAGTACAAAAAAACATCGTTATTCTGAGCACTACAAGAAAACAATTATTTTACGAGGGCGAATTTCCTCGTTACTTCGTCGTTAAAAAGGTCTTACGAGGAATTAACGAGGAAACCCGTTTGGTCGTAATACGTTTGTCGTTAAATATATTTCCTCGCCAGTTCCTCGTTAATTAGCTAGTCAGATATTTCCTCGTAAAGACAAAGTAAAGTATTCCTCGTAAATACCACGTGACATTTCCACGTAAAGACGTAGTTGAATTTCCTCGTAAATACCACGTAAAGGTTTCATCGTAAATATCACGAAAATACCATGGAAACAGTCCTCGTAAAGTTCACGTAAATACGAAGAAAAGTGTTCGACGTAAGAACCTCGTAAAATCCTCGACCAGCTTTCCTCGTTAATTCCACGTTGACTCTTCCTCGTTAATTCCACGTCAATGTTCCACGTAAAGAACTCGTAAATTAGCTTCGAATTTTCGATTATAATTAATTAATAAAAATCAAATTATTTATTAAAAATTTATAAATTGAAAAAAAAAAATCTAAAATAATATATTTTATAAATAAATATGTTATAAGTTTTGCATTCATAAAAAAAGAAAAGAACAATTGAAAAAAAAACTAAGAAGGCTCGTGCATCGCCTGATAGAATTCATCGCTCCTCCTCTCGACATCTGCCTCGTTATGTGTGCCGGATGGCTCGCCTGGAATAGGGTTTCGTTGTCGCATGTCCCTCAACAATGCCTCCCATTCCGGATTTGTGGCGGCTATCACGTCCAAAAAGTCCTCCACTCCACCCATACGAGCTGTGAACGAAGTTTTCGTCGAGGCCAACTCAGTTTTTGTCGAGGCCAGCTCAGTTTTTGTCGAGTCCAACTCGGTACGTAGCTGAGAGACTTCGACCTCCCGTCTCTGACCATAAGACGATGTCGCTCTCGGAACATCGTTGACGGAACCAATCCCCATCGTACGCCCCTTTTTCTTCGGGGCAACCTTAAAAAAACAAAAATATATATGTATATATTAAAATTTTAAATTTAAAGTAATAATTTTAAAGTAATAATTTAAAATTTAATTTTTAAAAAGTTATCTCCTCGTAAATCTGATCCACTTCAGGTACGGATAAAGTGACGGGGAATCCGTCGGGCGACTCTGCGTCGGTTGGTCTCACGCTCCAACCCGAGTTGCCACCTCGTTGTAGATTTGCTCGGACTTTCCATCTAGAAACTGGCCCGCCTTATTCCTGTGGGTCCGGTCGTAAAGTTCGAGAAGAGTGGGCAAGCGTCCCAACTCTTTGGCCTACAAACATTGAAGAAAATTAGTTAAATTTTTGATTATATATATATTAAAATAATAAATTAAAATATTTAATTACGTACCATTTCCAAACGGATAGCATCGTGGGATTTTTGGCCCGTAGAGTGTAGTATTGCCTTATGGCCGTTCTCATCAACCGAGTTACGGGAGTTAGAGCAAGCCTGGGCGACTTTGATGGAGTTCGGATCCTTCCAATAGGCGATGAGGCCATCCCAGACATCCGTGGTGAGCTCAGCGGGTTTGCCTTTCACATAACCCTTCACGATCCAGTCACCCTTCCAGTTGGAGACCGTGTCCAACAACCGTGCTTTCACCTTCTGGTGAAACCCTTCCCGCACCTTCTCCGTGACCCCCAAAGACCAATTATATTTTTGCTGCAAAAAAAAATTAAATTAGTAAATAATTTATGATAATTTAAAAATTTAAAAATTTAAAAATTAAATTAGTAAATAATTTAATAACTTACAGCGAAAATTTTGAACCACGCCCTTCGGCGTGGATCGGAGTTAGTTTCCGTTAAGATGTGGATACTGGCAACCTTTCATCGTGTCGGTTACATCCGTTGCAAGTCGTCCGTCAACCCCAAACCTGAAAAAATATTAAAAATATAAAATATTTTAACCTAAAATTATTTTTAAAAGTCAAATAAAAATATAAAATATTTTAACTTACCACATAGTTTCGTCTGGTCGGTCGGGGTCTATGATCGGTAGGACTTCTCTGCCGGGCATAGCGAGAATGTCCTCGACAGTGTACTGAGAGTAAGGGGCACTCGGCGGCACCTGCAAATCAGCATGAACTTCATGATTTGCGGGCATCTCGAGGAGGCGGCACGAGGAGCAGCTGGCATCGGAGGAGGAGCCATCGGAGGAGAGACTCTATGTAAATACCGAGTCTCGGGACAGTCTCTGCTGACTCGAAGAAGAACCGGACCTGAAACAGATGGCGGGTCTAACCGAGTATCCGGCGGACCGAACATCTGTGCGTAATGAGGAGTGCGCTGATGCTTGCGAATACTCTGAGAAAAAATTAAATTCAAAATTAAAATCAACACTTAAACTAAAAACTATAACTAATCTATATAAATAAATATTCCATAAACCTATCTAAATTCTCTAAACTAACCACCTAATCTAAATTATCTAAACTAACCACCTAATCTATCCTATACAAAGAGAGGAAAGAGAGAGGCTTACCATTATTGGAGAGGTAGAGGAAATGGAGAGAAATGAGGAGACCTGCTGCAAGATATATATAGGATAAGGGTTCCTCACTATTTCCTCGTAGGCTAACGAGGAAAGCCCGAGGCCCGTCTTTTTGTTCCTCGTAAAGCCCACGTTACCTCACAAGGAAAGCCCGAGGCCCATCTTTTTCTTGGCGAGGAAATACCGAGGCCAATGTCCTAAACCCCTAAAATCTCAAACCCCAAACCCTATAATCCCATCTTTCATATCTTCTACTTAATATAATCTCAAACCATCTTTCCTATAACTTCAATCTCCTCTATTTCTAAATTTTTTTTCTTTTCAACATTTCGTTTCCAAATCGAAAATACTTTAGAGACTACTTTTAAAATCTTTATTTAAAAATTTGTAAATTTAATTTTAATTATTTTTTATAAAAATATAAACCTTATTTTCAAATCTATACAACTTAAGAGATTGTGGTTTAAGGGAAGATGTATTTGGAATATATGGTTTAGGGTTAGGGTTAGGGTTTCGACTTTAGGATTTGCACAATTCCTCGTTAAAGGCACGTTATGTACCGTGGAAATAATGACTAAACAAAAAAATTAACGTAATATAGTAAAACACTTGGGAATTTGCACGTAGAGTGTAGTATTGCCTTATGGCCGTTCTCATCAACCGAGTTACGGGAGTTAAAGCAGGGCGACTTTGATGGAGTTGGATCCTTCCAATAGGCGATGAGGCCATCCCGGACATCCGTGGTGAGCTCAGCGGGTTTGCCTTTCACATAACCCTTCACGATCCAGTCACCCTTCCGGTTGGAGACCGTGTTCAACAACCGTGCTTTCACCTTCGGTGAAACCCTTCCCGCACCTTCTCCGTGACCCCAAAGACCAATTATATTTTTGCTGCAAAAAAATTAAATTAGTAAATAATTTATGATAATTTAAAAATTTAAAATTTAAAAATTAAATTAGTAAATAATTTAATAACTTACAGAAAGAACCAATCCTTCGCGTGTGGATCGGAGTTAGTTTCCGTTAAGATGTGGACGAAGTAACCTTTCATCGTGTCGGTTACATCCGTTGCAAGTCGTCCGTCAACCCCAAACCTGAAAAAAATATTAAAAAATATAAAATATTTTAACCTAAAATTATTTTTAAAAGTCAAATAAAAATATAAAATATTTTAACTTACCACATAGTTTAGATCAGGTCGGTCGGGTCTATGATCGGTAGGACTTCTCTGCCGGGCATAGCGAGAATGTCCTCGACGATTACTGAGAGTAAGGGGCACTCGGCACCTGCAAATCAGCATGAACTTCATGATTTGCGGGCATCTCGAGGCGGCACCTGAGGAGCAGCTGGCATCGGAGGAGGAGCCATCGGAGGCGAGACTCTATGTAAATACGAGTCTCGGGACAGTCTCTGCTGACTCGAAGAAGAACCGGACCTGAAACAGATGGCGGGTCTAACCGGTATCCGGCGGACCGAACATCTGGCGTAATGAGGAGTGCGCTGATGCTTGCGAATACTCGAGAAAAATTAAATTCAAAATTAAAATCAACACTTAAACTAAAAACTATAACTAATCTATATAAATAAATATTCCATAAACCTATCTAAATTCTCTAAACTAACCACCTAATCTAAATTATCTAAACTAACCACCTAATCTATCCTATACAAAAGAGAGGAAAGAGAGAGGCTTACCATTATTGGAGAGGTAGAGGAAATGGAGAGAAATGAGGAGACCTGTGATATCTGTATATATAGGATAAGGGTTCCTCACTATTTCCTCGTGAGCTACGAGAGGAAAGCCGAGGCCGTCTTTTGTTCCTCAGTAAAGCCCGTTACCTCACAAGGAAAGCCGAGGCCCATCTTTTTCTTGGCGAGGAAATACCGAGGCCAATGTCCTAAACCCCTAAAATCTCAAACCCCAAACCCTATAATCCCATCTTTCATATCTTCTACTTAATATAATCTCAAACCATCTTTCCTATAACTTCAATCTCCTCTATTTCTAAATTTTTTTTTCTTTTCAACATTTCGTTTTCCAAATCGAAAATACTTTAGAGACTACTTTTAAAATCTTTATTTAAAAATTTGTAAATTTAATTTTAATTATTTTTTTATAAAAATATAAACCTTATTTTCAAATCTATACAACTTAAGAGATTGTGGTTTAAGGGAAGATGTATTTGGAATATATGGTTTAGGGTTTAGGGTTAGGGTTTCGGACTTTAGGGATTTGCACAATTCCTCGTTAAAGGCACGTTATGTACCGTGGAAATAATGACGAAACAAAAAAAATTAACGTAATATAGTAAAACACTTGGGAATTTGCACAATTCCTCATTTCCTCGCCAAGTGACGTGGCTTTAACGAGGAAAATTAAATAAAGTAAAACTTTCCTCGTTAATTCCACGTCACTTGGCGAGGAAATGGCGATGAAATGTGGTGACGTAGAAATAACGAGGATATGTTTTCCTATATATACATGGCTGTTTCCCTTTCTCATATCCCACACAATCACCCAAATCACACACTATACTCATAAATTTGTGTTTCAAATTAGAAAGATTTGAAAAAAAAGAAGAAAAGAAGATATTGGAGTTACATATAGTATAGCCTTACGCGGGTTAGATTTGCGTGGGGTCTTGCCATATGTGATTCCAGTATCTTCTTCTCTTCTTTTTAGTACACTGAAATAGATAAAAGTTAAGAGTTTAGGGGTTGATATTTAGGGATTTAGAATCAACGAGAAAATAAAGACGAATTTCCTCGTTAAAACCACGTAACACGGTTTCATCGTAAGGGCCTCGTCCACCTACGTGTTTTTAACGAGGAAATCTTCGTTTTACGAACACTTTCCTCGTCTAATCCACGTAACTAAACGAGGATATTACGAGGAAACGTGGAAATCTCTAAAACCGGAATCTCCAAACCCCAAATACTTTCTTTCTTATCTTCTACTTCATATCTCTTCTCTCCAATCCAAACCCAAAATTATAAAACCACAATTTCAATACTTATAATCTCAATCTTCTTTTTTTAATAAAAATTATCTAAATAGTTTTAATGATTATAACGAAAAACAAATACATCAATCAGATACATCGTCATTCTCGTCATCACTAGAAACATCATCATTTTCATTAAACTCGTCATCAACAGCTTCGTCTGTGGCATCGTCCATAACATCTTCATATTCTTCATTATACGGATCAATGAGAAGGATTTCATCAATTTGTTGTTGAGCTTGCTCGACGACATTTATCTGTTCTTCTTGCAATGGTGGTTCTTCCCCACCGATAATTCGTCCTCGAGGTGTAACTTTGATCACGACTAACAAATTTATTCGATTCTCTCATTCGGGTATGGAAGAAAGCTAACTTGGTCGCTTGTGAAGCTAAGATGAAAGGCTCGAATTTGTTGTACCTTCGTCCACCATTGACATCAACTACACCAAATTTGTTAAACCGGAGACCTCTGTCCACGATAGGCTCAAACCATTCATATTTTAAAAGAACGCATTTCAGCTTCCATATTCCTGGGAATTCCACTTCAATAATATCCGTCAAGATACCGTAGAAATCTGTTTCGCCTTTCACACATATTCCATAGTTACTGGTCCCCCGCTTTACCATACTCATATGTGTGAAAAGTATAACCTCGTGTGAAATACATCGTGATGTGGTGATCTTTACGTGGAGCTTGAATTACTTCATGTAACCACTTAGGATAATCTGGATCGTCTTCATAATCAACCTGCAAAATTAAGAGTTTCTATTATACATTGTATGAAAAATTCTGCAAAATTAAAAGTTAGAGCAATACCTGAGTCCGTAACCACTTAATAAAGTGATGATCTTTTCTTTTGTCTACTTCACTTGTAGATATACATGAGAATGTTTCTTCGACTTGAGAAACAAACATGCTATAAAATCACAAATTTTATGGAAATTAATATACTTATATATATGTATTTAAAATTAAACTTATATATGTATTTAGAATTGTCAATATATGTTACCTTTCAAAATAGCATCAAAGGATCATCGATTGAGTAGAATATAGATGTGTGCACTATGGCGTCTTCTTCACTCGACCACCAAACCACTTTTAATTTTCCACCGAGTCGACCTATCTGGCTAAAGATGTCTGGAACACCAGCAACTGCATATGTTGGCACGACACCACTATCATCGTATCTTCTTGGAGCTCTTTTTCGAGTACGTACTTTTGACGCAAAGTAATACGATGAGAAGTGAGAAGTTTCTCCCGTCAAACTTTCCGCAATTATAGAACCTTCAACTTTCGCAAGATTTTTTGCTTTTCCCTTCAAATATTTCATTGCTCGTTCATCTTGATACATCCATCCGTAATGTCTGTGTCCACAAGTAATGCCTCATATGGGAGGTGGACAGCTAGGTGTTCCATCGTCAAAAATCCAGGTGGAAATATCTTCTCCAAATTGCACAATAAGATGGGAATGTTCTCCTGCAGTTGTTCGATGACTTCTTCTTTAAGAGTGCGTGTGCTCAGATCCCTGAAAAATGCTCCAATGCCTTGTATATTCCAAATACAATGAAACACAGTAGTAGTCATATATAATAGCAAACTAAACCATTTTAAAATAACTGTGTTAATATATATATATATATATATATATACTTGCAAGTGCTTCATGTACGTTTGTTGGAAGTAGCTCCGCCAATGCAAATGGAAGTAGTCGTTGCATAAAGACATGACAATAATGACTCTTCATACCGGAGAACTTTTGAACTTTTCAACACATCTTGAGAGATTTGAAACATAACCATCGGAAACTTCACCGATGCAACCCGGTCGAACAACACCGACTTTTTTTAGAAGACAATCGAAATATGGGAACTTGTCCATTGCTTTTATATGTAACTCACTTCTTAGCAAATGTCTGGCAAGTCCAACCTCGATTTTATGTTGTCTTTTGTCTTCACCGGGACATTCAATATTGTATTCATGATGTTCTCAAAGAAATTCTTCTCTATATGCATCACATCGAGATTGTAGAAGAAGATCCTTCAATCGGCAACTCCCAAAATATACTCTTCTTGTGCCAGTTGTGATGAACACCATAAGAATCAGGCATACACCGACATGCCAATTACCACCACGCGAGCTGTTTCCAATGCTCCATAGTAATCGAGTTGCTTCAATTTGTTCTCCGGTTAGATATGGAGGAGGTGTGTCTCGACAACCCTTTTGTGCTTAAACAATTTTTGTTTCTTCGGTATGGGTGGCCAGCGGAAGAAATCGGCGGTGACAATCGAACCAACTTGTCTTCCTACCATTTTTAGTTGAAAACGACTGCGCTCCATTACAATATGGACAGACTAATCTACCATGTGCTGTCCATCCGACAACATCCCATAGGAAGGAAAGTCACTTATGGTCCACAAAAGCATCGCCGCATCGTTAAAATTAGTCTTCGTTGAGCAGTCATCGTCCTCACTCCCGTAAACCACAAATCCTTCAACTCTTTATAAGTGGTTGCAGGAAAACATCGAGACCTTTTGGATGGTTCGGACCAGGTATTAATATGGTCAAGAATATCAACTCCGTAAATTGCACATCTCCGTGGCGGGTTGTATGGCGTAAGAAAGACTGGCCACAATGTATATTGTCTCCTTGACATTCGAATGGACTAAATCCATCGGTGCATAAACCGAGATACACATTCGGTTATTGCTAGCGAATTCGGATATACTTTGTTAAAATGTTTCCAGGCTCTTGCATCGATGGATGAGTCATCTCACCATCCGTCGAGTATGCTCGGCATGCCATCTCATCTTCCCAAAGATCGCCTCGATTGATACAATCTTTTCAATCATGCGTAATTGGTAGGTACCACATCCTTTGATGCGGTACCCTATTACGCCCCGCCCTGCGGCTTGAATCGTGGCTTCTTGCAGAATCGACATTCTTCTAACTTCTCATCAACCCCCATTAGATCATGGGTTGTCGATGCAAATGTCCATCATCTCGAATGCAACCCAAGACTATGACCAGCTTCAATCTCATAGTAAGAATCAGCGGACTCATTGCCTTCCGGCAAATACTCTTTAAACAAGTCCGCCCATTCATTCATGCAACTTTCGGGTAGATTGTGATCTGTTTTATATTCATCGTTCTAGCAGCCAACGATAATTTAGAGAGAACTTCTCTACAACCACCGTAAAGTGGCTGATTTACCGCATTCAACATTTCATAAAACTTTTGGCATCTATGTTAGGTTCTTCATCTTCGTCATGAGCTACGAATGCATCAGCTACCATATCATGAACCCTATCACAATCTACCACTACCATCGCTCTTCGATGGTTATGTTCATTAAGCAAATGATGATCAACTGGTTCTTCACGAAGTTGCTATTACTACTACTAGCTTCATTCGATCATAATTATAACCTTCTCCATGATGAAACCAGATATAGTAATTTGGCGTGAAACCTCTATTTATTAAATGCTTCCAAACATTTTCACGATTTCCTAATTTTGAATTATTGCATTTCTTACAAGGGCAGAATATCTTATCGCTTTCTTGGGCGAGCGATGTAGAATCTGCTTGATGCATAAAAGTCTCCATCCCCGAAAGGTATTCTTTCGTCACTCTCCCGTTAGCATCTCTATGCATATACATCTACCTTCGGAACTCAAAAATATTCCCGGACCTAGACACAATTTTTTTAAAAACTTTTTTTATTTGTTGGTGTGTCTAAAATGAGGTTCAAACGTCCATATTTATAGGAAATTTTCGAATCTGGTTGTTGAGATTAGCGAGGAATTAAGTAGGAAAATATAATTAGGTGAAAAAAACGTATTTAAATTAATTCGTGGTTAATTCCTCGTCCAACTTTAACCACGTAAAAACGAAGCTATATTTACGTCGACTTAACGAGGAAATCACTTTTCCTCGTAACGTCGACGTCATCCACGTAAAGCCGACGTTAATTTACGTGTTCCTTACGAGGAAAAGCTATCCACGTTATTTAACGAGGAAATAACGTCGGCTTCTTTTTTCCTCGTGAGTTCATCGTAATGCCCACGTTATTTAACGAGGAAATATTTTCCCCGCTAATCTTCCTCGTCAAAGCCCAGTTTTCTTGTAGTGGAGGGACATACCATGGGAAAATGAGTTCCTCGGAATTTTCTGACCAAAAACCGAGGAAATAACGAGGAAACAAAAAAATATGGTTTCTTCGGTATATTCCGAGGGAATACCGAGGAAACCATGTTCGTCGGAAAAAACCGACGGGGATTTTAAAAATTCCGAGGACTTTTTGTAGCCGTTAGAGCCGTTGGAGGCGTTGGGGATTTTAAAATTCGAGGGAATTCGAGGAAGTGTCGGTTCTCCTCGAATTTCCTCGATATGTCGTGAGGATTTCATCTATAAATACAGCCACCCCTCTTCCTCTTCATTCACTCCATTTCTTCTTCTTCCCTCCTACTATCACAATTTGGTTTCAAAAACATGTCTTCTTGAATTATTTTCGTTCTTGGATCGATCAACCTCATTTGGATCGGACACGAAATTGATTCTGAAGAATACCAACAGTATAACCGAATTCATGGGATTAGTTCACGAATAACCGGAAGCGAAACACGTAAGTTAAGATGTCCTTGCTCTAATTGTAAAAATAGAAAGGTTATTAAAGAGTGAGATGTTTCGACTCATCTATATTTGAGTGGGTTTACATGAAGTTACAAAATTTGTTATCATCGTGGGAAAACTGATTATGAACTTGGTAGTACTAGCGAACCTCAGTAGGCGGTTATATTAGAAGAACCAATTAGAACGGATGTATATTATGGTGTAGGTATTGGCAGATGGTAAATGATCATTTTAGAGGAAGATTTACCCAATGCGAAGCTAGGAGATTTTATGATATGTTGGATCTGGAAAGCAACCATTGTCTGAAAGGTTGCGAGATGGTCATTCAGCTTTATCATCTCGCTACAAGACCGATGGGCATTAAAACAGATTATAATTTGGCTGAAGACCGTGTGGATCGCGATAGCTGATTTTGTTAAAGGTATTCTACGAGGATAATGTAGCTCGAGGTTCATACTCACGAGGTTCAGAAACTTCGTAGCTGGTGTTGGTTTATCTTATCGGTAATAGATGTATGCAGCGATAATCGCATGATTTATTGGAGGGCGGATGCCCAGCCGGATTATGCAAATTTTGTGGGAAGCCTTGTTATAAAGATACGAGTGGAAGAGTTCCAGTGCCATATAAAAGGATGTGGTATTTGCCTTTGTGGAAAGGTTGCGAGAGGTTGTATCTTCGGAGCATACGGCATGCGAATGAGATGGCATCGCGAGCACTCAACGAGATGGTGAGATTAGACATCCTTCGGATGCAAAAGCGTGGAAGCATTTCCAATCAAAGTATCCCGACTTTGCGTATGGGAGAAGAAATGTCTACCTTGGATTATGTACTGATGGTTTCAGCCCGTATAGGAAGAGTGGAAGACAATATTCTCTATGGCCAGTCATTGTTATACCATACAACTTACCCCCAAACTTGTGCTTGCGGCGAGTTACTGTTTCTCTCCATTCTCGTTCGAACCAGAGCATCCTAAGAGATCACTTGATGTGTTTCTTCAGCCACTAATATATGAGTTGCAACAACTATGGGCTGAAGGTGCTGAAACATCGATATTTAGTGTAAAGAGAACTTTCAAATGCGGCAGCATTTAATGTGGACAATAAGTGATTTTCAAGCATATGGTATGTTATCTGGATGGACAACGATGGGAGGCTATCATGTCCATATTGTCAAGATGACACAGATGCTTTCCAACTAAAGAACGGAAGAAAAACATGTTGGTTTGGTATCACAGACGATTCCTACCACGATCATCCATACCGTCGAGTAAGACTTTGTTTAGGAAGAACAAGCAGGTATTTGATGGTCCACCTGAGGAAATTAGTGGGAAAGGTTTGAAGACACAACTGAGAGATTTTGGTGCAGCAAGGGCGCCGGGCGTCGATGGACATGGCGTTTTCGGTAGATGCTGTTGGAGAACTACATAACTTCGCACAAAAAGTATTTTCGGGATCGCCATCTTGGGAGGATCATCTGCTAAGACATAATTTAGATGTCATGCATATTGAGAAGAACTTTTGACAATCTCATGAACACGATCCTTAACGTTCAAGGTAAAACAAAGGATAATTTGAAGTCAAGACCGGATTTAGTCGATATATGTGCTCGTTCGAGAACTTCATGTTGATGGGAATGGTAGGGCTCCTTTTCCATATACCGACTTGATCTGAGAGGGAAAAATGTGTTCTTTGATTGGATTTCAAGCGATGTGGAGTTTCAGGCGGTTACGCATCTAATTTGCGTAGCGTATCGGCGAAAGGAAGGAAAGTTTATTGGCTTGAAAAGTCACGATTGCCATTTGTTGATGCAGCGCCTCCTTCCGTTTGCCTTCAAGGAACTATTACCACGAAATGTTCATGAAGCAATTGCAGGGATAAGTGCTTTCGTCCGCGATTTATGCACCAGATCAGTGACTTTTGAAGGTATTGAAAATTTGAAGACTAACATAGTCGTGATTCAGTGCAACCTTGAGAAGATATTTCCTCCCTCATTTTTGATGTTATGGAGAATCTTGTTATTCACTGGCAAGAGAATTGGAACTTGGTGGTCTGTGCAATATAGATGGATGTATCGTATGGCGGTATATGTTCCATTTGAAGAAGATGGAGAAAAATTTAAGTAGGGTGAAAGGTTCTATAGTCGCACAGATGATCAATGAAGAAATTTCAAACTTTGCCGAGTACTACTTTCCAGCAGAAGTTCAGACCAAAAACAGAAGACCTGCTCGGCATGAAGATATAGGCAAACGGGCAACATATCATGTTAAGGTCCCAGACAATTTCACAGATGTTGGACGACTTAGCGGAAAACCAAAGGACCGTCGACTTACTGAGCAGGAGCGAAGTTATTTGCAAACATATTTGCTCACCAACTGCGAAGATGTTCTTCAATGTGATAGGTAAGTTTATTATCTTATAAGTTTTTATTTTAACAAATTGACATTTAAATCTTAATTAATTACATTATTGTCATCATATGTACAGAATTTTCATGGCAGAAAAGCGGTTCGAATATAGATACGCCACAGAGGAGGAAGTAGAAGAAATGAAGCAGGGAGAATTTGCTGGATGGATGTTTACTTATGTGAATGCCTTAAACAAATTAAAATATCATTTATCACATATTTATACTAATTCATATTTATTGATATAACCTATATATGTGTTATTAATAGGTGTCTGCTGGTTTGGCCAGATGTGAAACATTTGACGATTGAATACGCGAGATGGTGGTTGGACCAAACTATGTTGTGAAGTCATATCCGAGATTTTGTACTCGAGGATATGCATTCACAACTGAAAAGAGGAGACGTCACAGACGCACCTATGATGCTGGCGTTTGTTCGCATCGAGGAGATGATGTATACTACGGACACATACATGAGATTATGGAAATCAAGTATTTGGGCATGCTTGGATTGCGCTGTACTATTTTCTATTGTGATTGGCACGACAACACTCCAGATCAAGGTGTGATAACAGATGCATTTGTTGTTACATCAGTAAATTCGAGGCGAAAGCTGCAATATTATGATCCTTTCATTCTTGTTTTCCAGGCCGATCAGATAAGTAAATGTTAATTATTCAGAATGATTGATCACCATGTGTATTAATTTATATTTTTACTAATAATTTTTTAAATGTTACAGGTTTGTTATATCAAGTACCCCGGGGTAAGGAACAGAGATGATCCATGGGTTACTGTTACAAGACTCAACTTGAGAGACCGAGTTCAGGGAAGTTCTGAGCTGGAAGACCCACTACAACCAATCACATCCGGCAACTTAAGTGCATCAGAAGATGTAGCTGGAGTTGGCCTTGTAGTCGATTTAACCGACTTCGCAGAGGAAGCCATCGTTCACGCAGAGGATGAACCAATTATTGGAGAGTTTCACCAAGATCCAGATTCAGATTCAACTGGTGATGATGACTCGGAAACAGACAAGCATCTTTTTTTTTTTTTTTTTTTTTAGAAATACCGAGGGAATTCCGACGGACTTTAGGTTTTCCTCGGAATTTCCTCGGTATTTACCTTCTCGATTTAGGGATTTGATTATAAAGTTTTTTTCCTCGGAATTCCCTCGGAATATTCCGAGGACATTCCGAGGAAGGTATTGGTTTTCGGTTTAAAATCCCTATTTCCTCGTAATTTTCTCGGAATATTCCGAGGAAGGTACTGGTTTTCAGTATTTCCTCGGAATTCCCTCGGAATATTCGGAGGAAATTCCGAGGAACTAGGGGTTTTAAACCGAAAACAACGTTTTCCGGATTGAATAACACGTATATCACCTTCATTAAGTGTCTTAACCAGATTATGAAGTCAAACTTTGGTGTTTTACACGATAACAAACACTTCTACGATTGCATGAACGAAAACCACACAACATAAGAGAAACACTTATACACTTTAATAAACGTTATAAGTAATACTTACCATTATTTTTGAAATTTTGTTATTTCATGGTTTATGATCATCTATACAAAGAATCCTCAGTGGTATGCATTACATCTGTATAAGAAATGAAATACGGCAAAAAAATTGATGTTTGAAACCCCAAACCATGTTTCCTCGGAATTCCCTCGGAATATTCTGAGGAAATTCCGAGGAAGATACTTTCCTCGGAATATTTTCATTTACCCGGCAACCCAAACCGCCAAATATTTGCGAAAATTAAATTAATGGTTTAGAAGAAATTCGAGGAATCTAGTAAATTATCTGAGGAAATTCCGACGGACATTTCGTCGAATTTTCATTTTATAATGGAGTCGTAGACCTTTCTTCCCCATTTCTCTCTTCCTCTTCCTCGCGAACTCCGCCTCTCCCTGTCCTCCTTCGACGATTTCCGGCGATTCAAGTGGATTTCTCCTCAATTCCACTCCCAAATCATGTAAGGACACTATCCCTCTCTCTTAGATTCGAAAATCGAGTTTGATTATGGTGTTAGGGTGATTTTTATAGATTTTTGTTAGGTTGAATGGTGTGATTGTGTAGTGATAGTTTGATTATGGTTTTTTTTGTGAGGATTGTGATTATTTGTTGTTATTGAGAGTTTGATTATGGTATGGAATTTTTTTTAAGTTTTTATTAATTTTGTGGTTATAAAAATCTAATTGATAATTATGTATATATAATATGAAAACATTTTTTGTATATCAAAACTATTTTTTTAATTATTAAACTATTTTTTATATATTAAAACTATTTTTTGTAATTATTAAACTATTTTTTATATATTAAAACTATTTTTTGCAATTATTAAACTATTTTTTATATATTAAAACTATTTTTTGTAATTATTAAACTATTTTTTATATATTAAAACTATTTTTTGTAATTATTAAACTATTTATATTTTTGTAATTAAAAACTATTTATTGATTTTTTAAAATTTAAATTTATTAGAACGAATTTTTAAATATATTTTTTAATTTACAGGTCTTATGATGATGAGTCCCGGTCTCGACAGCGTCGTAGTCGTGGTGGTACGGGGAGCCACTCTCGTAGTCGTGGTGGTATGGGGAGCCACTCTCGGGGTTCGTCCAGCCCCTTTGAGGATTCCGCATCGCCCCACAGCTCCTACCATACATCTCCCTCTCCATTTCCCTCTCCTGCTCCTCCTGCTCCCGTTGCTGCACCCGCACCCGTTCCTGCTCCTGCTCCTCCGGGTCCTCCGAGAGTGATGAGGGTTGCGGAGTTTGTTCGACAGTCCGGTCGTGACAATCTTCCCTATCTCACTCCGTATCCACATGGACGGGGTCAAACATGGTAATTAAACGTATTTTTTTTCATTAAAATTTGATTCATTATTAATAATTTGTTCTTTTTATTAGGTTCAACCGATCCGAGCAGGATCAGCACATGGATCAACCGTATGATGTACTCGCCCTCGACAAGGGACATCCGACTTTCACCGACTTCCTACCGGCAAAGATCTCGTGGTTTCAACAGCCATGTAAGTATTCTAATTTTTACTTATATTTTTAATCTTTTAATATAAATTTCTACTAATTGTGTTTTATTTTCAGCAAGAATTCAACTGGAATGCCGATGATACGTTGTATATCTATCACCACTTCGTCCATAAAGTTATGGACAACTATGGGAAGCAGATTCACGAGTGGAAGAAGAAGTGGAAAATAAACAAGGTTGTTTTTTATTTATTAAACAATTTTTTAATTTAATAAAATATTTTTTATTTATTTAACAATTTTTTATTTATTAAAAGGTCCCAAAGTCGATGAACCCCACAGTCTGGCTGGAGTTGGGTGTGCATTGGAATAAGGATGAGACGAAAGAAACTTCTTCCACCAACTCCACCAACCGCAGGAGCAACCGTAAAGGGAAGGACGTCTTCAAGCATAACTTGGGTGCTCAATCTATTGCCACTCTGGGGGATCGCATGGTAAGCTACTCGCTTTTTATTCTATTATTTAAGTTTTTAAATTTTATTTTTTGTGCATTTCTTCTAATTACTAATGTTTGTTTAATTTATGTTTTCTTCGAGGCGGAAGAAAATGAGGACGAGCCGGTTGATGATCTCGCCCTAATGAAGAGGGTGTATACCAACAAGAAGACCGGCCATATTGATGATGGTGTTTTGAGGGATGAGGTCACCCTGATCGACACTCAGGTGGAAGACGAAGTGTCTCAGCTTCAAACCGAGGATGACGATTCGACGGGTTCGACCTACTTGCCTCGGGTTTGGATCAACGAAATCGTTGAATCGGTAAGTTCTTTTTTTTTTAAAGTTCAATTCATCTTTTCTATTATTTAAATTTGACACTTTTCTATTTCAGTCGGTTCCAAAGAAGAAAGGACGTTTGTTCGGTTTGGGTCGTCGGTCTCGGTCGGTTCCGTCTTTTGCTGCGCCACCGCCCTTTGTTGATCCAGAAGTACTTATGGGTCAGTTGCAGGACAAAGATGATCGCATATCTGCGTTGGAGACCCAGATGGCGACTCAACAGGCGGGCTTTGAGGCACAGAGGAAGCTGAACGAGATTTGATGGAGATGATGAGGAGGTTGCACCCGAACGAGGTGTTCCCGAGCATGCCAGACCCGAACGCCCAAAACTCGTAGTTTTTTTTTCAAAAACTCGGAATGTTTTATTTTTATTTGTACGACTTTGAATTTTATATAATATGTTTCCAATTTTAATTTTATTTTTTCGAATTTGAATTTCAAAAATTTAATTTTTTAAAAAATTAATTTTTTTGGATATTCCGAGGAAGAGCTCCTTCTGAATATTCCGACGATCATAGTCGTCAGAATATACCGAGGGAGCCTTTCCTCGAAATTTTCCGAGGGAAGACTTCCTCGGAATTTTCCGAGGGAATGCTTCCTCGGAATTTTTCGAGGGAAGGCTTCCTCGGAATTTTCCGAGGACAGTGTTCCTCGGTATTTTCCCAGGACAGGCTTCCTCGGAATTTTCCGAGAACAGTGTTCCTCGGTATTTTCCAAGGACAGGCTTCCTCGGAATTTTCCGAGGGCAGGCTTCCTTTGAATTTTCCGAGGAGCAGTTTTCCTCGGAACATTTCGTCGGAACTTCTGAGGATTCGTCCTTCGGAAGTGTCCTCGGTATATACTGAGGGAGAGCTTCCTCGGTATATTCCGAGGACGTTTCCGACGAACCTTGATCCTCACAGTTTCCTCGGAACTATGTTTTCTCGGAATTCCGCCAAAAAATTCTGAGGAAATTCCGAGGAAAAGTGAACTTCGGAGGAGTTTTTTCCGAAGACATATTTCCTCGGTATGTCGTCGGAATACGGTTATTCCGACGACATACCGACGATATGAGCCCTCGGTATGAGTTTGTTTTCTTGTAGTGTATGGAAGCAGTCGATATTACGTTGATATTACGGAATATATGCGTACCATAATAAGGGGATTAAGAGCAGTTTAAAAAAAGGGGAATTAAAACGGTCGCTTTCTTATACTTCCCTCCTTGGTTCCATAGTCTTTGGAATGGCCACGTGATGCCATGTATTTTTTCTTGTCTATTTCTTTGCATGTCTTCTAATTGTATTTTATTTTTGTTTTATAAAATGCTGATATATATATATATATATGGTATTTGATGAAATTTACCAGTATAGTTGTTTAATCTGAATCCGAAAGGTACAAAGTAAATGCACGACGTCTATTGATTGATTAAAGGCGATTACAAGAAAAAAAGAGTCTATCAATTGTAAAGAGTTTAATGAATTTTTGGCAACAGAAGGTGAAACCCTAGTTCTTATGCTGAAGTGCGTGTGCTTTTAATATCCTTCTCGGTCAGCGGCCTCTTTCTTTTATAGTGGACTGGTTTCTTTTTCTCTCTAAACCAGCTTACTTCCTTATACCTCCAAGTCAATTGGACCGGCATCTGTTTACTCGATGAGCCTTATCGATGGATGTAATTCATCTCCAACAATTAGCCCTCCCAATTCATCATGAGAAGCGAAGCCGATCTAAATGAATTTTATAAGAATAGGTTCTAAAAATAAAAACAAACCCAACACTTGTTTTCCAAATGAAACTGTGCTTTCATCTCAACATATCCAAGAAATCTGTGTTGGTTTAGGTATGAACCATTCAAAATTCCGGTGATATAAACCACAAATCAGATCTTGGTTTATTCAGAGAAGTGCAATCATGATCCCTGAAAAAAGGTGAGAACCAAGTCACGTCTTAAGTTTTAGACCTAATGGTTACATCTCTTAATAACCCTATAAGTTAAGAATTGTACCCAATTTTTCTCATTTCTATTTCACAACTAAAGTTATCTCTCTCTCTAACTTTGTCCTCCTTCTTATCGCTTTTTATTTATCCTCTGGCTTGCCACCATAGACTAGTCAAATTTCTCCCATTTGCGTCGAGTTCTTCAGCTGTTATTTTGAGAAAAATGGCTCCAATCCCGAGATGTTCGAGGAAAGGAAAGAAAATGTTACTTCCCCAAGTTCAGATCCCGATGCCTTTGGTGGTTCCGACAGTTTGAGTCTGGTTGACGATCCGAAAAGAATGCACCAGAACACCCTGACATGCACTTTTGGTCTGGTTAAATTCCATTTATATGGATAGCTACGATTTTGGTTGTGGCAAAAGTTTCCACGAGAAATGCCGTTGATACTTGTAGATAATTTATGTCAACGATCTATCATGAAACTAATTGTTTCTATTTATATTTGAAAAGGCTACAATGTACATTTTGTAGCTAAGCATCCACGGATATCTACAAATCTGGTTGTGGATAAATAAGCCAGATATTTTACCAATAATTATTATAGAAATTTATATGCACAATATATTTTTGCAGTTAGTTGCGGCTATTTATCCATAAATTTATTTTATTGCTAGGTACAACAAAAAATTATAAAATAACCACGAGTTGGGTTTTGTAAGTTGTAGCTAATTTTGTGGATATTTTGTAGCTATTTTATACTGTCTATGAAAATTTTGTGGCTATACATAGGTTTTCTTGTAGTATTATAACTTATAATGTCCTAAATTTTGAAAACAGAATCAAACAGATTAAAGAAAATTGCAATCTAGTTTGAGATCAAACACATGTTTGATTTTCAGCAGGTCATGCATGTCATATCTGAAAACTAAACTAGCTGATTAATGTAACAAGCGTCGTTAAAATGTTGAACTTGATGATTGAGTAGTAAGAATAGTTGACACGTAAGAATAGTTGACATGTTGGCCCATTTGGATTTGAATCTGACCTATGGAGTTTACGTTGTAGTCTAGTAATATATAATTTGGCTTTCTTATGGCACTAGTTAGAAGCAATTTTAATGTCGGATTATGCACTGTGATTTGGTTATATCCGTACTTTGTGTTACAAAGTGGATATAACCATATACACTAAGTACGGATTAGATAACCGCTGATATAGTATATTAAAAAAAGAAAAAATATAATTGACGCTTTGTTATGCTAAGATATCTAAATTGTTAAAACTGTTAATTTGTTAAACATGCCCAAACTAGTACAGATTATTACCTAAAGCAAACATAAATTTGACGTCATTGTAAAGTCAAACCAGTTACCTTACACAAAAAAGCCGGAAACAACTACTAGGATACATGAAACTTTCGGTCATTGTTTTCAAAAAAAAAAAAAAAATTCAGTCATTGTTATGCCCTTAATTCAGGTCTAAAACACCAAGTTCATAAGCTTTAGATCAGGGTCGACACTATTGTTAAGGTTGGTTATTTTACCTACACAATGTCTAGAATGTATATGTGTGTAGTCTTCATTTTTTGTTTTTTTCCTATCTTTATTTAATTATAATAGAATGTATATGTGTGTAGTCTTCATCTAGAGTGCATTACACTATAGATCACATTTTGTCTTTTCCTTTCATTCTAGGTCATTTTTTGCTTGTAAGACACATTTACGGAAAACGAGACAGCTTTTTGACATTATTACCCTTGCTGAGAAGAAAGTAGAGATGCTCTCGGTTTAGTTGTAGAATAATTATTTTTTTTTGGTGATTTTATATTTTGTTATTCTTGTTTTTCTTATTTTTTACCTTATGTTTTCATTTACTTCTATCTCAAATTTTAGGATATATAAAAAATTATAATTGTGACAATAAATTCTATATAAAATTCTCTATGTTTTAAGATCCATTTTCATATATATATTTTTCATATATATATATATATATATATATATATATATGAACATGTACACACAAAAAGTACGGACATGGACACAAAAATCAGAAATTGTGGACATAGGTAGAAAGTATGTGGATACCGATAGAAGATGTGAACACAAACAGTTTTAATTTGTTCATAAATAGCCATCCATAAACAAGTGCAAGTGAACATAGATGGTTTTTAATTTAGTGTGGACAGTTATTTGTGAACATACTAAAACCATCTATGTCCACATTCTTTCACTTTGTGGATGGAAAATATGCAAATAGAGAAGACATGGACATTGTTCGTATAACTATGCGGATGAATGTTTGTGGATGGCTATTTGTGAATAAAGTAGGCCTAAGCATGGACACATGTACATATGAATTTTTTTAATTAGAAACTTGTGTTACGAAACAAAACTTATATGCAAAAAAAAAAAAATTCATAGTCATATAAATCTTGTCTTCACTGTAAGCACCAACAGCATCACCATTCCTCGTATTCTAGATTACTTTCATCATCACAATTAGAAAAACAGAGTTACCTCCCGTCAGTGATTACAAACGTAACATCGGCGAGATTTTTGACGGAGAGATTAAGAACATTGTCTGCGTTACGGACCTGCTGCTGGATATAGTAATGTACTTTACCATCTCGGCTAAGCTCGTTTATCTCCATAAAACCATCGACAATAGAGAACTCATGCATTCTGGCAAATAAAATTAAAAAAACATGTACGTTAGTGTCTCTAAAATCAACAAGAACAACAACAAAAACAACCAGAAAAAGTCAAATATTTTTTTTTTAAAAAACCAATGAAAATTAGAAAAAGATGCAAACTTTGATCCAAAAAAATCATCAAAGCTCATAGATCAAAAAAGGTTCAAACTTTGATCCAAAAGAATCATCAAAGCTCAAAGATCAAAAAGGTTCAAACTTTGATTGCAGCTAGCTTTACAGTACCAGTAAACACATGTTGGTGGCCAAGCCCAGATCTGAAGATTGTGTATCGCGGTAGAGGAGCTCCCACTCTCTAAGCTATTTCTTCTCTTCACAAGCTCTTGTAGCTGGTTTTGTTACCATGATTCGGCTCTTTCTTCTTCGAATCAATGGCTGTGACAAGGAATAAAGACACTGGGAATTATTTAAAAATTAGGATTTCAAATCTTCATCGCTTCAAAGAGAAGATGGGATTTTTAACCAGACTGGAGGTTTTGCGATTTGGTAAAACAAGAAATTCGAATTAGAACAGGTTGTTTTGATTTAGATTTGGTCTTTAGCAATTGGAATCCATAAGGAGAAGATGGTTTAGTTACGATGTATTTAGTTTAGGGACATTGTAGTCATTTTGACATGATAATGTGTGTCTACAGTATAATGTGTGTGTAATAGGAAAGTGGGAAAATGACTCTGGGTGTAAATTTTTCATGTTTTTATCATTGACTACATAAATGGACTGTGTAGCAGTAGCACTTTGAAGAGATCATTTATATGCGTAAACCTATATTCTGAAATTTATATTTTCCAGAGAAAGCCCATTGAGGCCCAAACAAATCAGATTGTACAGTGGAAAGACTTGTTCGCCTGTCTTCTCCGAGAAGATGTGGACCATTGATAATCTGACAGGTAACTCAGCCACGTAGTAGTAATATCCGATCACCGTTGGTGATTAAATCGACGGACCAAATCACGCCATGTCATTATTTTTAATCTCCTTTCTCATTTCTGTATCTTCCTTCTACTCTACTTATGGGAAACTTTTTTTCTAAAAACAATGTGAGAGAGATCAAAGCTACTCCAAAGCTGAAAGAAGAATGGCGAAATCTCAGATCTGGTTTGGTTTAGCCTTAGCGGCGTTGCTTGTGGTGTCAGCTGTTGCAGACGATGTGGTTGTGTTGACGGATGATAGCTTCGAGAAGGAGGTTGGTAAAGATAAAGGAGCTCTCGTCGAGTTTTATGCTCCCTGGTATGGATCTTCTTTTCCTTATAGATTCGTGAGTTTGACCTGTAAATCTGATTTGTATGGGGGGTAAATGTTATGGATTGATCTGTATGAGTATGTGGATTTTAAAATTGAAAAAGATTATGTTTTTGCTTTAAGAGTTATAAAAGGGTTATTTCTATGTGTGTGTCATTTACAGGTGTGGTCACTGCAAGAAACTTGCTCCAGAGTATGAAAAGCTTGGTGCAAGCTTCAAGAAAGCTAAGTCTGTCTTGATTGCTAAGGTCTGTCTCTCATTCCTTTGTATGTAGCTCCGATGTTACGAGAGATACAGATGATGGATTCTTGGCTATTGTGTTGCAGGTCGATTGTGATGAGCATAAAAGCGTCTGCACTAAGTATGGTGTTAGTGGTTATCCCACCATTCAGTGGTTTCCTAAAGGCTCTCTTGAACCTCAAAAGTATTGCCCCTTTTATTTTAAAAATCCCAAGCTAGTCTATTATTGGATAGGAGTAGATGGTGAATGATTGTTTTCTTATTAAACAGGTACGAAGGTGCACGTAATGCTGAAGCATTGGCTGAATATGTCAACAAGGAAGGAGGTACTCTCGTTCCTAAGCTAGTCCCATTTCTTGGGATTACTCACTTTAACATTCCATCTTTCCAAATTTACGTTCTTTTTGCTCTGGTAAATTTGTTTAGGCATGGTTTATGAGTTAGATTAAAGTTGGTGAAATGTTGCAGTCATTTGTTCCTGGTGATTTTCATTCATATATGCAACTATGCAAGTGTGATATTGCTGGAAATACATTGATTGGCACCCACTACCCCCAACATTGCAGTAGGATATATAGTCGGATTATTTGTCTTCTCAGAATATATTTTATATTCATTTACTGTTGTCAAATTATTATCTTTAAAATTCTTCAGTTAATTGTTGTTGTTGTGTCCTTACCTATTGTTGAAAAAATATGCTTTCAGGCACCAACGTTAAACTAGCTGCAGCTCCACAAAATGTTGTTGTGTTGACACCTGATAATTTCGATGAGATTGTACTGGATCAGAACAAAGATGTCCTCGTCGAGTTTTATGCCCCATGGTAGTACACTATCTCTTTCGTCACTGCCATGGTTTTGCTTTTCATTCTGTTTTCTAATATCTGAGTTTTACATCTTCCAGGTGTGGCCACTGCAAATCCCTCGCTCCTGTAAGCTCTTTTGAACTATGTGTCTACTTTTGATATAACAATAGTCCAATTTCATTTTGTTATTAATGCTGTGATTTCTTCATTTAATTCTTCAGGTATATGAAAAGGTAGCCACAGTATTTAAGCAGGAAGAAGGTGTAGTAATCGCCAACTTGGATGCTGATGCACACAAAAGCCTTGGCGAGAAGTAAGTTGGAGTCACCGATATTATCTGTATAAAAATCATGTTTATTTCTCAACCGAAGGTTGAAAACAACCACCTTTTCTTTGGTTCATTACATAGGTATGGAGTAAGTGGATTCCCAACACTAAAGTTCTTCCCAAAAGACAACAAAGCCGGTAAAGATTATGAGGGTGGAAGAGACTTGGATGACTTTGTAAGCTTCATTAATGAGAAAGTTGGGACCAGCCGAGACAGTCAAGGGCAGCTTACTTCAAAGGTGAACCCAAAAGAAATAAAACACCTCTCTCGTTGTATTGCAATTTCTATCTAAGCTCTGAAAGCTTTTATTGATTCATCTCTATATTGTTTGATAGGCGGGTATAGTTGAAAGCTTAGATTCGTTGGTAAAGGAGCTAGTTGCGGCCAGTGAAGATGAGAAGAAAACAATCTTGTCTCGCATCGAAGAGGAAGCTAGTAACCTTAAGGGCTCCACAACAAGGTATTTACTAGTATTATCGCTTCATCATTACATCGAAATAAGAGTTCTTTTGTTGTTCCTTTGAGCTTTCATGATGATTGTCTCTGTATAATAAGGTATGGGAAGCTTTACACGAAACTCGCAAAGAGCTACATAGAAAAAGGTTCAGGCTATGCTACAAAAGAAGTCGAGCGGCTTGGACGCGTCCTTGGCAAGGTCTAAAATGATTTCTTCTTCTTCTCTCTCTGTCTTTATATATTAGCTTATTGCTTTTCAATCCAAAAACAACAAAGATTAACTGGTTTTCTTGTATTTAACATATTTTTCTGGTTTAATTTGCAGTCGATAAGTCCGGTGAAAGCTGATGAATTAACTCTCAAGAGAAATATCCTGAGCACGTTCGTTGCTTCAGCTTAGAAGGCAAAGCCCTGAGAGAGTATAGGAGTCGATAGACTCTCTATATATAAACTGATACGATTTGTAGAGTCGGTGTTTTGGAGGCGTTTATACCTCTGTTGTTATTTCTGTTTAGATCTTCTATACATTATCGATTTAGTTTTTTTGTTTTGTGGATCAGTTTAAGCTACCAAATAAAGAAAGAAAAGTATCATATATTGGCCCATGGAAATGTTCCCTTTTTCGGACTATTCATCTCAAAGGCTTTTGGAGCATATCCATTGGTGCCGCTTCAAATGCAAAGATTCTTTGCATTTCTTGAGAGACCACAAGTCCTTGTGTCACTTTATTGATACAATTTTGCTTTTAACTTTTTTTTTTTAATGTCTGATTAATTATGCTATTACAACTATGAGAATATTAGATAGACGATTTTACAGCCGATAATTCTACCATCTTGTGAGAATATACGTCTGACTACATCACTCCGAACTGTCTTATGAGATCCATGTTCGATTGTACGTTCTGCACCAAGCTGAATATTTCTTGTAACCTATTTCTCCATAATAGGCATAATTTGATATTTTCTGGGGTTTGAACCCCAGACCTCCGGGTATATAAGTATTAATGAACCCTTAATCAAACTACTAAACTAAAGAGGTTTCCACCTTTTGCTTTAAAGGTTAAAACTAGATTATGATCTTGCTCAATAACACGAGTTTTAATTTAAATTGATTAGTGTTGTATAATATATGTTTTATATGAGTTAATTAACATTATTCTGTTAATATGATCTTACGCAATAATCCTTCTGTATAATTTATCTTTCTATTAATTTGGTTAATATTCTAATTAATTTAAATTTTTATTTATAATTAATGTTAATTATTTATTTTCAAATAATATATATTTTGAACATTTATGTAATGTAGGATACAAGATTATATGGAAAGTCTATTGTCAACGTCTGAAAAGGTTATTACCAAAATTGAAAGTATCATGGAAGCTAATTAATATCCCATAACATTTGGGTAGTATGTTAATTAACCTTACAAAAAAAAAAAGTGGGACAGATAAATGATATTAGACTCCTGGGCTTCGAAAAAGATGTAAACAGTTTGGGCCTGGCTTTGTAATTTTAATTTCTTTTAAAAAATTTACCGAGGTCCCCTAAGGTCGGAATATTACGGAATTGACCCTTCTTGATTTATTTTCATCAGAAGTTGGCGTTGGACACTGGGATTGATAGATAGAGGAGCATTCGATTCAAAGGGGGCTGAATAGATAGATTTGGAGGGAATCTGTGTTGGTTGTAAGTAAGGAGGGGGAGATGGAAGTGAGTAGTAATGGCAGCTTCAAAGACCCAGAGCTTGATCTCTACACCATCCCTGCTCAATCCAGTACGTCTCCTTCCTCTTCTCTATCCTTCTCCTTCTTCCTCAGCTCTATCTAGGTTTATCTCGTTCGTAAACACCGTTTTAGATATTTTTGGATATTCCAAGATTCTTTCTACCGTCTCTGTAATACAAATTACCTTCTTCTAGGGTTTAGTTTTCGTTCCCAAAATCGAAATTGATTTTAGGGATTTGGTGTTGTTTTGTTAATTCGTATCCGTATCTGTGTGATAGGTTGGTTCGTATGGGATGACATACACGAAATCGAAAGACGCGAGTTTACCGAGTTCTTCACTGAGACCTCCATCACTCGAACCCCTAAAGTGTACAAGGAGTACAGAGACTTCATCATCAACAAGTACAGGGAAGACACTTCTCGCACCCTCACCTTCACCAGCATCCGCAAGTACCTCGTCGGCGACGTCAATCTGCTCCTGAAAGTCTTTCTCTTCCTCGAAAACTGGGGACTGATCAATTACCTCAAGAAAAGTAGGGATGATTCCACCATGGAGGAGGAGAGTGGTGAAGCTAAGATCGAGCAAGGGACTCCCGCTGGGATTCGTGTGACTGCCACTCCCGTTTCGATGAGGCCTGTTACCGTACCTCCCCTTGTTGAGGAAACAGCTGAGCCTGCCCTCAAGTTCTCACCACTCACCTCTTACTCAGATGTGTTCACTGATTCCAAAAAGCCATTGTTGGTTTGTGGGCATTGTGGAGAACGTCCTGCTGATTCTGCTTTCTATCAACATACCAAGGTAGAGCCTTTTTGTTTTGTTTTCTTGATATATGCTTGTCTGTTTAATTAACATACGATGTTGTTGGGGGCAGAGTATTGTTGTGGCTTTATGCGACAAGTGTTTCAAGAACGGAGACTATGGGGAGAACAACTCCGCAGATGATTTCAAGCTGATTGGGACTTCTTCTGCTGCAGCGGCGTGGACCGAGGAAGAGACCCTCCTCTTGCTAGAGTCTGTGCTCAAACATGGAGACGATTGGGAACTCGTTGCACAAAGTGTTTCTACGAAGACCAGACTTGATTGTATCTCCAAGCTCATTGAGCTCCCGTTTGGAGAGTTTCTGATGGGCTCTGCCTCTGGAAGACTTAGATCCTCTATTCCCACCTCCGAGGATGGAAACTTTTCTTCTCCATCTAATCTTGTAGAGCAGATGAAAACTGACGGTCAAGGACACAAGGAAACAGAGACGAGGGAAGAAAAGGAAGATGATCGTGTCGTCGATGAAGATGAGCCTCCAGCTAAAAGGAAACGTGTTGCAATGCTATCAGATGGTGATAGTTCACTTATGAAACAGGTACACTTCATCATTATATTTTAATATACGATTGTAATACTCAACTGTTGCAAAGAATGCTGTCAGACTTTGGTGGAATCTAATTCTCAAGAGATAACATATTGTGAAACAGGTCGCAGCAATGGCATGCAAAGTTGGTCCATCTGTCACAGCCGCTGCTGCAAAAGCTGCAATTGCTGCTCTTTGTGATGAAGCATCCTGTCCAAAAGATATTTTCGAAACAACTGGTGATTCTGCAGTTGACAGGTTCGATTATCCAACCCCTCCCCTTAAACTTGCTTCTCATGTCGTTTTCAAGTCTAATCTAAAACAATTCTCAGAGATGATGGAGACAAGGAGACATCAAATATGGAGGAACAGCAAGAAGACAAAGGTAACTTGTATTATGATCCAATTAGTATTCACGAATTTAGAATGAAAAGATCGAGACATTTTTAGATTTATATTCCTGATTAACTATACAGAAGGGACTCAGGAGGACCTGCCTATAGCTTTAAGGATGAGAGCGTCAGTGGCAACAGCTCTTGGAGCTGCGGCTGCTCACGCAAAAATACTGGCTGATCAAGAAGAAAGAGAGATGGAACAGTTAGCTGCGAGTATAATAGACCAACAGGTTGGTTGGTTGGTTCGAAAATTAATAAGATGGGAGCGTTTGTGTCTCCTTCCACACACTCTGTTTGTTGTTTTAAGTTTTGACCCGTCGTTGTCTTCATTTAAATCCAGCTGAAGAAGATGAAGAGCAAGTTGAAGTTTCTGGACCACTTGGAATTGATAATGGATGCGGAAGAACAAGTGATGGAGGGTGTAAAGGAAACAATTCTCCAAGAGAGGATAAGCGTTTTGCAATACGCGTTTGGTGACGGTATTACAAAACGTTGGGATCATACGTACGTGAAATAATAGTACGTATAGGAGGATGATGTTTGAGATAAAAAAGAGGATGTGTTTTTGTAAAGACTTTTGTCCTTTGGATGGTCTCTCTTGTTATTAAATGTATAAGGAAGGAAGACTTTGTGAGTTCTTTTGTAGAATGGTCTGACCAATGAATGGATAGATGGATGGGTCTCTTCTAAATTCATACGCACGTTGTGACGTCGAGAAATTTTATTAAAAAATCATTCTGTGCTCCAATTGTTTTCTATAAAATAAGTCTAAGTTGGTTACAACGCCCTTCTCAGGAACCTTTTTTATCAGCTTCCTTGTCTCTGTGTGTGAGTGAGAAAGAGAGAGAAGCCAAAAGAAACTCTCACTGCGCTGCTCAGGTCATCATCAAACGGAAAAACATTCATAACCTCGATTATAACAAATGAAGTCTGAATACCAATACCAGGAGGTTCTCTCTCTCTTTACTCATTCTTGGTATCCAGCGTATAAGTATTTGAAAATGAACCGTAGTGATAAGAGTCTCCCATGATGTTTCTTGAAACAGGATTACATAAGAAACTCGAGAGGTGTTGAGCTGTTTACTTGTAGATGGATTCCATCATCTTCTCCCAAAGCTCTTGTTTTCCTCTGCCATGGTAAATTTATTTTTAACTCTCTTTTTCCTGGTGAGTTCACAAGAGGGTTTAATTAACCTATAAAAATCATTTGCAGGTTACGGAATGGAGTGTAGCGACTCCATGAGAGGTGTTTAATCTTAATCTTCTTCATCCATGCATTAGATTACATTCTCTCTAACAAAATATTTATTTCTTTTTTTTTTCGTTAATATTTATTGCTACAGAGCACTGACTTACTTTGGTGGTGGGTTTGGACATTTAATTACCTAGTTTTTCTATCCATGCATGGCAACTCTTTGTTCTTCTTTTTTCTGTGCTCTGTGTTGAGTTATGCATTTTTGAAATATATTTGAAGAAAACAAGGGGATGAGAATTTTAATCATAGTAAGATTTGAGATATTTAGCTAATCAAAGCTTATCATGGTATGACATTTTTGTTTTTTTTTTTTTTATCTTCTCTGTGGACCCTGAGAACCATTGAAAGTATATGGTGGTGTGATAAATGTTATTTCTTAAATGCCTCTGATAAGTAAAGTTATGGACATTGTTAGGATTTAGGAACGGTGGGTCAACAAGTCCTGTGTGGTTGGTTTTGGTTGGCGAACGACCCCTAGACCATGCATGTTATTCAATTGCATTTACTTTGTTTACCTTCCTTCTGTCAGAGAGCAACCGATCTTCTATCAAATTAATTAATTAATGAATTACCCTTCTCAATAATCGCATTTTATTTTCAAGCCTTCGACATACATATATATGTATATGTTACATGGACTGTAAGCATCTTCGATCTATGGCTTGGTGGTTGAGAAAATTGATTCGGTTAGGTAGATGTTTGAAACTAAACCGGGTATTGATTTGACCCAACACATCGTGTTCGGTTTTAGAATGCGGAATCAGACTGGCTTCAGCGGGATACGCAGTTTTTGGAATGGACTATGAAGGTCATGGTCGGTCCATGGGATCTCGTTGCTATATCAAGAAGTTTGGCAACATTGTAAATGATTGCTACGACTATTACACCTCTATTTGTGGTATGGCAATTACATTCGTCCATCAGTTCTTTGGATTTGTCTGTCTCAAGACTCTCAACCCAAAACCCATGTTGTTAATCTTTTCCAGCGCAAGAGGAGTACATGGAGAAGGGGAGATTCTTGTATGGAGAATCCATGGGAGGTGCAGTCACTTTATTGCTTCACAAGAAAGATCCTTCCTTTTGGAATGGTGCCATTCTTGTTGCTCCAATGTGTAAGATATCTGAGAAGGTGAAGCCACATCCGGTGGTGATCAATCTGTTAACTAGAGTCGAAGAGATGATACCTAAATGGAAAATAGTTCCAACAAAGGACGTCATTGACGCTGCTTTCAAGGACCTTACCAAGCGAGAAGAGGTCTCCCTAGACATATATATATATATATATATTTATTTATTTAAGTCTCATGGAATATTAATAACCACTCACCATGTAAAGATTGTGGTTTGGGTGGTGACTGCAGGTAAGGAACAACAAGCTGATTTATCAAGACAAGCCTAGACTCAAGACCGCACTTGAAATGCTTAGGACAAGCATGAACCTCGAAGACAGTCTCCACGATGTTTGACTTTTCGTTCATTTCTTTTTAAAGTTTTCCGTGAGCTTACAATTTTAAAACCTTTAAAACGTAGGTATTAATTGTCTTAGGTCGCATCTCACCCCTAACAAAATTGCTTGAACAAGAAGACACGTCAATGCAGAGTCTTTGATCATCAGATTTTGTTATTTTTTTTTTTTTTTTTTTGAATATATGTTAAATTTATTCAAAAGAAAAACTACTTTTTTACATCAAGTGTAGACTGTTTTTTGAAAAAACTATAACTTAATTGTAGCCCAAGTCTCTTATCTTGTGGCAAGCCACAATGTTAGAGCTCCTGTGTACTTCGGAACTTCCATTTGTCTCAGTAGGAGGCATCTGTTTTTGATGTGCCTATCTATCATCTTCACCAGGGGACCTGCCATGATGGGTTGGCTACCATGACGTCGCTCGTTTCGTTCGCGCCATACGAAAGAGAGAGTCACTTGCAGTGTGTATCGAGTGAGAAATCTTTCCAGCAAACCTCCATTGTTATCCATTATCAATACCATCAGTTCCGACCACAGAGTAGTGAAAGAGCTCCGAAGCAGACCCCGGACCAGTTTAGACCAAACCTCTGCTGAGTAGCTACATTCGAAAAAGAGATGGTCTCTTGATTCGATTGCGCTTAGGCAGAAAGCACATGTTGGGTTTGCACCTACATTCCAGGTCATCATTCTGTCACCAGTTGCCAATCTATTTTGGATTGCCAGCCAATGAAGAAAAGCATACTTCGGAGTGTGATGTTTGAACCAGACTGCTCTCCACCATTGCACATTTTGTTATTTTCTTTTGCAGATAACAATGCCCTTCTTTGTATTACATGGAGAAGCAGATATAGTGACGGATCCAGAGATAAGCAAAGCTTTGTACGAGAAAGCTAGCTCAAGGGACAAGACTCTCAAGTTGTATCCTGGGATGTGGCACGCTCTGACGTCTGGTGAGCCTGACTATAACGTGGATCTTGTTTTTGCTGACATCATCAGTTGGCTCGACCATCGAACAGCTGACTCAGCCTCTCTCACTGTCACTCCTATACGATCTAATACCACTGCTAGTGTTGAGAGGGTTTTTGGCGTTAGTAACGGTCAAAGGAGACCTAGACGCGCCTACCTCAGTCTCCTTTGCTGTTTGAATGGTGGTCGTTTGGTTCCTCGATCTGCTATGTAAAACGTAATAGATGTGGACAGATCATTCCACCCATGTCTGTGACAATAATATTTGCAGATCTTTCACTGTAATGTATTGCTACTAGATCAACACCTTTCCCTACTCCTTTTGTGCTACTGCGAATACTCGCCTTTCCTTACACGTCCTGATTTGAACTTTGTTCTCATCTTGTTATCTGTCATTCGTTTTTGAAAGACCACAATGCTTAACATCAAGAACACCACCACTCAAATTCCCTACAGTAGATTTCAGGACTCTGTCCTTTGGCTAAGCTTCCTCACCGTCATCATCGTCCTCAGGAATCTGAAGTGGGTGAGTGAAACGTTACAAAGAGTGGGGGACTTATGATGCTTGTTAGTGCAGCAAATAAATTCTTGTAGATCTTTTGAGTTTTGACATTTAGTTGTCGCTTTCGTTATTATTGACCTAAGTTGACAAAGATCTACAACTCATTTGTTGGTTCAGTTAACGGCAAAGAATCAAACTACGGTAAAAAAAAAAAGATTTCAAAATCGAGGTGTGAGGTCCGATCTCCAACTAAATTAACAATGAGAAAATAACAAAAAAGGAATGTCAAAAAAAATGAAAAGAAACGAGGCTGTCTTGTCTGCTGCGGTGTCATGGAGGTATGGGTTGTTTATATAGGAGCTTAGAGCGGAGCAACATAAATTTTTATTCTGTTGATGAAGACGTGGTGGTCTCCTGCTGCTTCTGGTCGCCAAAGACACGCTGACGGAAATCTTTGACCATAAGTGGGAGTCCTTGGCGCAAAGCCACCTTTGGTTCCCAGCCTAGAAGCTCTTTGGCCTTTGTTATGTCTGGTTTCCTCTTGTGTGGGTCATCCTCTGTGTTTGGTCTAAACTCTATCTTTGCGTTTGGGTCTATCGTTTCTTGTACCACCTGCCATTCACTCATGTTAAGGTCAGACACAGAAGACCTCTGACAGAAATGTGTATGTAGCAACTAGCAACAAGAGACCAAAGTAGATATAGACTAGAAAGAGAGAGACCTTAGCAAGCTCGAGCATGGTGAATTCACCAGGGTTGCCAAGGTTAAATGGCCCAACGTGTTCTCCTTCCATCAACCTCATCAGACCCTCCACCTTATCACATAAATTTTACATTCAAGTTTATCAACACAACAATCCAATACACAAAAAATTCAACTCAAGAACACAAGGACATTGTACAACAAAGATCCTTTTTTCAATCGTTAAGCATCACCCTCAAGTTAGTGAGCCCCGGTAACAAATATGATCCTAGAGAGTTGTTTTGCGCTATAACAAGAGATTCAAGAGATTCTGCATCAAACTAACTGTAGAAACTTCAAATATCAATTCTCAGCCACCTATTGTATGCTAGTGAGATCACCTTATCTTTGAATATATAAAGAAATTAACATTTGTATAACCATTCCAAAATTGAAATACAAGAATATAAAAAAAAGGTGATTGTCATGTCAATCTGAAGCAGTAGAGCTACACTGAATCGAACTTTTTTCTACTGCTTTGATATAAATATAGAGGTAAAAGAGGGGGGAGATTACCAGATCAGAGACAAACTGGAAACTCCTTGTCTGCTTGCCATCACCATAAACAGTCAATGGCTCTTTTCTTAATGCCTGCCACCAAATCATATTATTACCATTCCATTACTTAAAATCATCCTATATTCATTTACTAATCTCAAAAAAACAAAATGCTTACCTGAGCAACGAAGTTGCTAACCACACGACCGTCATCAATACACATCCTTGGCCCATAAGTATTGAATATCCGAGCTATCCTAACCTGTGTTCCTCGTATTCAATCAATTTTCTGTATCTATATTTCCTATATATATATAAATATCATCAAAACAAAACACACAGACCTCAACATTAGCGCCTCTATGGTAGTCCATGGCCAACGTCTCTGCCGTACGTTTCCCTTCGTCGTAACAACTCCGAACACCTGTTCCATTCACAAACCTCAACCAACACTAATTCTCCATAAAGAATCAAATACGAAGAAAGAAAAGAAAGTAATTTGTTACCGATGGGATTAACGTTGCCCCAGTAAGTCTCAACCTGAGGGTGCTGCAGAGGATCTCCGTACACCTCACTCGTGCTCGTCAGCAGGAACCTCGCCCCCACCCTCTTCGCCAGCCCCAGCATGTTCAACGTCCCCACCACGTTCGTCTTAATCGTCTTCACCGGGTTGAATTTGTAGTGAACCGGAGAAGCCGGGCAGGCCAGATGGTAGATCTGGTCGACTTCCAAAAGGATGGGCTCGACGACGTCGTGACGTATGAGCTCGAAGTTGGGGTTGCCGAAATGGTGCATCACGTTCTCTTTGCTTCCCGTGAAGAAGTTGTCGACGACGATCACCTTGTCTCCTCTCGCCATCAGTCTGTCCACCAAGTGCGACCCCACGAAACCGGCTCCACCGGTCACCACCACACGGAGGCCTTTGCGTTTCAGACCGAGGGGGATTTTGCCTCCCGCGGATCCGATCCCGCCGGTTAGGTACTCGATGCTGGATCTCCTCGAGGATTCCAACGATCTCGTAACGTATGCGGAAATCGGATCCGAGTAGTGGGGAATCGGTTGGGTGGAGGATGGAGAGAAGATCGTGAAGGCTAAGGTGGCGATCGCAATGCCGACGAGGACGAAGACGAGTCTCTGTTCCCGGAGCATGTAACGGATCGGACGAATCGATACGAACCACGGCTTGGTTGGCTTCCGATAGAGAGGTTGCGCTTCTGGTTGGTCAGTCTCGTGTCCCCGGTATGTCAGCTCCGACGCCATCTTCTTCTTCTTCTACCTTAATTGAAAGTAGGAGTTAGGGATCGGGATAAAGAGAGAGATAATTCGAATTAATCGGAGTGTGTTTGAATTCCGAGTCGAACTCGCCGGAGACTTAGTCGACCTTTCAGGACGGGAGTGAAATGCGAATTGACTTTTCTTTCTTTCCTTTCTTTATATATATAGAAGACGCGTTACAGTTCAAGCCTCCTTCTTCGCTTTTATTACAATATTACCCCTCCAATTAGTATTACATCTTGAGTTTTTCTCCACATTCAGGCGTTTTTTTCGGCCTCTATTCATTAATATCTTCGTCAGTTTCTTGACAAATACAGTTTTTTTTTTTTAAAATTTGTCTTTAAATTCATTTCAAATTATTTAATGAATCTCTTACTTTTTATTTGAGGATCACTGTAACATGTTTACCAATGATGATATGTCATTGTTAGAATAACTTTTAGAATTCTTATAAAAATTAATGTAAATTACTAGAATAATAATATAACTGGAATAAATTACTAGAATAAAATAATAATAATAATAATAATAATATGACACATCACTAATTTTCAGTTCAAATCTAAACATATTATATACTTCTCATTAAACTAATTATAAAATTAATTAGAGACATACAAAAAAATCTTTCTCTTTTTTTTTTTAAAAAAAAGTTATGTATTTTTTTGTCATCATAAAAGTTATGTAATTACCTGGTATGATTTAATATATATACATAACAATTAATGGTATTTAAAAATAAAGATTTTAGAACAATTTATGTATCTTCTGTCATTTTTGTCTAATTTTATATCTTTAAATAAATAAATTAATTATATAATAAAAATTTAGATATTTGTGTATAAATTAATAAAAAAAATAAAAGTTACACAGTGAAATTTTTGTCCTATATAAAAATTCAAATGATCAATAAATTATATAAGTAGGAAATCTCATTTACTAAATATTAAGATATAAATATGTATTCAATATCTTTTAAGTTAAGTTATATACCCTATAAAATCCATAAAGATATAAATTTTTAAACTATGTACTATACATAAAATTTATAAAAACATATTAAACATTTTAAAAAATTTTAATTTGAACAAATTACTAAAATATATTTACATATTTTAATTGGATAAATAGTCTCAAATAGTCTTAAAACAAGTTTTGTTTAGTTTAATTTTTATTTTGTCCTGAAACAAAAATATTCTCAAAGAGTCTTAGAACAAATTTATGTTCTCAAACTCTCTATGGTCAAAATAACCAAAATATATTTAACTAAGAAGTAAATGATAATTATGCTTCTTCTCTACAAATATATATATATATATATACACATATAATATTGTAAATTATTTTTTCTTAAATCACCATTTTTATTTTTAAAAATAAAATCTTTTTGAGAAACAATTTTTAATCTAGAATAACCTTCACAAATATTTATGATATCTTCTTGAATTTAAGTTTACGAAGATACTTTTGAATAAGTATATATCTTCCTAAAATTCAAGAAGAGATAATACCTTCATAAAATTTAGGAAAATTTTCATAAATATGTATTTAAAAATACATTCTTAAATATGTATTATTTATGAATATTTTACTGAATTTGAACTATATGTAAATTTAGTAAGATATTCTTAAATATGTATAACATTTTCCTAAATTCTTAAGAAATTTTCTGAATTTAATATCTAAATTTTACAAAAGATACTTAAGAATATTAAAAAACATATTCATATATTTTTAAAAGATGTTATATATTGAGCGATATTTTTTAAATATGCATATAAGCCAAATTTAAGAAGATGTCATATATATTTCAGAATAGCTTCCTAAATAGACATACAGGTTACATTCAAAAAGTATATTTAAATATTTATGAAGGCATTTCTGAATTTGAAAAAAACATTACAAATTCATGAAGATCTCATATTTGTTCATAAAGGGTTTTCTAAACTTTTTTGTAAGAAAATCTTTTTAGAAATTAACTTTTAATTTTTTTGGACACAAAATTATGAAAAATAAAAAGAAAAATTGTTTTTTTGAAAATATATTTGATTTTTAATATTTATTTATTTTTATATATTTAAAAATAATTAGTTAAAATTATTAATTAAGATATAATTATCATTTACTTATTTAATAAAATTTATTTTAGTCACTTTTATTTTTAGTGGCTATCTAGGAGACAAATTAAAAAGAACTATTTTGAAAATTTACCCTTTTGTTTTTTTTTTTAAATATGTGTTAAAATATTTATTTAATAATTATTCCATTTCGCACAAGCCGTATGTTAATATAGGTAATGTATATATTTGTCACCATAAATCCATTTTTATCATTCATGACAAAATAACTAGTGATATTTAAGGCATAAATTATATTAACTTTTGTATTCGTTGTTATTATTATAAAAAGTTTACTATACAAAACATTTTACAAACCTGTCCAAGTACTATTATACCTGTCCAAATAAACCGGTCTTGACAAATTTTCTAAAAGGGATTAAATAAGATCTACCCCCATCCAATAGAATGGCTCAAGGAGAGGTTGAATTGGCTTATTAGAGGTCCATATAGACCGGTTAGCATTAATCTTACAGCACCGTAAATTTTGAATATGGACAAGTTAAATAGCTTGGCGATGATGTGCTGACTGTTAAGTTAGATGGGTTTCCTACCTAAAACCAATTGGTAATAAGTGGAGTGGTTCATCTATCTTATATACTACTAAAGATCCCTTCCTATATCCGATGTGGGACATTTATCCCTAATACGCCCCCTCGAGATGATGGCTCTTTGAGCGTCAATCTCGAAATGTTTGGACAAGGATCGATGGGCCGATGTTGGGCTGGATCGATAATTGATCGGGTTGGATTGTTCGGATCGGGCTCTGATACCATGTTAAGCTAGATGAACTTCCAACTTGAAACCAATTGGTAATAAGTGGAGTGGCTCATCTATCTTATATAATACTAAAGATTCCTTCCAATACCCGATGTGGGACCTTTGTCCATAATACTGACTGTATTCAGAAAAGAGGATGTGCATAACAATAGCTCGGGACTGATAATACTCGGCGAAGAGGATATGGCTAGCAATAACTCGTCGATGATGTGTTTGGGTAATACTCGTTGAAGAAGATGTGCCTAACAATAGCTCAGTGATGATGTGCTAGATGTTACCCAGCGAAGAGGATGTGCATAACAATAGCTCGGCGAAGATGTGATTGGCTACTCGGCGAAGGAGATGTACCTAGCAATAACACGGCGAGGATGTGTTGGCTGCTACTCGAGAAAGAGAAGATGCCTAACAATAATTTACCTAGGAGAGAAGTGATCCTCCTAAGAGATTTTTTATGAGCATATTCTCTCTATAAAAATTTGGTGGAGAATGTCTTCCTCTTTCTCTTTTTTTTTTTTTTTGGTAAAATGTTAAGATTTATATCATTTTCTGAATTTTCCAATGTCGAGACACAACTTATTAAAGAAACAAACAACAACCCAACTCAAAAAGAAAGAAAAACAGGGGAGATCAGGGCAGGCCTTCAAGGAGGACGATAGATGGAGAGGTAGAACTGCATCAGGGATTGCGGAGATGGTGGACCTGGCGGGAGGGAGAGCAGTCGATCACGGAGCAGCCTGTCAAGAGCCCGATGGATGACGCTAACCGGAGAAGACGTGGCAGAGAAGATGCTGCTCCTTTCCTTCCAGATTAGGTATATGGAAGACTGAAAATGAGCTTCATTAGAGCAACCGCATTAGCGTTAGATGGCCTGTGCTGTTGCAGAATCCAAGCTGCCACTGAGTGAACATCGGGCGGATTGTCCCAAATCTGTGGAGCAAAAGCATTCCAAAGAGTGGAGGAGAATTCACACTCAAAGAATAAGTGATGATGAGTTTCTACCCGCTAAGCATAGAGCACAGGCCGCTGGAACATCCATTCCCAATCACCAAGTCTGTCCCTAGTAGGTAGTCTTCTAAGCAGAGCTAACCGCTTAATTTAAGGAGTTTCTTGGAATATGTTCTTTGAACCAGATTGCCTTGTGCCAAAAGACAATAGAGATGCGATACGGAGGGATTCCCAAGTTGCTTTCAAGAGAAAGAAGAACCAAAAGATCCATCAAGTCGCGCCAACGGTAAGTATCCTGTCCATGCGAAGGTTGAGGAGGCTGGAATTTAGTTATCTCCACCTGAACCAGCTGAAGCGCATTGGACCGCATGAGGAAGAAACCAGAGCCTTCTCTTGTGGCGACAATAAGCTGTGGCTCCTTGTTAATACGCATTGATCGCGGTCCTCCTTGACCTGCAATGTCAATCAAAGGTCCTAGGGTGGTCCAAGAATCAAACCGTAAGCTGGCTGTTTCACCATTACCCACAACACAATGCATATAATCTTTGAGTAGGTTTAAGTTCGAGCATACCGCTAATTGTTGCAGAGAAACGCTAGAATCTTGAGTTAGCCAGAACCCCAAGCTGAACGGATGATTCCCGAGCCAAGCGACCCAAATAGACCCAGAGGAGGAGACGAAATTCCAGACCCTTTTCAATGGAAAACAGCTTCAAATTCTTCAAGATGTCTAATACCCGACCCCCTCGCCTTAGGTGTGCAAATGTCCGACCAGGCCACACGAGAACCCTTGCGTAAGCTGTATCATTTTTCCAAAGAAAACCAGCACAAATGGAGTCTATCTTCGCATAGAAATCTTTTGGTAGCACAAACACTGCACTCCAGAAGTTCACCATTCCATAAATTACCGAAGCAACAAGTCTTATCTTACCCGCAAAAGATAGATATTTGACAGTCCATGAGTGACTCTTAAAATCAAAATCCTTTTCTTTTCTTAAGAAGAAAATAGCTCTTTATTTATACAATGATGAAATTTAGAATTTTGTAACGACTCTTTTTTAAATAGGTTGAGTTCATTGTTAAATAGTAGGTATTAACGAACGGTCAAGTCCATCTCCAACAGCTTTCATTATCATCATCAATATCTCCTCAAGCCTCTCGATGCATCCAATCAGAAGAAATCCATGAAAAAGCTCGTTTAAAAAATGTCACATAATCTTTACATAAATATCTAACTTGTTAAAAGATGACGTGGTTGAAAACCAGACTACGACATTGGCCTCTTTTTTATATAGTTTTTATCGGTTCCGATACATCCAAGTCTCCGAACCATTAGCCACTTTACATTTTTTTTTGGTGGGTATTAGCCATTTTACATTTACAACCAACAACATTCATCCAGAAATCAAACTCTTTTTTTTTTTTTTGGTAAACAAAAGCCAATGCAATCTATTAATTTAGTTTACATAACTTTTGTTTTCTACGATCTACAACCAAAATTAAAATATGGCAATAGATTTTTTTTTTCAAGAGAAACTATAAATACAAAATCAACTGATCTACTTCTATTTATTTTCTTTTGTAGTTTCTTTTCTCATAAGACTATTAAGTTGTGATAACTTACTTCTCAAAGTATAAAAATCTAGGGTAACAGAGAAAGATAACCCACAATATTATTAAACGGGAAGTTTAGTTAAGGAGGTATACTAACACATGTAATAACACAATTACACACAAATGGATTGCCTTGGATGGTTTTCACACATGGAAGCTAACACATTATTTCACTTCTCACCAGACACTGACAGTGCTTTGACTGAGATAATTAATTCAGACCTTGATCTTAGGCTTCTTCACGATCATCACCGAGCAATGAGCATGATGAGCACAGTAATCACTTACGCTCCCGAGAACCGCCCTGTCCAAAACACAGATAAGTGATGATGGTCAGTATTTGAAAGATGGGATATACAAAGAATTTGAAAAAGAAAGAAAAAGTATACCTCTTGATAGCTCCATAACCATGGCTTCCAACAACGAGAAGAGAAGCATGGTGTTTATCTACAACCTCACACAGTATATTCCTTGCATCGCCTTCAAAAACTTCTATCATTGCGCCATGAACCTAGACAACAAACCTAGCATGATTGTAGTGTCTAACCAAAAACAAAACAGATTAAATTGTTAAGAAAAAAAAAAGAAGAAAACTTGTAGTTTGTCTCAAAAGACGAAGCTTTTGAGTGATAAAGAGATTCACACGAGCTAAAGCTCATCTAATCCAATACAATACACATAAAAGTCCAAGTCTTTTTCTATTCAAATCATCTATATAACAAAACAAAAGGTATATCCATACCGACTTGCTCTGACAGAGTCCTTTGGCCTTCTCGACAACCTTAACGGCGGCATGCTTCAAATCAGCATCAACATAAGGCACAACCTCCGCAGTTCCTGAACCAAACCAAAAACTCACAAATCATCTCCAGAACCCTAGAAGAAGAAGAAGAGTGAAATCAAAGAGGTTACCGGGGCCAGCGAGACCAACGGCGGAGACGGCGTTAGGTTTGGCGTGGACGATGATGAGCTTGAAAGGATAATTGGGAGCGTAGGGAGCGAAGAAACGATCGAGAGTCCACTCCAGTGCGTATGTGCTCTGCTCGCTTTCGTCGACACCCACCACCATCACTGGTTTCTCCTCTCCGGTAGCCATCGCCCTCTCAACTATTTGCCTGTGCTGATCTGTTTCTTGAAGATAACGCCCTCGCGACTAGAAGATCCCAGAATGTTAGCTTTTTCCCCGTAGATACAAACGAAAGTTTGTGTACAAAATACAAATACAAACTCTGATAGAGTAGGGGAATGTGATACTCTGATGACGTGGATGGTCTTTGTTACTTTATGCCTGTTACACAATTTTTATCTTTGATGGGCCATCAGTGGGTTTTTTTGACGGGCTAGAGGCCCAAATTAAGTTCAATGGAGGATTAATTTGGGAACATGGATCTATCAGGGCATGCGCAACGGTTAAAATTAACCAATCCTTAACGCGTAATCTTATGCAGTTAGGCATATAATAATAATATTTTGCCTAATGAACCGAAGGATTGGTCCGTAAATAGCATTTTGAAGGAGTTGATCCTTAAGCAACGTGGCGGGTTCTGATAGGATCGGGCCGGTTTTGTGTTTGGTATGGTAAAAAAAAAGCTTATTTCGACCGCATCAAAGAAAATAAAATTACTCTCTAGAAGCAAGGCGATTCCCTCGACGAAAAAGGCGATTCGGCTCCAACGGACGAACAAGGTAACACAAAGGCTCCTCTTGTAGATTTATCGATTTAGAGTAGTTTGGATCTTGTTATCTTCTCATTCTAGGGTTCGGTGTTGGTTGTAGATTCGATTTGGGGATTTTTCCGTTTCTAATTAGGGTTTGAAACCGATTTGGGTTCAAAACGTTTAATCGATTAGGGGTTATTCTCGATTGTTCTAAACGGTTCATAGTAGTAGTTTGGTTCCATTCGATTCACTTTTATCAAATTTCTTTTTGGTTCCATTCGATTTACGGTTTATAAAATCCCATTTTGGTTCTCGATTGTTCGTTAGTGTTTCCTTTCTACCTTTAATCTGTTGTCATGCGTTGATTCCTTTCTACCAACTTCGTTCCTGTTGTTCTCTCTTTCAGGATATAAACAATGGCCGATCAATCTCTTCACTCTCCTACCAATCCACATTTCTTTCAGCCTCTCCTTCCCGGCTTCCACACCCACCTCGTACTCTTTTCAACTCTTTTCTTGCCATTGAGTTAAAGTGTTTTCCTTTGCTTCACTTTTGTTGCATGTGACTTGCAGAGCGTTCCTATAGCTTTCTTCGGGAAGCATGTCCAAGGAAGTTACGACCACATCAAGACTGCTAAACTGAGAACAGATGCGTCTGATAAAACCTGGTTAGTGAAGGTAGACGGCTTGAAACTCACAGATGGGTGGAAAGACTTTGCAGCGCCAAGATGACATGCGGGTTGGTGACATCATCATTTTCGCATGAAGGAGATATGGTGTTCCATGTCACACCTTCGCACCAAGTTGCTGTGACATTCAATATACTTCACCATCATCTCACAACATCAATGATGATAGTCATGATCGACGACCAACAAAACTGGTACACGTTTGTTCTATGCAATGTACTATAATTTTTTTAACGTGGAATCTTATATTTCAAAATTTTCAGGGGCAATGTCATTCGACTACTGTTTTTTGGCTGAGATCACTGCTTCAAACCTAAAAGAAGACAAATTTGTGAGTCAATTTAGTTACTCAAATTTATGGTTTAATTTATTATGTGTCTTTACGCTATTTGTTTGCAGATCTTCCTGCGGGAGCTACGAGCTCAACCGCTTTGAACAAGCGGTGCCAAGAGATGTTACTGGTTAACAAAGAGGGCAAATCATGGACTGTTAATTTGCTTTAGCGAATCAGGCAGCAAGTATTACATCTTAAGAGGCTGGAGAAAGTGGTGTGTTGATAACAGCTGCGACATTGGAGACCTATTTGGGTTCAATCTGGTTGGAGATGGGAAAAGTCCTCCACTGTTGTGTGTGTATCCGGAAAGTAAAGAGTGTGCTGAACTGCTCAGCAAACACTTGGGCGAAGCGTGGTGAGTCTCTCCATTGCTTGTTCTTTCTTTGCTTCGGGTTTAACTTGCTTGTTTTGTTTTGTTCTACAGGTGACACTGCTTCTTGCTCACGGGTGAATTAGGAGAATGGTGGTCAAGTAGTCTTGCATCTCTTTAGCTATGTATGTCGGAGTTGTTCTCTTTTGTTGTATCCTCTTCTATCCTCTTGTTTCCTTTGTACAATGCACTGGTATGATCAGTTCAGTTTAGACTCAAGTTGGTGTGTATGTTCCTTGCTACAATGTATGACATTGCTTTTGCATTAATCGATTCACTTGTTGCAGAAAAACTTATAGTTTTTAAAATTGAAATTGACATTGCTTATGCCTTATATGATTTGACATGTTGCATTAAAATTGACATTGCTTATAGCAGAAAAACTTGTTGCATTAATCTATGCTTTGACATTGCTTATACATGAACATGAACATTTGAAGATGGATCTAATTGAGCATATTTGGAATAAATTTGGTGATGAATATTAAAAATTCTTGTATCTTTTTATTGAATCCATGAATAATAAAAAAAAAATTTTAATTTCACTTTTTTTTAAAAAATATATTTTTTAATCTTAAGAATTCTAAATCGATTATCACCATTGCACATACCTTTTATACTATGATCCTTAACTATTCAAAAAGCAAAAAAAAATTATATTTTAATCCTAAGGATTCTTGTGGTAGTACCACCATTGCTTATGCTCTTAGTATTCACAATGTTAGGTATGTGAAGAAAATGCAGTCCAAATACATTTCAAGCAAAAGTTCCAACTTGACTAACCAAATTAGGTCTGTGCATTTTACCCGGAACCGGGGATCCGATCCGAAACCGATCCAAAAAAACCAAACCGGGTAGGAACCGAATCGATGTTTTTACCCTATTGGATCTTGTTGTGGAGGATCCGTGGGTCTTGGATCCGACCCAGCCCAAACCCGAGAATCCGACGGGTATCCGAAATACCCGAAACTTTTAGTATATATTAGACATATATGGGTGTTTTAATATACTTGTGGTATTATGGGTATTTTTTAAGTTCTAAATTTGAATTCTTGGGAATAGTTTTGGTTTAGATTAAAATTTTAGATTTTCAAATATATAATTTGGATAATAAAATAAAAATTTTAGGTATTTTACATGTCTCCGGATTAGATTTTGGGTAAAATTTTGGATATCTTTCGGATATTTAAAAAATTTCAAGTATTTTTGTGTGTTTTGGGTCTTTTTGGGGCAATACCCGAACCGAATCCGATCCGAAACCAAACCAAACCCAAACCGATAAATTTTAATTATCCTATTGGGTCCAACTATTTAATATCCGATCCGATCCGAACCCGATAAAACCCGAACCGAGAATTTCAAATTACCCTATTAGATCCTAAACTCTAAGACCCAAAGAACCCGGACCCGAAAAGACCCGATCCGAATCCGACTCGAGGACCCGGATGCCCAGGCCTAAACCAAATTGTTGATTGAACAATTCAATCCGCTAAAACAATATTATATCACTAGGTAAAGATCCTTTTCCAGGATAGCTCTTAAAATATTAATGTTTTATATCAATTCGTACTTTGTGCAAAATAAAATATTTTATAAAATATTTGTTAAATAAAAAAATATTTGAGAAACCTTAGAAATAATAATAAAAGATATGTAAAACATATATTAATGATTTGATCAAACTAAAATTAAAATATTTAATTTATATCAATTCAAATATGATACATGTTTCTAAAAATTTAAAATTATATATATATATAGGTATATATATATTTATTTAATTATTTATATAGCATATATCTTAAATTAAATGATACTAAAATAAATATATAATTTAATATGAATATACATTAAATGAAACTTATTATTTATATTGATTTATGATTATTTGTATTCTTCTATAACAAAAACTTTAAACCATAATTACGGTGTTATCTTAAAATTGATTAAAAAATAAAAATAAAGTATAGACTGCTCATTACACTCTATTTATAGAGCTTTATGTAACATCCCGAGTTGTGATATGTGGAAAGATTTAAGAAAATTGATTTGGCTATCTATGTCACCAAAGTTGATTTACCTTTTCCAGATCACATCCAACCAGAAAGAACTCCAAAGTTAAGCGTGTTTGAGGTGGAGTAATGGAAGAATGGGTGACCTATCGGGAAGTGATTCACGATAGCGTGCGAATGAGGCTAAAACACGGGAAAAGGTCGGATGTTGATTGCAGAGTCAGTAAACAATGATTTCGAACCTTGGAAAAATTAACGGGCCGACCGTTGGACGGGATGGGGCCCACGGGCCGAGAGATTGTGCGTGGGTGGCCCATTAGCTGTGGGCGATCGGAGTGTTATACTTTATTACTGTTAAAAATAAATTAATGTATTTGTTCAAAAGTTTTAACTGTTGTGAATCAATATTATTTAGAAGTGGATGATGATACACATTTATAAATTTTTTGTTGCATGGCAATTTTCGGACAGAGACTCCACTTTAGCGGATGAACCATCTTTTATTCCACTTTACATTCACACCCTAAGAAATTCATAAAAGTTAAAAGGACTTTTTACTATAACGTTTTATGTAACATTTGCGAATCCCAGGCAGCAGATAGTTGATCAAATCTGACGTCACTGATGATCACATGAAATCTGAGTTTATTTTATGTCAACAAGCAGGTGAATAATAAGCAAAAAAGCTGGGTTTGTCGGCCAGTCTTTTTTCTTTCGTGTTATTTAAATAGATAAGTACACATTCACATGTATATATGATTCGTATAACTTTAAATGATAGTATGTACAGAATTTCAAAAATATTACCTAACTTTATATGTATCTATTTAAAATTATAATATTGGGAAGAGATTTTATCTATTTCTTTTGGTAAAATATATTATATCAAATTCTAAAAAATTAAGAGAAATTTTTTTTAGTTATATAACTATCAAAATATAAAACTAAATAATATTTTTTTAAAATTAGATATTAAAAATAAATTAATTGAATTTAGACTAGAAAATTACAGTTTTTTTTTAAATACATAAAATTGTAAAGATTTTTAATAATAAAATACAAAATTATAAAAAATAAAATTAAATAATATTTCAAAAGTTTTAAAATATTAGTATATTTTTATTTTTACAGTTGTATTATTTATTGTATATTAATGATAATGTATGAGTTATTACCATATTCTAAAAAATTACCAAAAATATAAAGCAATAAATATCTATGACACAAACAACTTCAAGCAATGTCATCATTGTCAATATACATTATTATCATTTTTCTTTCAAAATCAATATAGAGATGTACATAACAAATCGTTTTTCAAATAATATTTATGAGATATTTACAGCCGCGCATCGAACTTGGATTATTACTCGAAATGTGGTACCACGGACCACTAAATCAAACTTTAGTTAACATTATTCTCAACATACGTAATTTATATACGTATAATATAAATGGCTAAAAAATCAAAAACCTCGAATATTCCTCGATTAATTTCTAATTTTCGGATAACTTGCTAACCTCGAGATTATCTCATAAATAGCGCCTAGCTAATTTCCGAATAGGGCTTAAAACAGAGGCATCCGTTTGATGATCGAACATTGGCTTCTACAAGAATATGATTCTCATCTAACTCCCTATGATAATATCTGGTCATTTGTCTTCTTTAACAAAGTGCATTCGATTGGCTTTTCCTTTATTCTTTGCTTAAATAAATGAAAAGAATAAAATGGTATAAATATTCGTTTTATATCTGATTTATTTCTAACATTGAATATATCATCATATAATCTGTGTCTCTATTAAAAATAATGATAATATATTTGTAATATATGCTATATTGATAAACAAATATATGAATAATTTCACCATTAATTTTTTTTTTCTGTAATAAACGATTACAGCATCTCCAACAAACAATTTTTTTTTTAACAAAAGCTAATCAACCGTTAACAAGCAAATTCTTTTTGTAATACACACCACAACTTTACTTATAGAGTACTCTGAAATCTCCGGGGAACTTATACTCTATAAAGTTGCATATTCTTGTTTTTTTTTGTCACTGAACATTACTCTTGAAATTAAATCTGGTGTAAAAAATTTTAAACTTTCATCACTAAACAATAGTGTTTCCACGACTATTTATTTAAGTGTGTGAAAATAGAAAGAAGAATAAACGAAATAAAATGTGAGATGTGAAATATTTGACGCTTGGCGATAATGTAGTAGATAACGGAAAAGATAAATTAGATAATTAATTGATAAAAAAAAAAGAAAAAGGAAAAGATAATTAAATTAAAAAAAAGTGAGTCAAGTAACAGAGAGAAAGTGGGGGAGGGAGGACGTGGTAGTGGTGACTGGTGGTGGTGAGAAGTTTCTGGAAATAAAAGAATGATGAGAACTATTCTCCAAGGAAGACTCCTTCCTCCTCCTCCTATAAATCTCCGCCATTCATCCCTTCTCTCCTCTCCATCCCATTCTCATTCCAACTTGAAATTCACATCCAAATCTTCTCCTTCTACTCCGACGCTCACCATGGCCAGCATCAAAGTCCACGGAGTCCCCATGTCCACCGCCACCATGCGCGTTCTTGCTGCTCTTTACGAGAAGGAACTCGACTTCGAGTTGATCCCCGTCGACATGAGAGCCGGTGCTCACAAGCAGGAGCCTTTCCTTTCCCTCAACGTAACTCCCCTTCCCTCTCTACACAAAGCTTTGTTTTTTTGTTTTCATCATCAAATCTGACGTTTCTTTCCTTTTTCTTTTAGCCATTCGGACAAATCCCTGCTCTCCAAGACGGTGACTTAACTCTGTTCGGTGAGTTTTTTTTTGTTGTTGTTGTTTGGTTAATGATCCATTCCGGGTCGGATCCGGGCCAAGCCCATTGGTTTTGGTCTCCAATTATTGGTAGTCATTTTTACATTGTTACAGGTTCTAATTATGGAATTATTTTTTTTACAAATGTTAAATTTTACATGGTGATCCATCAATGATTGCTGATTTTTCTAATATTATTTTGGGCAGAGTCACGAGCCATCACAGAGTACATAGCGGATGAATACAGTGAGAAAGGTGAGAAGCTTCTGTGCCCAGGTTGCAACAAAGTCAAGGCACTCACCAAGGTCTGGCTTCAAGTCGAAGGCCAACAGTTCGACCCTATCGCCTCCAAGATCGCCTTCGAGCGTATCTTCAAAGGCATGTTTGGCATGACCACCGATCCAGCCGCTGTCCAAGAGCTCGAAGGTAAGCTCGTCAGAGTCTTGGATATCTACGAGGCAAGGCTCTCCAAATCTGAGTTCTTGGCTTGTGATTGCTTCACTCTGGCGGATCTCCACCACCTCCCTGTCATCCACTACTTGATGGGTACCGACTCCAAGACCCTCTTTGAGTCTCGCCCTAAGGTTAGCGAGTGGATCAAGAAGATCACTGCCAGGCCTGCTTGGGCTAAGGTCCTTGAGCTCCACAAGCAGTAAACAAGGCTTTTGTCGGTGGTTTTGTTTTATCTCTGAGCTTTCTCAAATAAACAGATTGTACCTCTGTGTGTTTTATGTTAGTACTGTATCGTCTTTTCCCACTCTTTTCCTGTTTCTTACCTTTTCCCTCTGTTTGTATGTTTGTTGGGTTGTTTATGTTCAATAAAACAACAGAGTTTATGTAAATGTTAAACTAAACAGTAAACTCGCTACTTCAATCTTTATTTAACTGGACGGTAAATGAAACTACGAGGAAGAAGCTGGAGAAGACAAGTTGCTCTGCAATTGCATGATATCTTGGGAGTCAAGAAAATTGGTGTTGCCCTTGAGAAAAGCAGAGTACCAATGTGCAGAGAGTTTTGGAGATCTCTTGCGATGAGGATCACTGAAATTCACAGAGTAAAGTCCAAAACTAAACTTATATCCACTCAGTAACTCGTACAGGTCCATAAATGACCACACGAAGTAGCCTCTCGTGTCTGATCCATTCCTGCACGTAGTGTAATGTTTTTTCTTGTTACACCGACAAAAAGAAAACAGTGAACAGGAAGTAAGAAACACACTTTTTTCTTACCTAACGGCTTTGAGGACAGCACCCATGTAAGCATGTAAGAACTCAACCCTTGGTGTGTCCTCCTGCTGCAGCTGCAAATCTTGCTTCATCGGTTTACCTATATGTATGTTTGCATTGGCAAGAAATTTGAGCAGAGAAAGACAAAAACAAGAGAGAGAGAGCGAGAGAAGGAAGGAGAGAGGGACCATTCTCAAGAATGTAGACAGGAGGATTGCCATAGCTCTGCTTTATATACTCCAGGACACCTTCCATAGCCCATGGAGCAACTTCATACTTGTCCAAACAAAAAGAAAAACAACTAAGAAAGATGCATTAAAAAGAATGTTTGAACGCTTAGCTCTATAAGGAATATTAAGAGTTTTGCATCTGAATTTGGTAGACTTAAAACTTGTACCTCAAAGGCTGTGAAATTCCCAGCGTCTGTCCAAAGTGAAGATAAAGAATGAGAATGGTTAGCAAAGAGTAGAGACTTTGCTTTGTTTACTGAAAAGATTGGGTCATATGACTCCTTACAAGTCAATAATACGCCCATGTCTGCGAAGAATTTCGAGTCTCCTGGAAGAAAAGGTTTGGATTGGGCGTTTGAGACAGAAGCCGCAAGATAGTGAATGACTCCTACAAAGTCAGATGAGCCTTTAACCTGTTCTGATTCTTCCTCTGTGAAAACTGGCAGTCTTGTTCCAATGATTCTTTTCATTCCATCCGGATAGTCTCCATATGTAAGAGGCCCAAGCATCCTGTGAGGATTTTTAATGATTAGAGATCCTTTTCATCTTTAAAACTTTGAATATGAATTAACAGTTTGCGCCCTGACTCACCAGGCTAAGAAGCAATCTTTGAATCTTTGGATTGCCATTTGATCATCCTTGGAGTTTGTACTAGGTCTAAATCCTATTGCAAATATGCTGAAGCCTACAGAACCTCCTTGCGTATCCTGCGCATTTATGTTGCTTCTTTATCATCAAACTCACACGTTTCAAGAAAGGGTTTTAGAAGCAAGTATATTACCTTGTACTTTTGCTTGTATAATCTTGAAGCAGAGGCGTGCGCAAGCAGCAAGTTATGGGCTACGATATATGGCTCAGTGGAAGAGTTGCCTGACGAGCAGGTAGAACAACGACCAGGTGGTATACCTCCACCGTCGTAGCCTCCAATAGTGAATATATTAGCCTCGTTGATTGTGGTCCAGAATTTTACGTGGTTCCCGAACTCTCTGAAGCAAACATCTGCATAAGCAGTAAAGTCTTTGCTGGCAAATAAAAAAGCAAGTGTTCTTTGTATTCAGGTTATCCTTCCTCCTCTAGATATATGTAAAAAAGGAAAAAAGAAACCAAGTAAGCCTACATAATTCTGCGGCTGAGCCATCCTCCATACTCATCCTCGAGAGACTGAGGATGATCGTAGTGGTACAGTGTAACATGTGGTTCAATTCCTGCACAAAAAGTTACATAAACAAATGCAATTCATAGGAATTAGAACCGAACTCTTAGCACCGCAGAAAGTAATTGGATATACATATGAAGACAGTTGTTACCATGAGTTACAAGTTCATGGATGAAGTTCTTGTAGAACAGTAAACCTTTTGGGTTAACAGGACCTCTTCCATCTAATGAGATAAGAGCACATAAACTGAATTGGTCACTTCAAAAAATGAAAAAACGAGGGAGCATATATATATATATATATGTGTGAGAGGAAACACTAACTGGGTATAAGCCTAGACCAAGAGATGGAGAATCTGAATGCATCTAAGCCAGTTTCCACCATCATCTGCACATCTTCCTGGAGAGTGGCAATTGGAAAGCATGTCATAGTGGTGATAACAACTTTGCCAATCTAATAAAACATAATCTTATTTTTTTTATTTTTTTTTGTAAAAAGGAGTTTGCATTAGAGTAAAAAGAAAGAGAAAGGGAACCTTGTACTTGTGATACCCATCACAAGCTATGTCTCCATTATCTAAGTTACCTGTTGAAACCATTGAATTACCAAAATTGATGTTGATGTCAAAAAATTTGTTAAACACCTACTAATTTCGGGTGGTAATAGTTTAATGCATGACTTAACTGACATCCACACACCTAAAATAGAAAGAAAAAACAAAAAAAAAAAAGGAAAAAGGCTTACGAGAGTGAACAAAAGTATCCCAGACGCTAGGCTTTTTCCCATCTTCATCAAAAGCTCCTTCCCACTTTTCAGAGGCCAAACAAACATTCCTTCTTCAGATGAGACAAAGAAAAAAAAAACATCTTCTTCTTCCTTACCTGATAAGCAGAAGTGCCGGATCCGAAAGCGAAGTCGCGAGGGAAATCGTTTCTGGTGTAATTAGCCTCGCAGCCGCATCTCACAGCTGCAGACAAAGCGAGAGTAGCTGCCAGGAGGAAAATGGTAAGCCGATCCATTCCTCTCTTTCTTGGCTGGCTCCATGCATGGTTAGGTGTAAATAGGGATGTTAATATGGGTCAAAAACCTGCAGGCCCACGTGGGTTTTAAAAATAAATAAATGCCCATTTAACCCATTTAGCTTATCGGGTTTTAAATGGGTAAACCACTTAAGATCCATTAATTAAATGGGTTTTCTCTAAAATAAATGGGTACCTATTTAGCCCATTTATATCTAAAAGTATTTTCATTTTTTTTTGCGGGAAATACGATATTACTTGCTGCATGAAACTCGATTTACATTTTCATGAAAACTCAATTTTAGGCTTTAAAACTAGGTGTAAACCATAAAGTAGACACTTTTCCCCGCTAGTTTATTTGTGTGACCAAGAATAAAACAAGTATCTGTATCCAATTCCAATAGTCATTATTATATTGTAATATAAGTACAGAGACCCTACCAAAGTCTTCATTTTCTTTTATGTATTTTTAAAATACAACAAGAAGTCAATCAATCAAAATAGTACACCGTGCAGGCATGCATCACGAGATTCCAACAACAAAAAAAAAATTAATAATATCACCAAAGCTGCTCAACAAGTTTCAGAGTGAAGATACGTAACCAAACCAAAAGCCGAAGAACACCCAACCAACTACCATTGACTCAAAAGAATACGTAAACTAAAAATGCGCATCCAGGGAATCGAACCCTGGTCAGTACCGTGGGAGGGTAATATGATACCACTACACCAGATGCGCTTCACGTCTCCCATTTACAAATATATTTCTGATTAATTATCATTTTTTTTCCATCTTCAACGCACACAAATTATAATCACTGATTTCCAGTCAGATATTTAGATAGAAAAGTGAAAACAACAACAACCGTGATTATCTAACTGTTAATACTTTTAGCTTATCAAAGGTTCACTTGTGCTTTCTGTGTCTTTGGTCTTCTTTGAGGTGGTAAGGATTGTCTGAAGGAGCAAACAAACCCACTAACCCCCATGAACTTGTTACCATGAGTTACAAGTTCATGGATGAAGTTCTTGTAGAACAGTAAACCTTTTGGGTTAACAGGACCTCTTCCATCTAATGAGATAAGAGCACATAAACTGAATTGGTCACTTCAAAAAATGAAAAAACGAGGGAGCATATATATATATATATATGTGTGAGAGGAAACACTAACTGGGTATAAGCCTAGACCAAGAGATGGAGAATCTGAATGCATCTAAGCCAGTTTCCACCATCATCTGCACATCTTCCTGGAGAGTGGCAATTGGAAAGCATGTCATAGTGGTGATAACAACTTTGCCAATCTAATAAAACATAATCTTATTTTTTTTATTTTTTTTTGTAAAAAAGGAGTTTGCATTAGAGTAAAAAGAAAGAGAAAGGGAACCTTGTACTTGTGATACCCATCACAAGCTATGTCTCCATTATCTAAGTTACCTGTTGAAACCATTGAATTACCAAAATTGATGTTGATGTCAAAAAATTTGTTAAACACCTACTAATTTCGGGTGGTAATAGTTTAATGCATGACTTAACTGACATCCACACACCTAAAATAGAAAGAAAAAACAAAAAAAAAAAAGGAAAAAGGCTTACGAGAGTGAACAAAAGTATCCCAGACGCTAGGCTTTTTCCCATCTTCATCAAAAGCTCCTTCCCACTTTTCAGAGGCCAAACAAACATTCCTTCTTCAGATGAGACAAAGAAAAAAAAAACATCTTCTTCTTCCTTACCTGATAAGCAGAAGTGCCGGATCCGAAAGCGAAGTCGCGAGGGAAATCGTTTCTGGTGTAATTAGCCTCGCAGCCGCATCTCACAGCTGCAGACAAAGCGAGAGTAGCTGCCAGGAGGAAAATGGTAAGCCGATCCATTCCTCTCTTTCTTGGCTGGCTCCATGCATGGTTAGGTGTAAATAGGGATGTTAATATGGGTCAAAAACCTGCAGGCCCACGTGGGTTTTAAAAATAAATAAATGCCCATTTAACCCATTTAGCTTATCGGGTTTTAAATGGGTAAACCACTTAAGATCCATTAATTAAATGGGTTTTCTCTAAAATAAATGGGTACCTATTTAGCCCATTTATATCTAAAAGTATTTTCATTTTTTTTTGCGGGAAATACGATATTACTTGCTGCATGAAACTCGATTTACATTTTTTGCGGGAAAACTCAATTTTAGGGTTTTGGGAAAACTAGGTGTAAACCATAAAGTAGACACTTTTCCCCGCTAGTTTATTTGTGTGACCAAGAATAAAACAAGTATCTGTATCCAATTCCAATAGTCATTATTATATTGTAATATAAGTACAGAGACCCTACCAAAGTCTTCATTTTCTTTTATGTATTTTTAAAATACAACAAGAAGTCAATCAATCAAAATAGTACACCGTGCAGGCATGCATCACGAGATTCCAACAACAAAAAAAAAATTAATAATATCACCAAAGCTGCTCAACAAGTTTCAGAGTGAAGATACGTAACCAAACCAAAAGCCGAAGAACACCCAACCAACTACCATTGACTCAAAAGAATACGTAAACTAAAAATGCGCATCCAGGGAATCGAACCCTGGTCAGTACCGTGGGAGGGTAATATGATACCACTACACCAGATGCGCTTCACGTCTCCCATTTACAAATATATTTCTGATTAATTATCATTTTTTTTCCATCTTCAACGCACACAAATTATAATCACTGATTTCCAGTCAGATATTTAGATAGAAAAGTGAAAACAACAACAACCGTGATTATCTAACTGTTAATACTTTTAGCTTATCAAAGGTTCACTTGTGCTTTCTGTGTCTTTGGTCTTCTTTGAGGTGGTAAGGATTGTCTGAAGGAGCAAACAAACCCACTAACCCCCATGAACTTGTTACCATGAGTTACAAGTTCATGGATGAAGTTCTTGTAGAACAGTAAACCTTTTGGGTTAACAGGACCTCTTCCATCTAATGAGATAAGAGCACATAAACTGAATTGGTCACTTCAAAAATGAAAAACGAGGGAGCATATATATATATATATATGTGTGAGAGGAAACACTAACTGGGTATAAGCCTAGACCAAGAGATGGAGAATCTGAATGCATCTAAGCCAGTTTCCACCATCATCTGCACATCTTCCTGGAGAGTGGCAATTGGAAAGCATGTCATAGTGGTGATAACAACTTTGCCAATCTAATAAAACATAATCTTATTTTTTATTTTTTTGTAAAAAGGAGTTTGCATTAGAGTAAAAAGAAAGAGAAGGGAACCTTGTACTTGTGATACCCATCACAAGCTATGTCTCCATTATCTAAGTTACCTGTTGAAACCATTGAATTACCAAAATTGATGTTGATGTCAAAAATTTGTTAAACACCTACTAATTTCGGGTGGTAATAGTTTAATGCATGACTTAACTGACATCCACACACCTAAAATAGAAAGAAAAACAAAAAAAAGGAAAAAGGCTTACGAGAGTGAACAAAAGTATCCCAGACGCTAGGCTTTTTCCCATCTTCATCAAAAGCTCCTTCCCACTTTTCAGAGGCCAAACAAACATTCCTTCTTCAGATGAGACAAAGAAAAAAACATCTTCTTCTTCCTTACCTGATAAGCAGAAGTGCCGGATCCGAAAGCGAAGTCGCGAGGGAAATCGTTTCTGGTGTAATTAGCCTCGCAGCCGCATCTCACAGCTGCAGACAAAGCGAGTAGCTGCCAGGAGGAAAATGGTAAGCCGATCCATTCTCTCTTTCTTGGCTGGCTCCATGCATGGTTAGGTGTAAATAGGGATGTTAATATGGGTCAAAACCTGCAGGCCCACGTGGGTTTTAAAATAAATAAATGCCCATTTAACCCATTTAGCTTATCGGTTTTAAATGGGAACCCACTTAAGATCCATTAATTAAATGGGTTTTCTAAAATAAATGGGTACCTATTTAGCCCATTTATATCTAAAAGTATTTTCATTTTTTTATGTATTTTAAAATACAACAAGAAGTCAATCAATCAAAATAGTACACCGTGCAGGCATGCATCACGAGATTCCAACAACAAAAAAATTAATAATATCACCAAAGCTGCTCAACAAGTTTCAGAGTGAAGATACGTAACCAAACCAAAAGCCGAAGAACACCCAACCAACTACCATTGACTCAAAAGAATACGTAAACTAAAATGCGCATCCAGGGAATCGAACCCTGGTCAGTACCGTGGAGGGTAATATGATACCACTACACCAGATGCGCTTCACGTCTCCCATTTACAAATATATTTCTGATTAATTATCATTTTTTTCCATCTTCAACGCACACAAATTATAATCACTGATTTCCAGTCAGATATTTAGATAGAAAAGTGAAAACAACAACAACCGTGATTATCTAACTGTTAATACTTTTAGCTTATCAAAGGTTCACTTGTGCTTTCTGTGTCTTTGGTCTTCTTTGAGGTGGTAAGGATTGTCTGAAGGAGCAAACAAACCCACTAACCCCCATGAACTTGTTACCATGAGTTACAAGTTCATGGATGAAGTTCTTGTAGAACAGTAAACCTTTTGGGTTAACAGGACCTCTTCCATCTAATGAGATAAGAGCACATAAACTGAATTGGTCACTTCAAAAATGAAAAACGAGGGAGCATATATATATATATGTGTGAGAGGAAACACTAACTGGGTATAAGCCTAGACCAAGAGATGGAGAATCTGAATGCATCTAAGCCAGTTTCCACCATCATCTGCACATCTTCCTGGAGAGTGGCAATTGGAAAGCATGTCATAGTGGTGATAACAACTTTGCCAATCTAATAAAACATAATCTTATTTTTTATTTTTTTGTAAAAAGGAGTTTGCATTAGAGTAAAAAGAAAGAGAAAGGGAACCTTGTACTTGTGATACCCATCACAAGCTATGTCTCCATTATCTAAGTTACCTGTTGAAACCATTGAATTACCAAAATTGATGTTGATGTCAAAAATTTGTTAAACACCTACTAATTTCGGGTGGTAATAGTTTAATGCATGACTTAACTGACATCCACACACCTAAAATAGAAAGAAAAACAAAAAAAGGAAAAAGGCTTACGAGAGTGAACAAAAGTATCCCAGACGCTAGGCTTTTTCCATCTTCATCAAAAGCTCCTTCCCACTTTTCAGAGGCCAAACAAACATTCCTTCTTCAGATGAGACAAAGAAAAAACATCTTCTTCTTCCTTACCTGATAAGCAGAAGTGCCGGATCCGAAAGCGAAGTCGCGAGGGAAATCGTTTCTGGTGTAATTAGCCTCGCAGCCGCATCTCACAGCTGCAGACAAAGCGAGTAGCTGCCAGGAGGAAAATGGTAAGCCGATCCATTCTCTCTTTCTTGGCTGGCTCCATGCATGGTTAGGTGTAAATAGGGATGTTAATATGGGTCAAAACCTGCAGGCCCACGTGGGTTTTAAAATAAATAAATGCCCATTTAACCCATTTAGCTTATCGGGTTTTAAATGGGAACCCACTTAAGATCCATTAATTAAATGGTTTTCTAAAATAAATGGGTACCTATTTAGCCCATTTATATCTAAAAGTATTTTCATTTTTTTTTGCGGGAAATACGATATTACGGTTTTGCCGGGAAAACTCGGTTTTTCGATTTTGGCGGGAAAACTTAGTTTTGCAGTTTTGGCGGGAAAACTCGGTTTTTCGTTTTTGGCGGGAAAACTCGATTTACATTTTTTGCGGGAAAACTCAATTTTAGGGTTTTGGGAAAACTAGGTGTAAACCATAAAGTAGACACTTTTCCCCGCTAGTTTATTTGTGTGACCAAGAATAAAACAAGTATCTGTATCCAATTCCAATAGTCATTATTATATTGTAATATAAGTACAGAGACCCTACCAAAGTCTTCATTTTCTTTTATGTATTTTTAAAATACAACAAGAAGTCAATCAATCAAAATAGTACACCGTGCAGGCATGCATCACGAGATTCCAACAACAAAAAAAAAATTAATAATATCACCAAAGCTGCTCAACAAGTTTCAGAGTGAAGATACGTAACCAAACCAAAGCCGAAGAACACCCAACCAACTACCATTGACTCAAAAGAATACGTAAACTAAAAATGCGCATCCAGGGAATCGAACCCTGGTCAGTACCGTGGGAGGGTAATATGATACCACTACACCAGATGCGCTTCACGTCTCCCATTTACAAATATATTTCTGATTAATTATCATTTTTTTTCCATCTTCAACGCACACAAATTATAATCACTGATTTCCAGTCAGATATTTAGATAGAAAAGTGAAAACAACAACAACCGTGATTATCTAACTGTTAATACTTTTAGCTTATCAAAGGTTCACTTGTGCTTTCTGTGTCTTTGGTCTTCTTTGAGGTGGTAAGGATTGTCTGAAGGAGCAAACAAACCCACTAACCCCAATTTGTATACTTTTCACTAACTTGTAGAAGAAACCATTGACTTTTGTATATTCTACTGAATGATCATCACCACACTGAACTGTGACATGTAAGCATCCCAATCGATCTTCGTATCTGTTAAGAAGACCACTGTTAAATCCATGTCCAATGCACGCTATGCAATTTTTTTTTTTAAAATGTGGGTTATTAGATCTCACATGGAACATAGGCGATGATAAGTGCGACGAGGATTGCATCAGCGAGAATATAGGCGAATCAGAATGGAATTTTAGGTTTTCTAAACATATCGGGTTCATTCGTATCCTTCCCATGCCGTCGGCTACGAGAAGCTCTTAACTTTGCCTCCATATTCGCCGGTGACGCCACTCCGTTGCGAAATAGACAACTATTTGTGAGTTGGGACTGACTTTTAGTTTAAGCCAATATAGTGAAGCCCAATTTATTTAATTTGATTATTGGTGTCTTATTATCTGTACTCGTTTGATCAAAAAAATTTATCTTTACTCGTCTGTCTTCTTAGTGGCCAACTTATTGAGCTGATAAGTAAGCTTACTTCAAAAATTTTGTGCATGCCATCAGACATGAGCCTGTAATTACGTGTTCACAAAGTCGATTAATATATCCATAATAAAGTGTCAAATAAAAGATTCAATAATGAGCTGTTAAAAAATAAAATTTGATCATTTGTGGTAAAAGAATAAACATATTCAATAAGAAAATTGCGAGGACCACCAACGTCACATGTTTTTTTTTAGAATTTTTTTAAATATTTTCATATCCAGCTAATTATTTATATTAATAATTTTATTATAAATAATTAAATTATTCTTATTTTATATGAAAAATTTAAATTCTCTATAAATTGATACTAAATTTACTTAATTTGAATATAGAAAAATAATTTTAATTAATGAAAGAGTTTATTTTTATTAAACAAACCATTGTATAAAAAGTTGAATGTGAGTTGAATGATGAAATGGCAGAAAAAAAAATGATATAGAAGATTAAAAAATGAAAAAGGGGTGTTGAACCTTGAAACCATTGTGGATAATGAAAAACAATTAATTCATATTTCATATGTACACATTTCTATCCACAACTAGCCACATATCCATAACCTCGACTCTTGGCTTCTTTGTTATAAACTTCATCTCCTGATCATTCTCTAACTAAGCTTCCTTTCTCGATCACAAATCTTAATATTCTGTGTAATGGATTCTTAGAACATCAGGTACTGCGGCGAAGAGAGAGGCGCCTCAACGACCGTTATAGTCGAGGCTGAGAGGAAACAAGCTTACGACAACAACAAAGGCAACGAGATCAAACGAGGGTGATGGCTAAACGCGGTTTCAAATCCCTGATGGTAGCTATTGCGGCTCATGTGATCTTGACGCTCTTCGCAACGTACTTCCTTGGCACAAGCGGTAGCTACATGATCCGAGCTCGGTCCTTCTCCTGGATCCCACCTCCATGGGTCTTACACACCATGTGTCTTGCTTCAAGTGGTCTGATGGGCTTGGCTGTGTGTGTGTGGCTAGTATGGGTCGACGGGGGCTTCCACAAGAAGCCTAACGCTCTGTATCTTTACTTGGTTTAGTTTTTGCTTTGTTAAGTTACGTTCATGGTCGGGTCAGGAAAAGGCGAACTTGCATTGTGGTTGGGTCAATCTGGCGACCTTGATGCTACAAGACCTTTAATGATTAGTCTGGTCGCTAGTAACCTGGTAAAGCCGTGTTTGGCTTTCGCTGCTTTCGTAGCCACCATTAATGTAAAGCTCGCAATCGCGTGAGATCTTTTTGATATGATGTTTGTAATTATGTGTTTTATGATGAGTGTTTTGTGATATATACATAAAGATGTCTTCGTGATCCAATCTTATTCTCAGAATGGATATGATATTTTATTTTTACTAATCTAATATTTCGTATACTGATATATTGTTTGTCCATGATCATCTTTGTCCATATGATCTTCTTCTTCTAGATGACTTGTTTGGATGATATATCTGGATGTTATTTGGATTGTTTGTTTTACCATCGAGATGATTTACTTAAAATGATATTTCTAAATAAATTTTTGTTTGTTTACATTTTTTTCTTTTATCAGCGTAAACATATTCGATTAATATTTTGTTAACCAAAAAAGGGGCCATGTATCTATGAAGGCAAAGCAGACATGGTGACACTTAAGACCATGTGCAAGATTGTTTATCCTTGTGTTTTGAGTCCTAGATACATGTATGATCACAAAAATTATGAAGCTTCTCTTGGTCCGTTGTATTTTTCAAGATATGATGCAAACACATGCCATTCTTCTAGTTCGAAAATCATTTTTACCAATTGAAAATAATCTATTGTAAACGTCACATGGAAGTGTCGAAGATTTTTCATATATTCCACCTTTCAAATAAAATATTTAATTTCTGTGTATAAGAAGGATAAGCTATTTCTTGTATTCATGGCCCCTATAACACCATCAAACCCTCTCCCCATCTTACTCATTTCTATTTTCATCTAAATAAATAAATGATTTATATACTTTTGTTTTGATTTAATCTTATTATTAAATCTTTGTGTAGCTATAGTAATTTTTATTATTTATATAAAATATAAATATTTTAAATGTCGTTTTGGTAGGAAAATATAATTTTGTGAATTTAACAGAAAATGCGTTTTTACAATTTTAGGGAAAATGTGTATTTGCAATTTTGGCGTAAACATAAATTTGCAATTTTGGCGTCAATATAAATTTACGATTTTGGTGTAAAGTACATCTTTAAGATTTTAGTAGAAAATGTTATTTTATGGTTTTAGATGGAATATACGTTTTACAGATTTTCAGAAAAATGTGAATTTTCAGTTTTTGCAGAAAAATATGTTTTGAAGGTTTTACAAGTAAATGTAGTTTTGCAAATTATACGGAAAAATATAGTTTGCAGTTTTGCAAGAAAATGCGTGTTTACAATTTCGCAAGAAAATGCGTGTTTGCAATTTTAACAAAAATTCATATTCGTGGTTTTGATGAAAAATATAATCTTATGATTTTGGTAGGAAAAGTTCTTATTGCGATTTTAGTGGAAAGTTTTTTTTGTGGTTTTGATGAAAAATTGTGTGTGTTACGATCTTTGCGAAAAATATGATTTGACATTTTTTGCGGGAACGTTTTGCGGTTTTAGCGGGGAAATGTGTTTTAAGGTCTGAAAGGAAAATGTTCTTTGTGTTTTAAAGAAAATATGATTTGTCGTTTTTGCGAGACAATATATTTTTACGATTTTGACGAGAAAATGTAGTTTTACAGTTTTGATGAAAAAATGTAGTTTTACAATTTTGATGAAAAAAATTATCTTTGCAGTTTTAACATGAAAATGTAGTTTTGCAGTTTTAATGGAAAAATATAATTTTATGATTTTGACGAAAAATATAATTTTAACGTAAAATATATTTTGTGGTTTTAGTAGAAAATAAAATTTTGGGCATAGCAAAAAAATGTGTTTCCGTAGTTTTTTAAGAAAAAAATGTGTTTCCTTCCTCTCTTTCTTTGTTTTTGTAGTGGTTGTGTGAGATATTTGTTTCAGCAGTTATCATTATATTTGTTGTTTGTGCAGCTCAAAGTGGTTATTTGTCAGCTATAATTGGCTCTATGCACAAATAGGGCTTGGTGCGGAACAAGTACTTAAAATTTTTGGTTATTTGTTACTTGATTTGTCCTATCCAAATTATTTGATTTATTACATGTATTTGACTTGGTTGAAACGAATATTTGTTTTTTCAGGTACTTGCAAAAAATAAATTGATACTTGCAAGTTACTTGAATTATCTTAAGGGCTTTTTGCAAAAGTTCAAAACTTGGAGTCAAACTGACTCATTTTTTTTGAGATTTTCACCCACACCTGCATTTAATCTACGAAAATGCCATTAACTTTTTTTTTTTTTTCGAAAATGGCTTCTTTACTGTCTCAACCTCATCTTCTTCAATTATTTACAATAGTGCCACTACCATGAATAATTCAACAACCTACTAACTGTTTGGAGCTTTTAATGTCTTTTAATGCACGTAAATCTCTTTACACTCTCTCTGTTTCAATTGTTATGAACTAAAAACAACATTTCTTTCACTTTCTCTTCATATTCATCCAAAAAACTCAAGCTTTTGATTCAAAATATTTTATGGTTGACAGAGCCATATTTCTTTCGTTTTGACTTACGGTTGCTTTCGTTTGAGGTTTTGGGCGGTTCGAGAAGACCCTGTGTGCAAACGAAGTCATCTCACCTAGTTTAAGGTGCAATTTGAATTTTTCAAGATCTGTTCACAGAAGACTTACTAGTAAGTCATTCAGATGTGTAAGACTTACCGATAAGTCTTCGGTCAAACGGACGACTTAAACTAAGTCGTCCGGCTTTGTTTGTTAAAAAACTCAGACGACTTATATATAAGTCGCCTACGAAACGGGCTTGTTTTGCATTTGACCGAATCGCGGTCGATCTTTGACTATTTCTCGACGACTTATAATTCACCGCCTCGAAAGTTAAAAGTTCAATATTTTATTAAACTAGACGACTTACGTAAGTCGCCTTAGGTTAGTTTTGTAATTGAAAAATAAAACTTCATCATTTAACTTTTACCGACTACATAATATAAAGTCGTTCCGACAGAAGACTTAATTTAAAGTCGTCCGGGAAAGCAAAGTCGCCCGTAATTTTTCCCAATTTTCTGGTCAAACCTTGTTATCCCGGACGACCTTAAATTAGTCGTCTAGCTGGACGACTTTCAATTGTCGCCCGAGAAAGTTAAATTTCAAGTTTTATTTTTCAAATACAAAATTAACCTAGATCTACTTTACGCTTAAGTCGCCTAGTTTGAATAAAATATTGAAATTTTAACTTTCCCGCAGACGCACTGAATTATAAGTCGCCCGTAAATAGTCAAAGATCCGACACGAAGTCGTCAAATGCAAAACTAGCTCCGTTTAGGACTCCACTATATATAAGTCGCCCGAGTTTTTTAACAACAAAGCCGACGACTTAATTAAGTCGCCCCATTCAATTTTCAATTGCAAAGTGACCTCTTTAGACGACTTACCTTTAAGTCTTACGGGCGACTTAATTGAAGTCGATGCGGCAATGTTTATTGAACTTCTTCATTTTCTATGTTTACTAATGTGTTTTATTTTGAATATTTGCGATGATTTGTCGGTTACATGCGGTTTATGGAGAATGGTTGTTGAGAGATTGTCGTTGGGATTTTGTGGTTGATGATCTCAAAGGAGCAAAATTGTTTTATTGAATGAAGATTCAACACATGCTGAACTTGTTGCAATGGCTCAAGAAGATTATAACCCGACATGAGAACAGTGACTCGAGATTAGCTACTCATTACCAGCAGAAATGATGATGGCTCCGTGCAGTCCTCCCATTCATGTTACAAGTGATAGACAAGTTCGAACTTGCTCGAGATACTCAAAATGCATAGAGTATGTCTTTGTGTATCGCCGCAGCAAGGTGGAAACGGTTTCGAGAAAAGGGATAATGATGAAGCTGGTGAATGGGAAGAAGATGTTGGTGATGATGAAGCTGGTGAATGGGAAGAATATGTTGGTGATAATGATGAAGCTGATGAATGGGAAGAAGATGTTGGTGATAATGAGTTTGTTGAAGATGAAAATCAAGATGGGGAGGAGGAAAATGGGGAGGAGGATGCTGATAACTCTATTGTTGGTGAAACGGATCAGAATGGTGGGGATTACGCCTTTATGGAAAGGTTCAAGATGAGGACGAGGAAGATGATGATAATATTTGTTTTGAAGAAATCGAAAAGACATATGCTAAGACAAATGCTATTGAAGGAGGAAAATCGGATGGTACCAGTATCTATGTCAACCAGAGTTTTGTTAGCAAGGATGCACTGCTTTCAGAGCTGCGGTTGGCAGCAGTGAGGGGTAGGTTTTCTTTCAGAATATACAAATCAACGAAAACTCTCCTTGTGGCAACATGTCGGGTTAGCGGTTGTGGATGGAAGATCAGGCGAGTGTGAAACATGGGACAAACACGTTTTGGGTAACAAAGTATGTGGAAAAACATTTATGCTCAGTGGGAGACCGACCGCCAGCGGAGACACATACTCGAGTATGTTGGTAGTCTTTTCATTGATCGTGTTGGAATCATTGATGGGATAACTCCGCAACATATCACTGATGCAATGAGGAACATGTTTGGCATGGAGCTTGATTACACCACTTCATACAGAGCACTGTTATATGCACAAACATTGGTGAGAGGATCAGCAGAAGAAGGGTATTCGCGTCTGGCATCATATCTCGAGCAAATCTCCATTGCAAATCCTGATTCTATCACGGCTATAGAACTTGATTCTATGAAAAGATTTAAGTATCTATTTCTATCTTTTGGAGCTTCTATCAAAGGTTTTAAGTATCGAGAAGGGTCATTGTGGTGGATGGAACTCACCTAAGTGGAAAGTATGGAGGTGTTATGTTAGTTGCAGCCGCACAAGATGGCAATTTTCAGATATTCCCATTGGCTTTTGGGATCGTGGATGCTGAAGATGAACCTTCTTGGGAATGGTTTTCACAAAATTGGCTAGTTGTATATCTCATGACAAGCCTCGGTGATAGTCTCCGACGGCACGCTGCCATTAAAAGTCGTGTGATAAGGTGTTTCCTTGGGCAACCCGAGGAATATGTTATTATCACCTTCAAGATAACATTGTCAAAAGTTTAAAGGAAACATCTCATGTACTTGGTGAAAGGAGCTGCTTATGCTCACACGGTTTACGATTTTGACCGCACATGGCTGAGATACTGAGTGCAAACCCGAACTTGCAACGTATTTGGAGAATGCCGACGCCAGCCTATGGTCAAGGGTTTATTGTAAGGGGAACAGGTACAACATAAAAACAAGCAACATCGCTGAATCTATTAATTCCGCACTGAAGCGAGCAAGAGGATTTCGATTCGTTCTGCTAGAGTTCATAAGGCGAAGTTAGGAAAATGGTATTGGAAAAGGAGACAAGATGCTTTGAGTCTCACAACTCAACATAGCGGGTGTTGAATACTTGCTTGCTGTTCAACAGAGATAGCGGATAATGATGACGGTCCAACCAATTGATGGATGGCGATTCTTTGTCAAAGGTGGCAAAATGGACTGTGGTTGATTTGGAACATGCAAAGTGTGATTGTGGTGTCTATGGAGTGGAGAAAATACCTTGCTCTCATGCTATGGCTGCTGGAACACATATTCGCTTGCATATCTCCACACTTGTATGTCCAAGGTACTCAAAGAATTATTTGTATGCGGGATACTCGAAAATATATATCCTATCGTGTCACAACATATTGAGGAACGAGAATGCTTTCCTCCGCACGCAGCGGATCCGGGAGATGTAAGAAATCAAGATGGCAATCTTGGTTGGAGCTATCTAGGATGAGAGGACACAAACCCGTGAAGAAACACAGGCAAGGAGATGCTCAAACCGCAAGGAAACTGGCCATACGAAACCACAATGTACACAACCAGTTGACTAGTTGTCGGGCGACCTAAATTTAAGTCGCCCAGTGTATTTTATTTTTAGACGACCTTCTACTAAGTCGCCCGTTGTTTCGCCTACCGATAACCTTCAAGTAAGTCGTCCGTAAGACCTTCTACTAAGTTCTCCAACAGATTTTATTTTTAGACGACCTTCTACTAAGTCGCCCAGTTGTATTTTATTTTTAGACGACCTTCTACTAAGTCGCCCAGTGTATTTTATTTTTAGACAACCTTCTACTATCCCTTCAAGTGTATTTTATTTTTAGACTACCTTCTACTATCCCTTCAAATGTATTTTATTTTTAGACGACCTTCTACTAAGTCGTCCAGTGTATTTTATTTTTAGACTACCTTCTAAAAGGTCTTCCAAATGACGATCTACGCATCTAATTTATATATGTACAAATCTATACAAAATCAAGTTACAAAAATCTATACAAAATACAAATAAGTCGTCCGGAAAGTCGTCTACAAAGTCGTCCAAGTAGACTACTTTCCAGACGACTTATCTTTAAGTCGCCCGGTAAATATAAGTCGCCCGAAAGTCGCCTACAAAGTCGCCCAAGTAGACTACTTTCCAGACGACTTATATTTACTGCATCTAATTTAAAGTTTGATGGTTCAAAGACTTGTAAGTTTTGATGGTTCAAAGACTTGAAAATATGTTATAACAATTTGATAGTAAACTATACAATTTGGATGGTTCAAAGACTTGTAAGTTTTGATGGTTCAAAGACTTAAAGTTTGGATGGTTCAAAGACTTGAAAATATGTTATAACAATTTGATAGTAAACTATATCAATAACAAAAAAAAACTATAACAATTTGATACTATTATAAAATATGAATATACGCCCCAGAAGTCGCCTACAAATAATAGAAAATAAAGTCGCCTACAAAGTCGTCCAAGTAGGCGACTTACAAATAAGTCGTCCGAAAGTCGCCTACAAAGTCGCCCAAGTAGACTACTTTCCAGACGACTTATCTTTAAGTCGTCTGGTAAATATAAGTCGCCCGAAAGTCGCCTACAAAGTCGTCCAAGTAGACTACTTTCCAGACGACTTATAAGTTACAAATCTATACAAAATCTATACAAAATCAAGTTACAAATCTATACAAAATCGTTAGAAAATCATGTTCAAATACAAAGAGAAAATCAAAGCCATACACAAATCTAATCATAAATGCCCACGAACATATCACCATCCACATTTTCTTTCAAATGCTGATCAAGAAGCTCCGCCCATATATCCACCGCCATTTTATCCCTCAGATTCTTCGCTGGTCCTAGCAAAGTCTTTAGAGTTAAAGGGGACCCCAAGAGCATGACATTCAATGTACTTTAGAGCGCATTAACGCCACAATCACCATTGTTGGCCGTGGGTACATCTTGGAGCTGTCTCTCATATGTGTATGGCTCCAACCCGTATTTGACCCGTATTTCGTTGGTGGCAGCGCACTCAACAAGCAGATAAGGGACCATCTCGAGAAAAGGCTGCATTATCTCATCCCATGCTTCTGTTGCCGTAGATGAAGGTATGCTGTCCTGCATCTAATATGTGCCTCTTAGGGATCGATATCCAAATAAGAACCCAATGAGCGTTGTTCAAGTTCATTGGCGCATAGATATCATCAATGTCCTCCCCCCACACCTTGTTTGATTGGCAAAATGAAGGTATTGATCCGTCATAATAATTCCACGCCCCACCAGGTAGAGCTCTTCCTAAACCTTTGTGATCGGGTACAGATACTTTGAAGAACTGATACTGGTCTCTCCAAGACTGGGAAAAGTTGTGATCCAAGAAGCACATTCGCTCGCTCCTGAAAGCTTGTGGGTTCTCCTGATACCTCTGCCTCAGCACATTAATCCAAGCAATTATATGCTGCATAAAAAATAATACAAGTTAGAAGATACCAGACGACTTATCAGTAAGTCGTCTACTTGGACGACTTTGTAGACGACTTTCCAGACGACTTATCTTTAAGTCGTCTGGTAAATATAAGTCGTCTGGAAAGTCATCTACTTGGACGACTTTGTAGACGACTTTCAAGACGACAAAGATACAAGATAAGCGTAAGACTCAGCAGTCTTCCAGCCATTCTCGGCACTCGGAGGATGTGATACCACCAAGTTGGTGATGTACATGGTTTTTCATCATGCTTAGTGAAATAATGACTGCAAAAAAAAAAGCAATCACTTACGGATAAGAAATAATCAGTTTTGTTAGACTAAATCAAGCTATTATGGGTAAAGCAATCACTTACGGATCAGTTTTCAACCAACCAGCGAGTTCCTTCAACTTAGGTCTGTTTACTGGCTGAAATGGATTATAGGCTGCCACTTTATCTTTTTTTTCTCTGCCGTATAAGGAGATATCTGCGTGGGAGAAGGTTTCTTCGCCGCTCACTCCTTGCACGCCACGTATAAAGGGGAGCTATTTTGTCCAATACAACCAGGCTCGGTTCTGAAACTGGAATGCTTGATTGTGGAACTGGAACGCTTGATACGGTGGAAGCGACGCTCGGTTGTTGTACGGTGGAAGCGACGCTCGGTTGTTGATCGGTGGAAGCGACGCTCGGTTGTTGATCGGTGGAAGCGACGCTCGGTTGGTCAGTGGAAGTGACAGCAACAATCTCTTTGGAGGAGACACCATCTGCTTTATCCGGCAAGATCTTATTTCCCGCGTTCGCCTCATCGCGAATTTCTCTCAGAAAGAAACCATCTCTTTGGTAACTTCACATTTTGGTGTCTCAAGGTCCTCGATGTAATAGCGGTTTAGACCGGTGAGGTTTCAAACTCTAGCAGTGAAAACCTCAAAGGTTCTGGACCAACGAGACCACATCTCATACTTCTTCTTAATGTCCAGCTAGAAAATGAGCATGTAGTGAACCAGCCTTGAAGCCCAACCAAATCCCTGCTCCTTGAACTTGATGAAAACTCCCAAACTCGACTCCTTGAGCTCTTCAAATTGGTCATCAGTAGAGCTTCCCTAAGAGCAGTATGCAACTTGTTATTATCCATATGATACGAAATGCTATTGTGGGCTTCGCTCTTCCCTAATGTGTATAACCTACGGGGAGTTCGGAATATCCATCCTTTTGTCTGCAAAATAATCAAAGACAACAATAGAGATAAGCTAAACAAGCTAAATCTAACAAGAACACACGTAAAAGTCGAACACAAGCTAAATCAATCACTTTAATTGTAACTCCATTTCTTAGTAGGCGACTTATAATTAAGTCGCCCGAAAGTCATCTACTGACGACTTTGTAGACGACTTTCCGCATCGACTTATCTTTAAGTCGCTCAGAATATAAGTCGCCCGAAAGTCATCTACTGACGACTTTGTAGGCGACTTTCAAGACGACAAAGATACAAGATAAGCGTAAGACTCAGCAGTCTTCCAGCCATTCTCGGCACTCGGAGGATGTGATACCACCAAGTTGGTGATGTAATGGTTTTTCATCATGCTTAGTGAAATAATGACTGCAAAAAAGCAATCACTTACGGATAAGAAATAATCAGTTTTGTTAGACTAAATCAAGCTATTATGGGTAAAGCAATCACTTACGGATCGGTTTTCAACCAACCAGCGAAGTTCCTTCAACTTAGGTCTGTTTACTGGCTGAAATGGATTATAGGCTGCCACTTTATCTTTTTTTTCTCTGCCGATAAGGAGATATCTGCGTGGAGAAGGTTTCTTCGCCGCTCACTCCTTGCACGCCACGTATAAAGGGGAGCTATTTTGTCCAATACAACCAGGCTCGGTTCTGAAACCGAATGCTTGATTGTGGAACTGGAACGCTTGATACGGTGGAAGCGACGCCGGTTGTTGATCGGTGGAAGCGACGCCGGTTGTTGATCGGTGGAAGCGACGCCGGTTGTTGATCGGTGGAAGCGACGCCGGTTGGTCAGTGGAAGTGACAGCAACAATCTCTTTGGAGGAGACACCATCCGCTTTATCCGCAAGATCTTATTTCCCGCCGTCGCCTCATCGCGAATTTCTCTCGAAAGAAACCATCTCTTTGGTAACTTCACATTTTGGTGTCTCGAGGTCCTCGATGTACTCGCGGTTTAGACCGGTGAGGTTTCAAACTCTAGCAGTGAAAACCTCAAAGGTTCGACCAACGAGACCACATCTCATACTTCTTCTTAATGTCCAGCTAGAAAATGAGCATGTAGTGAACCAGCCTTGAAGCCCAACCAATCTCAGCCTGAACTTCGATGAACTCCAAACCAGCTCTTCTCAGTTTCGTTAGCAGCTTCCTGGCGCAACTTCGTTATTATCCATATGATACGAAATGCTATTGTGGGCTTCGCTCTTCCCTAATGTGTATAACCTACGGGGAGTTCGGAATATCCATCCTTTTGTCTGCAAAATAATCAAAGACAACAATAGAGATAAGCTAAACAAGCTAAATCTAACAAGAACACACGTAAAAGTCGAACACAAGCTAAATCAATCACTTTAATTGTAACTCGGGCGACTTAGTAAACGACTTATATTTAAGTCGCCGAAAGTCTTCAATCGACGACTTATATTTAAGTCGCCTACTAAGTCGTCGGTTGGAAGACTTTCCGCATCTACTTAAATTACAAGTCTTCCAAGAGAAAATTGCCGACATGATTAGTAGCAGAAGGAGTACTCGTCATTGCGGTTATAGATCTGAAAAATAAGCGTGAAGCGGTGAGAATGAGTAAATTTATAGAGACAACGCTTTATGTTCATCTTTTCCTCGAGATTGATGACTTACGGCGTTAGGGTTTCTGACGAGAAGCGGCTTCGGTTGTTGATCGGTGGAAGCGACGCCGGTTGTTGATCGGTGGAAGCGACGCCGGTTGTTGATCGGTGGAAGCGACGCCGGTTGTTGATCGGTGGAAGCGGCCTTCGGTTGTTGATCGGTGGAAGCGACGCCGGTTGTTGATCGGTGGAAGCGACGCCGGTTGTTGATCGGTGGAAGCGACGCCGGTTGTTGATCGGTGGAAGCGACGCCGGTTGTTGATCGGTGGAAGCGACGCCGGTTGTTGATCGGTGGAAGCGACGCCGGTTGTTGATCGGTGGAAGCGACGCCGGTTGTTGATCGGTGGAAGCGACGCCGGTTGTTGATCGGTGGAAGCGACGCCGGTTGTTGATCGGTGGAAGCGACGCCGGTTGTTGATCGGTGGAAGCGACGCCGGTTGTTGATCGGTGGAAGCGACGCCGGTTGTTGATCGGTGGAAGCGACGCCGGTTGTTGATCGGTGGAAGCGACGCCGGTTGTTGATCGGTGGAAGCGACGCCGGTTGTTGATCGGTGGAAGCGACGCCGGTTGTTGATCGGTGGAAGCGACGCCGGTTGTTGATCGGTGGAAGCGACGCCGGTTGTTGATCGGTGGAAGCGACGCCGGTTGTTGATCGGTGGAAGCGACGCCGGTTGTTGATCGGTGGAAGCGACGCCGGTTGTTGATCGGTGGAAGCGACGCCGGTTGTTGATCGGTGGAAGCGACGCCGGTTGTTGATCGGTGGAAGCGACGCCGGTTGTTGATCGGTGGAAGCGACGCCGGTTGTTGATCGGTGGAAGCGACGCCGGTTGTTGATCGGTGGAAGCGACGCCGGTTGTTGATCGGTGGAAGCGACGCCGGTTGTTGATCGGTGGAAGCGACGCCGGTTGTTGATCGGTGGAAGCGACGCCGGTTGTTGATCGGTGGAAGCGACGCCGGTTGTTGATCGGTGGAAGCGGCCTTCGGTTGTTGATCGGTGGAAGCGACGCCGGTTGTTGATCGGTGGAAGCGACGCCGGTTGTTGATCGGTGGAAGCGACGCCGGTTGTTGATCGGTGGAAGCGACGCCGGTTGTTGATCGGTGGAAGCGACGCCGGTTGTTGATCGGTGGAAGCGACGCCGGTTGTTGATCGGTGGAAGCGACGCCGGTTGTTGATCGGTGGAAGCGACGCCGGTTGTTGATCGGTGGAAGCGACGCCGGTTGTTGATCGGTGGAAGCGACGCCGGTTGTTGATCGGTGGAAGCGGCCTTGAAACGATGGTTTGTTCGGAATGGGAATTTAAATCGCTTTGATATCACGCGGAGAGAATTGGTTTCGATTTGCGAAAATGAACAAAAATCACCTTATATATTGGGTAAATAATCCGGTTAGCTTTAAAAATGCGTTGGTAAAATTTAAGGTTTGGTCGGTTTAGGCGACTTATTACGGCTGATAATGTACATCGGGCGACTAAATATTTAGTCGTCGCTTACGAAGACTAAATATTAAGTCGTCCCAGACCTAAAATGAACCCTAAACTAAAATGACTAAATTAACTAACTAACCACGTTATAAAATCAAATTATATTTCAATAGTGTTTACTATACACGTAATGAACACGCCATGTAATTTTAAAATTTTTCAAAAACGGTTTTAATGCTTTCGAAATCTAACCTAAGAACATATACAATACTACAACATATGTTGATGAAAGTTAAACTAAAGAATATCATGATCACTACTTTCACTCATCTATGCTGAAAACAATTTAAATTTGTTATATTTTAATTTATATCTCTTAAGACATATGTTAATTACATAATTCCCATTTTCACTTATCAAAATATTTTTACAAAATTTTTAAATTATGTTTAAGAATAACCGTCCGCATCTAATTTCGCCAGTCGCCCGACGACTTATTTACAAGTCAAAGCGATCAGAATGATATGGTAACGAAATTCGCTTTTTGTTATTAGGATAGTTGTAATTTCAATAGCCTTTTAGGTTACTTTTGCCTTTGACCCAAGTTGGGGTATTCTTTTGGGTTTGACTCAAGTTTTGAGTCACACTGGCAATTCTCCTTATCTTAATACTACAAATCAATTATGGGAGAATTGCCAAGTGTGACTCAAAACTTGGAGTCAAACCCAAAAGAATACCCCAACTTGGGTCAAAGGCAAAAGTAACCTAAAAGGCTATTGAAATTACAACTATCCCTTGTGAACAAACAAAAACGGAATTTTTTAATGCTTCTACCCTCGAAAGTCGCCTGGACAGTTATTCTTAAACATTATTTAAAAATTTTGTAAAAATATTTTGATAAGTGAAAATGGGAATTATGTAATTAACATATGTATTAAGAGATATAAATTAAGATATAACAAATTTCAATTGTTTTCAAAGATGATGAGTGAAAGTAGTGAGTCATGATATTCTTTAGTTTAACTTTCATAAACATATGTTGTAGTATTGTATATGTTCTTAGGGTTAGATTTCGAAAGCATTAAAACCGCTTTTGAAAAATTTAAAATTACATAAGTTGTTCATTTCTGTATATTAAACACTATTAAAGTATAATTTGATTTTATAACGTGGTTAGTTAGTTAATTTAGTCATTTTAGTTTAGGGGTTCATTTTAGGTCTGGGACGACTTAATATTTAGTCTTCAGAAACGTATTTACTCAAATATTTAGTCTTCCCGAGACCTAAAATGAACCCTAAACTAAAATGACTAAATTAACTAACTAACCACGTTATAAAATCAAATTATATTTCAATAGTGTTTACTATACGAGAAATGAACAACATGTAATTTTAAAATTTTTCAAAAAGCGGTTTTAATGCTTTCGAAATCTAACCTAAGAACATATACAATACTACAACATATGTTGATGAAAGTTAAACTAAAGAATATCATGACTCACTACTTTCACTCATCTATGCTGAAAACAATTTAAATTTGTTATATTTTAATTTATATCTCTTAAGACATATGTTAATTACATAATTCCCATTTTCACTTATCAAAATATTTTTACAAAATTTTTAAATTATGTTTAAGAATAACTGTCAGGCGACTTTCGGTTAAGTCGATGCGGGCGACTTATTCAAGTCGATGCGAACAGGGCGACTTCTTGAGATAAGCGTAAAAAATTCCGTTTTTGTTTGTTCCACAAGGGGATAGTTGTAATTTCAATAGCCTTTTAGGTTACTTTTGCCTTTGACCCAAGTTGGGGTATTCTTTTGGGTTTGACTCAAGTTTTGAGTCACACTTGGCAATTCTCCTTATCTTAATACTTGTCAAATCAATTGTGGGAGAATTGCCAAGTGTGACTCAAAACTTGAGTCAAACCCAAAAGAATACCCCAACTTGGGTCAAAGGCAAAAGTAACCTAAAAGGCTATTGAAATTACAACTATCCCTTGTGAACAAACAAAAACGGAATTTTTTACGCTTCTACCCTCGAAAAGTCGCCTGGACAGTTATTCTTAAACATTATTTAAAAATTTTGTAAAAATATTTTGATAAGTGAAAATGGGAATTATGTAATTAACATATGTATTAAGAGATATAAATTAAGATATAACAAATTTCAATTGTTTTCAAAGATGATGAGTGAAAGTAGTGAGTCATGATATTCTTTAGTTTAACTTTCATAAACATATGTTGTAGTATTGTATATGTTCTTAGGGTTAGATTTCGAAAGCATTAAAACCGCTTTTGAAAAATTTAAAATTACATAAGTTGTTCATTTCTGTATATTAAACACTATTAAAGTATAATTTGATTTTATAACGTGGTTAGTTAGTTAATTTAGTCATTTTAGTTTAGGGGTTCATTTTAGGTCTGGGACGACTTAATATTTAGTCTTCACGTAATGACGACTAAATATTTAGTCTTCGATGTACATTATGAGCCGAATAAGTCGCCTAAACCGACCAAACCTTAAATTTTACCAACGTGACTTTTAAAGCTAACCGGATTATTTACCCAATATATAAGGTGATTTTGTTCATTTTTCGAATTTAAACCCTAACCTAACAGCTTTCTCTCACCGCGATATCAAAGGCGATTTGAATTCTACTATTTCGAACAAACCATCGCCCTCAACGCCGGCTATCTATCTCACTTCATTCTCACCGCTTCACGCTTATTTTTCAGATCTATAACCGCAATGACGAGTACTCCTTCTGCTACTAATCAGGTCCGCTTAATTTTTCTATCGAAGACTTGTAATTTAAGTCGCCCGAACAATTATAAGTCGCCCGAACAATTATAAGTCGCCCGAACAATTATAAGTCGCCCGAAAGTCTTCCAACCGACGACTTAATAGACGCACCTAAATATAAGTCGCCCGTAACAATTATAAGTCGCCCGTAACAATTATAAGTCGCCCGAAAGTCTTCCAACCGACGACTTAATAGACGCACCTAAATATAAGTCGCCCGTAACAATTATAAGTCGCCCGTAACAATTATAAGTCGCCCGAACAATTATAAGTCGCCCGAACAATTATAAGTCGCCCGAAAGTCTTCCAACCGACGACTTAATAGACGCACCTAAATATAAGTCGCCCGAAAGTCTTCCAACCGACGACTTAATAGACGCACCTAAATATAAGTCGCCCGAAAGTCTTCCAACCGACGACTTAATAGACGCACCTAAATATAAGTCGCCCGAAAGTCTTCCAACCGACGACTTAATAGACGCACCTAAATATAAGTCGCCCGAACAATTATAAGTCGCCCGAAAGTCTTCCAACCGACGACTTAATAGACGCACCTAAATATAAGTCGCCCGTAACAATTATAAGTCGCCCGAACAATTATAAGTCGCCCGAGTTACGATTAAGGCGTGATTGATTTAGCTTGTGTTCTGACTTTTCGTGTGTTCTTGTTAGATTTAGCTTGTTTAGCTTATCTCTATTGTTGTCTTTGATTATTTTGCAGACAAAAGGATGGATATTCCGTAACTCCCCGTAGGTTATACACATTAGGGGAAGAGCCGAAGCCCACAATAGCATTTAGTATCATACGGATAATAACAAGTTGCATACTGCTCTTAGGGAAGCTCTTACTGATGAAGAATTTGAAGAGCTCAAGGAGTCGAGTTTGGGAGTTTTCATCAAGTTCAAGGAGCAGGGATTTGGCTGGGCTTCAAGGCTGGTTCACTACATGCTCGGCCAAGCTGGACACTAAGAAGAAGTATGAGATGTGGTCTCGCTGGTCCAACCTTGAGGTTTTCACCGTTAGAGTTTGAAAACCTCACTGGTCTAAACCGCAGTACATCGAGGACCTTAAGACACCAAAATGTGAAGTTACCAAAGAGATGGTTTCTTTCTCGGGCGATGCCGGGAGTTCATCCGAAGCCGGGCCAACCATCGATCGATAATAGCAGCGAAGAGATGCGAGGATTGGTCGACGGAAGATCGCAAGCTGCTCGCTGCACCTTCCATCTTCACCGGATTCATTGAAGGGAGAAAGTTTTCAACCGCTACACGATCTAGTCCGCAAGGCTAGTGATGGATTTAGAACGGTTTGAGAATTATCCATGGGGAGAGTCGCGTTTAAGGTGCTGATGGACTCTTTGTGGAACAAAGATATTACTGGCTGTTACACCGTGGATGGGTTTATACAAGTTCTTCAGGTCTGGGTGTACACAGCTATGCCGGAATTGGGTGCTAGTATTGGTGGTCCCGAGAAAACAGTCCGTCTCCACCGATACTGGCTTACGGGGCAGCAGAGGCCGCAGATCAATGAAAGAAGCTATCTTGAGACAGGTATCTACTTAATTAAGTCGCCTGGAAGGTCTTCAAGCTGGGCGACTTAGTAGGCGACTATATATAAGTCGATGCGGAAGGTCTTCCAGCTGGGCGACTTAGTAGGCGACTATATATAAGTCGTGCGGAAGGTCTTCCAGCTGGGCGAATGGGAGGACGACTATATATAAGTCGTGCGGAAGGTCTTCGGTGGGCGACCTTCGGCGACTTATAATTAAGTCGTCTTTAGTCTTTTTTCAAATATCTAACTTCGATTCTTCTATTTACTGCAGACCCGCGTGATCAACTTTGTTGAGAAGGACATTAGTGAAATGTGGCCAAAATGGGACTCGAGGTTGAGGGCGTGCCCAGAGGAGAACATCATTAAAGTCATGTATGATCGGAGACCGTGGAAGTGGACCAAGGATTGCTGGGAAGTCACTGGTACTAAGAAAACCAAAGAGATAGAGATGGTTGTGGTGGAGGAGGAGGAAGACAATCCAAGACCTCAAGAAAGCTCAGAAGGGGCTCCTAAAGAGGCTCTAAAGAGGCTCTAAAGAGGCTCCTACAGAGGCTCCTACAGAGGCTCCTACAGAGGCTAGAGAAGAGGCTAGAGAAGAGGCTAGAGAAGAGGCTAGTTGGGTGACTAGAGAGGAGTTGGAAAATATGTTCAGGGCGTAGTTGACAGCATGAAAGAAGGGCTAGTTGACTGCATGAAAGAAGGGTTTAGGAAGTGCATCAAGGAGATTAGGAAGTTGTCCGATAGGGTGGAAGCTATGGAGAAAAGGTTGGTGTCACCAATCAGGCTACCCCTCAAGAGAAACAGCCTACTCCTCAAACCAAAAGCCTACTCCTCAAACCAAAAGCCTACTCTTCAAAAGAAACAACCTACTCCTCAAACCAAAAGCCTACTCCTCAAACCAAAAGCCTACTCTTCAAAAGAAACAACCTACCCCTCAAGCCAAACAATCCGAGGTTAGTATCAAATCCTCTCCCAACAAGAATTAAGTCGTCAGAGTTAACTAGTTTTCGGGCGACTTAAATGTAAGTTAATGCGGGCGACTAGTTGACCATGGGCGACTTAAATGTAAGTTAATGCGGGCGACTAGTTGACCATGGGCGACTTAAAATTAAGTCGTCCATGGTCAACTAGACGCCCATACAACTTTATTTAAGTCGTCCGGGGTTAACTAGTGTGCAACTTTTAATGCAGAGAAATTCGCGATGAGGCTAACGCTGGAAATAAGATCTTGCGGATAAAGCGATGGTGTCTCCTCCAAAGAGATTGTTGCTGTCACTTCCACTGACCAACCGAAGCGCCGCTTCCACCGATCAACAACCGGCGTCGCTTCCACCGATCAACAACCGGCGTCGCTTCCACGATCAACAACCGGCGTCGCTTCCACCGTACAACAACCGAGCCTGGTTGTATTGGACAAAATAGCTCCCACCGCTTCGTGCGCGTAAGGAGTGAACGAAGCGAGGAAACCTTCTCCCACGCAGATATCTCCTTATACGGCGAGAAAAATAAAGATAAAGTGGCAGCCTATAATCCATTTCAGCCAGAAACAAACCTAAGTTGAAGGAACTCGCTGGTTGGTTGAAAACTGATCCGTAAGTGATTGCTTTACCCATAATAGCTTGATTTAGTCTACCAAAACTGATTATTTCTGATCCGTAAGTGATTGCTTTATTGTTTGCAGTCATTATTTCACTAAGCATGATGAAAACCACGCATATCACTTAACTTGGTGGTATCACATCCTCCGGACTGCCAGAGAATGGCTGGAAGACTGCGTAAGTCTTACGCTTATCTTGTATCTTTGTCGTGCGGACTTAAATATAGGTCGCCCGAAAGTCGCTCTACAAAGTCGTCCAGTAGGCGACTTTCGGTGACTTATCTTTAAGTCGTCGTTAAATATAAGTCGATGCGGAAAGTCGTCTACAAAGTTGTCCAAGTAGAATATTTTCCAGACGACTTATATTTACCGCACGACTTAAAGATAAGTCGCCCGAAAGTCGCCTACAAAGTTGTCCAAGTAGAATATTTTCCAGACGACTTATATTTAAGTCGCCCGTATCTTCTAACTTGTATTATTTTATATGCAGCATATAGATGCTTGGATTAATGTGCTGAGGCAGAGGTATCGGAGAACCCACAAGCTTTCGAGGCGGCGAATGTGCTTCTGGATCACAACTTTTCCCAGTCTTGGAGAGACCAGTATGAGTTCTTCAAATTATCCGTACCGATCACAAAGGTTTAGGAAGAGCTCTACCTGGTGGGCGTGGAATTTTATGACGGATCAATACCTTCATTTTGCCAATCAAAGAAGGTGTGGGGAGGACATTGATGATATCTATGCCGCTGAACTTGAAGAACGCTCATTGGGTTGCTATTTGGATATCGATCCTAAGAGGCACATAGTCGTGCAGGACAGCATACCTTCAGCTACGCACCAGAAGCATGGGATGAGATAATGCAGCCTTTTCTCGAGATGGTCCCTTATCTGCTTGTTGAGTGCGCTGCCACCGGCAATCTGGGTCAAATACGGGTTGGAGCCATACACATATGAGAGACAAGATGTACCCACGCCAACAATGGTGATTGTATGCATTTAAAGTACATTGAATGTCATGCTCTTGGAGTCCCCTTTAACTCTAAAGACTTTGCTAGGGCCAACGCGAAGAATATGAGGGATAAAATGGCGCTGGATATATGGACGGAGCTTCTTGATCAGCATTTGAAAGAAAATGTGGATGGTGATAAGTTCGTGGGCATGTATGATTAGATTCGTGGGCATGTATGTTATTGTAGTGTTTATCAGATTAGTGTAAAAGATATTACATTTAAACTTTTAAAGCTTTTATGATTTTGACTAAGCTTTTAAAGCATGGGACGACTTACAAATAAGTCGTTCCGGAAGGTCTTCCACTGGACGACTTACAAATTTGTAGGCGACTTTAAATTCTAATATTTGTAGGCGACTTTAAATTCTTTTAATATATTAATTTCGATTAGTAATTTGAAAAGTTTATTAGGAATGTGAAAAGACATGACTCTTCGATCACTTCCTCTTCTATATAAACTGTATAGTTAACAGATTTCATCTCTTACTATCATCTCTCTTCTTCTCCAATTTAGTCTCTCCCAATATTAGCTAAGTAAGTAGATCTATCTTTTTTCTTTGTATCCGTTTTATATAAATTTTGTTTAGATCTATCCGTTTCTAATAATTTCGATCTATTAACATCGGATCAAAATCTCAGTATGGCATTCAACAAAGACCTTAAACTCAAGGCTCCCATGGTTGAAGATCATGGTTCTTCTAGAAGAGGCATTCAACAAGGGAGTTGAGGCGACCGAGCATTACCGAGCCAAGCTCTTTATGTACAAGCAACTAAATGATGCCATCGCCAAGAAACATGTTGAAGAGCTTGAAGTGTCGCATACAAGGTAAGCTGAACTCATGAATAAACTTTTCAAGAAGAACCCATTTAGCAAAGAGAAAAAGCGACTAGATTTGAACTTGTCTGTAGAGAGGCCAAGGTGGCTGATGTTCAGATTCCTTACATCGATTGGTACAAGTTGAATGAGCCACGATGTTTGATTAACGTCTTTGCTTTCTTAATCTCTTCAAGTTTAATGTTTTTATATTATGGTTATGTCTTTTGAAACATATTTTCTGGTTTTCAAACCAGTTTTCCTTTGATCTTGGTTTTATATTATGTGATTCTTATTGTCACAGCTTATAATTGTCTTTCATGTTTTGGTGAGATGAATATGAATTATAAGTCGTCGAACAATTATAAGTCGTCGAGAACAATTATAAGTCGTCCAAAACAATTATAAGTTAGTCGAACAATTATAAGTCGTCGAGAACAATTATAAGTCGTCGAGAACAATTATAAGTCGTCCGAACAATTATAAGTCGTCGAGAACAATTATAAGTCGTCGAGAACAATTATAAGTCGTCGAGAACAATTATAAGTCGTCGAGAACAATTATAAGTCGTCCGAACAATTATAAATTAGTCGAGAACAATGGTAACAAAGATTTACATTTTGGAATATGTTATCTCTCAGAGAAAGTAGTCTAAAAATATGTTATCTCTCGGTAGAAGGTAGTCTAAAAATAAAATACAACTGGGCGACTTAGTAGAAGGTAGTCTAAAAATAAAATACACCGGACGACTTAGTAGAAGGTCGTCTAAAAATAAAATACAACTGGGCGACTTAGTAGAAGGTCGTCTAAATATAAAATCTGCTGGTAGGCGAAACAGGACGACTTATATATAAGTCGCCCGACGGTAATCAAGACCGACGACTTAAATTTAGGTCGTCACGGACAACTAGTCAACTGGTTGTGTACATTGTGGTTTCAGATGGCGGTTTCCTGCGGTTGAGCATCTCCTTGCCTGTGTTTCTTCCGGGTTTGTGTCCTCTCATCCTAGATAGCTCCAACCAAGATTGCCATCTTGATTTCTTCTGCTCCCGGACCAGCTTTACGTCTAGAGGAAAGCATTCTCGTTCCTCAATATGTTGTGACACGATAGGATATATATTTTAAGGTATCCGCATACAAATAATTCTTTGAGTACACTGGACATACAAGTGTGGAGATATGCAAACGAATATGTGTTCCAGCAGCCATAGCATGAGAGCAAGGTATTTTCTCCACTCCATAGACACCACAATCACACTTTGCATGTTCCAAATCAACCACACAGTCCATTTTGCCACCTTTGACAAAGAATCGCCATCCATCAATTGGTTGGACCGTCATCATATCCGCTATCTGTTGAACAGCAAGCAAGTATTCAACACCCGGCTATGTTGAGTTGTGAGACTCAAAGCATCTTGTCTCCTTTTCAATACCATTTTCCTAACTTCGCCTTATGAACTCTAGCGATAGCGAATCGAAATCCTCTTGCTCGCCGGTCGCGAGAATTAATAGATTCAGCGATGTTGCTTGTTTTATGTTGTACCTGTTCCCCTTACAATAAACCCTTGACCATAGGCTGGCGTCGGCATTCTCCAAATCGTTGCAAGTTCGGGTTTGCACTCATTATCTCAGCCATGTACCGGTCAAAATCGTAAACCGTGTGAGCATAAGCAGCCCTTTCACCAAGTACATGAGATGTTTCCTTTAAACTTTTTGACAATGTTATCTTGAAGGTGATAATAACATATTCCTCGAGTTGCCCAAGGAAACACCTTATCACACGCGACTTTTAATGGCGGCGTGCGGTCGGAGACTATCACCGAGGCTTGTCATGAGATATACAACTAGCCAATTTTGTGAAAACCATTCCCAAGAAGGTTCATCTTCAGCATCCACGATCCCAAAAGCCAATGGGAATATCTGAAAATTGCCATCTTGTGCGGCTGCAACTAACATAACACCTCCATACTTTCCACTTAGGTGAGTTCCATCCACCACAATGACCCTTCTCGATACTTAAAACCTTTTATAGAAGCTCCAAAAGAGAGAAATAGATACTTAAATCTTTTCATAGAATCAAGTTCTATAGCCGTGATAGAATCAGATTTGCAATGGAGATTTGCTCGAGATATGATGCGGGCGAATACCCTTCTTCGCTGATCCTCTCACCAATGTTTGTGCATATAACAGTGCTCGTATGAAGTGGTGTAATCAAGCTCCATGCCAAACATGTTCCTCATTGCATCGCTGATATGCTGCGGAGTTATCCCATCAATGATTCCAACACGATCAATGAAAAGACTACCAACATACCGGTCACGGTGTCTCCGCTGGCGGTCGGTCTCCCACGAGCATAAATGTTTTTCCACATACTTTGTTACCCAAAACGTGTTTGTCCCATGTTTCACACTCGCTCGATCTTCCATCCACAACCGCTAACCCGACATGTTGCCACAAGGAGAGTTTTCGTTGATTTGTATATTCTGAAGAAAACCTACCCCTCACTGCGCCAACCGCAGCTCAAAGCAGTGCATCCTTGCTAACAAAACTCTGGTTGACATAGATACTGGTACCATCCGATTTTCCTCCTTCAATAGCATTTGTCTTAGCATATGTCTTTTCCATTTCTTCAAAACAAATATTATCATCATCTTCCTCGTCCTCATCTTGAACCTTTCCATAAAGACTGTAATCCCCACCATTCTGATCCGTTTCACCAACAATAGAGTTATCAGCATCCTCCTCCCCATTTTCCTCGTCCCCATCTTGATTTTCATCTTCAACAAACTCATTATCACCAACGTCTTCTTCCCATTCATCAGCTTTATCATTATCACCAACATCTTCTTCCCATTCACCAGCTTCATCATCACCAACATCTTCTTCCCATTCACCAGCTTCATCATTATCCCTTTTCTCAAACCGCTTCCACCTTTGCCGCGGCTTGATACACAAAGACATACTCTATGCTTTGAGTATCTCGAGCAAGTTTCAACTTGTCTATCACTTGTAACATGAATGGGAGGACTGCCCGAGCCATCATCATTTCTGCTGGTAATGAGTAGCTAATCTCCACAGTCACTGTTCTCATGTCCAGGTTATAATCTTCTTGAGCCATTGCAACAAGTTCAGCATGTGTTGAATCTTCATTCAATAAAAACAATTTTGCTCCTTTGAGATCATCAACCACAAAATCCCAACGGCAATCTCTCAACAACCATTCTCCATAAACCGCATGTAACCGACAAATCATCCGCAAATATTCAAAATAAAACACATTAGTAAATATAGAGAAAATGAAGAAGTTCAATAAATATTGCCGCATCTAACTTCAAATAAGTCGCCCGTAAGACTTAAAGGTAAGTCGCCTAAAGAGGTCACTTTGCAATTTAAAATTAAAGCGGGCGACTTAATTCTAAGTCGCCCGCTTTGTTTAAAAAAACTCAGACGATTATATATATCAGGAACGGAAGTTTTGATTGATCGACTCGTGTCGATCTTTGACTATTTCGATCGACTTATAATTCAGTCGTCTCGAAAGTTAAAATTTCAATATTTTATTCAAACTAGGCGACTTACGTGTAAGTCGTCTTAGGTTAGTTTTGTAATTCAAAATAAAACTTGAAATTTTAACTTTCTCCGCATCTATTTAATTGAAAGTCGTCCAGCGATCTAATTCCAATTTAAGGTCGTCCGATAAGCAAGGTTTGACCAGAAAATTGGGAAAAATTCGGGCGACTTTGCTTTCCGGACGACTTTAAATTAAGTCTTCTGTCGGGGCGACTTTATATTATGTCGATGCGGTAAAAGTTAAACGATGAAGTTTTATTTTTCAATTACAAAACTAACCTAAGGCGACTTACACGTAAGTCGCCTAGTTTAATAAAATATTGAAATTTTAACTTTCCGCAGACGCATGAATTATAAGTCGCCCGTAAATAGTCAAAGATCGACGATTCGGTCAAATGCAAAACTAGCCTCGTTGAGATCTACTTATATATAAGTCGCCCGAGTTTTTTTAACAAAAGTCGGACGACTTAGTTTAAGTCGTCCGTTTGACGTAAGACTTATCAAGAAGTCTTCTACATACGATGACTTACTAGTAAGTCTTCTACGTAACAGATCTTGAAAAAATTCAAATTAGTACCTTAAACTAGGTGAGATGACTTCGCTTAATATTGTGGTCTTCTCCAACCACCCGAACCTCAAACGAAAGCAACCGTAAGTCAAAACGAAAGAAATATGGCTCATCGACCATAAAATATTTTGAATCAAAAGCTTGAGTTTTTGGATGAATATGGAGAGAAAGTGAAAGAAATGTTGTTTTAGTTCATAACAATTGAAACAGAGAGAGTGTAAAGAGATTTACGTGCATTAAAGGGCATTAAAAGCTCCAAACAGTTAGTCTGAGGTTGTTGAACTATTCATGGTAGTGGCAATCATTGTAAATAATTGAAGAAGATGAGGTTGAGACAAGAAAGAAGCCATTTGAAAAAAAAATGAGTCAAAAGAAAATCTCAATATTTTATTCAAACTAGGCGACTTACGTGTAAGTCGTCTTAGGTTAGTTTTGTAATTCAAAATAAAACTTGAAATTTTAACTTTCTCCGCATCTATTTAATTGAAAGTCGTCCAGCGATCTAATTCCAATTTAAGGTCGTCCGATAAGCAAGGTTTGACCAGAAAATTGGGAAAAATTCGGGCGACTTTGCTTTCCGGACGACTTTAAATTAAGTCTTCTGTCGGGGCGACTTTATATTATGTCGATGCGGTAAAAGTTAAACGATGAAGTTTTATTTTTCAATTACAAAACTAACCTAAGGCGACTTACACGTAAGTCGCCTAGTTTAATAAAATATTGAAATTTTAACTTTCCGCAGACGCATGAATTATAAGTCGCCCGTAAATAGTCAAAGATCGACGATTCGGTCAAATGCAAAACTAGCCTCGTTGAGATCTACTTATATATAAGTCGCCCGAGTTTTTTTAACAAAAGTCGGACGACTTAGTTTAAGTCGTCCGTTTGACGTAAGACTTATCAAGAAGTCTTCTACATACGATGACTTACTAGTAAGTCTTCTACGTAACAGATCTTGAAAAAATTCAAATTAGTACCTTAAACTAGGTGAGATGACTTCGCTTAATATTGTGGTCTTCTCCAACCACCCGAACCTCAAACGAAAGCAACCGTAAGTCAAAACGAAAGAAATATGGCTCATCGACCATAAAATATTTTGAATCAAAAGCTTGAGTTTTTGGATGAATATGGAGAGAAAGTGAAAGAAATGTTGTTTTAGTTCATAACAATTGAAACAGAGAGAGTGTAAAGAGATTTACGTGCATTAAAGGGCATTAAAAGCTCCAAACAGTTAGTCTGAGGTTGTTGAACTATTCATGGTAGTGGCAATCATTGTAAATAATTGAAGAAGATGAGGTTGAGACAGTAAAGAAGCCATTTTCGAAAAAAAAAATGAGTCAAAAGAAAATCTCAAAAAAAAAATGAGTCAAAAGAAAAGATTAGTTTTCTGTTTGACTCCAAGTTTTGAGTTACTTTTGCAAAAAGCCCATCAATTATTTGATTACCTATAAGGTAAACATACTTACATATAAAAGATACACACATCCCAAATTTAACATCTAAAAATCAGATGAATTCTTAAAGAAGTAGACAAAAATAAAAATAAAATAAATAAGAAAATTAAGAGAAGGTGGAAACTAAAGAAAAAGACAAGAAACCTACAGTTGTGAAAAATCGATTTTAGAAAGGTTTCTACACTTGTCATAGAATGAGTGGCTAAACTATATTTTTATTTAAAATTTATTAAATTAATTATCTATATTATTATTATTTTTATTTTTTTCAATTTTGGTCACTTTGGACCAAAATCCTCAAACTGAGGTAAGGAGGGGTCGAACCCTTAACGCCAGGGCCCGAAGGCAGAGCTCAGTTGCCACTTGGCTACGAACAACCCAGCTTCTATATTATTATTATATAACGAGAAATTAACGGGAAGAAACTGACTCAGTGCTGATTCTAAGGTGAGAATTGAACAATGATGCCCAGCCCTATGCAGAAGCTATTGATAATTCACTTTTCACGCCGTTTTTTTCTTGCGTGATGGGATGCCTTTCTCAAACTTCAGGATGGACTGCCTCATGTTAATAGACTTTATTCTTCTTATCAACCTGTGTGGAGGCCGGGCTCACCCTCCAACACGTAACAACGTGAAACAAACATCATGTAACCAAGCTTTAACGCTCACGCAAAAAAAAAAGCATATTAAATATCATATTATCATGTGACCCAAAACTTTTAACGAATTTTATAACACTCATGTAGCGTTACGTCTAGAGTTTATATTTCTCTACTTAAGGTATTAGTGTGTATAAATGATTTCGCTAATAACAATTAGCATTCATTAAACACTTGTTTCCTGAAAGATGGCGGTGATGATCGTAGCGGTCGACGAGAGTGATCACAGCATGTATGCGCTTGAGTGGACATTGGATCGTTTCTTCTCTTCTTCGAATCCGCCCTTCAAGCTTCGCATTGTCCACGCCAAACTTCCTGCCATATCTGCCGTTTGCGTTGCCGAGCCAGGTAATCCAATTGAGTTTATGATTTCGTTTTTAATACTTCGTTATCGAATCTATAATTTTCTTGAGTGACACAGGAGCTGCAGAAATTTTGCCCTTTGTGGACTCGGATTTGAACAAAATGTCCAATAGGACTATTGAAAAAGCCAAGCAGATTTGTCGAAGCAAATCGGTATAAAAATATAATTGATCTGGACATCGCCAAGTTTCCTAATCACGGATATTTATTTAATATATGGTCATGGTGATTGATTAAATATAAGTCATGTGTTTTAGTGAGGAGGGTTTTTTTAATAAAACATTGTAGGTAAAGGATGTAACGTTTGAAGTGGATCATGGAGACCCTAGACAAGTTCTATGTGAATGTGATGCTGTTGACAAGCATCTTGCCTCCATTCTCGTTATCGGTAGCCAAGGATACGGAGATATTAAAAGGTAACAAAACAACTCTCTCTCTCTCTCTCCCTCGACCCTCTCTTAATATCTGTATATATATATATTTTTTTTTTTTTTGTAACCCAATCTATACATGTATACATATAAGCCAATTTAAACGCATTTCCTTATTGAATTAAACGGAGGCATTTGTGCAGGGCGGTTCTGGGCAGTGTGAGTGACTATTATTCTCATCATGCTCACTGTACCGTCATGATTGTCAAGAAACCCAAGCTCAAGCACTAGAATTCATATTTGACTTGCAGTTTGGTTCCGAACTGTAGCTACTTATACACCTATTAATGTTAAATGTATTGCATCATAATGATTTTACCAAGGATTATATTTCAAATACACAAATCATTAGCACACGTTTATATAAAAACGGAGCTTTACTTCTATAGACATGAACAACTTCGTCCAATCTATCATTATATAAAATGCAATATTTTGTGATTATCACTTTTACCTTTATGATACTTATAGATTACAAGTTATAATATATTTTAGTCCGTTTATCCCGCGCAGGGCGCGGATTACTACCTAGTTAATGTTAAATGTATTGCATCATAATGATTTTACCAAGGTCTTAGCATTCATCATGCGAAGCCTAAAGAGTGGTCAGTGGTCACCAATTGAAGCTATTTAACTACTACAATATCTTACAGCATCTCATCTCCCACTCAAGATTCAAAGATACAGAAAACAAAAACAAGAATCTACTAAAGATTTCCAAAAGATCCGTATAATATCTTATACGTAATCTGAAAGAAATATATTAATTCTAACATATTAATCTTGTGACTTGAGGATACATATATACGTAAATTAAAGATTCAAAGATTTTTGTGTAGATATAACAATTAAGATATGCACAATCATTCCCTACTAACTGTTTCAAGTGCTCCTCTCCCCTGTAACTTGAAGGCATTTTTAAATTCAATTACACGAAAGTTGAAATGATATAGAATCCAAGTGTACGCATACTACTGTTAAGTTTATTTCGATTTTATGAGATGAATTCCAGCAAACGTTTCAAATTTTCCATGTGCTACAAACAGTATCCAAACGGGCTTCATACTAGTAACCTTTCATGACATCGGAAATTTCGTAAGGTTTGTGTTAACTATATGCCAATATTTGGTTTGCAAATTCAACAAATGGATTAGATAAATAGACTCATGTCAATTCAACAAATGGAGGACGACACTTTGGCGGAAGATTTGAGCACTTGGTCTACAACAAGAACATTACTACGAGAAGAATGTTGGAGTAAGCATAAAATAGCTCGAAGAGAAAGCAATCCTAATCGTATATTGTTATGGTTATTTAAAAGGATTATGAAATATCTTAAAGTGTTAAGTCTATTAAGTTTAGGAGTTATCTATTCTTATAAAAGGAGTTGCAGGGTTGTTGCATCACTAAGAGAGTTTTGAGATCGTGATTGTAGGTTTGAATTTTGAGTGATTTTCTCAAGAGATTAATAAGAGAGAAAATTCTTATTAACTTATTTTTACAATCAAATTCGTGAAACTATCAAACTATATTTGGTATCAGAGCTTCTAGGAAACGATCACAATAAGTTATTGGAGAGCTTGTTACTACGAAACCTAAGGAGGGAGGTGGACCTTCATCCATAAGCTGTCCCATGCTCTCATCGATGAATTATACTGTCTGGTCAATATGGATCAAGGTGCTTCTGAAGGTACACAAGGTCTGGGATGTTATAGAGAATGAATCTGATAATGGGGAGAAGAACAACATGACCACTGCTCTACTCTTCCAATCAATACCTGAAACACTTATCCTTCAAGTACGAGAGTTATATACAGCGAAAAAGGTTTAGATGCAATAAAATCAAGACACATGGATGCAGATCGAGTTCGAGAAGCAAGATTACAAACTTTGATTGCTGAGTTCGATAGGTTAAAGATGAAGGATAGTGATCGATCAATAACTTTGTGGGGAAGTTATCTGAGATTTCGTCAAAGTAGGCAGCTCGGGAGAAACTATTGAAGAAACAAAACTGGTAAAGAAGTTCTTGTCTAGTCTACCACAGCGCAAATACATGCACACTGTGGCATAATTAGAGCAGGTCCTTGATCTTAAAACCACAAGCGAAGACATCATTGGGCGGTTGAAAATCTATGAAGAAAGAGTCACCGAGGAAGAATACGAGATGCAGGAAACAAAACAACTCTCTCTCTCTCTCCCTCGACCCTCTCTTAATATCTGTATATATATATATTTTTTTTTTTGTAACCCAATCTATACATGTATACATATAAGCCAATTTAAACGCATTTCCTTATTGAATTAAACGGAGGCATTTGTGCAGGGCGGTTCTGGGCAGTGTGAGTGACTATTATTCTCATCATGCTCACTGTACCGTCATGATTGTCAAGAAACCCAAGCTCAAGCACTAGAATTCATATTTGACTTGCAGTTTGGTTCCGAACTGTAGCTACTTATACACCTATTAATGTTAAATGTATTGCATCATAATGATTTTACCAAGGATTATATTTCAAATACACAAATCATTAGCACACGTTTATATAAAACGGAGCTTTACTTCTATAGACATGAACAACTTCGTCCAATCTATCATTATATAAAATGCAATATTTTGTGATTATCACTTTTACCTTTATGATACTTATAGATTACAAGTTATAATATATTTTAGTTCATTATTCGCTGGATTACTACCTAGTTAATGTTAAATGTATTGCATCATAATGATTTTACCAAGGTCTTAGCATTCATCATGCGAAGCCTAAAGAGTGGTCAGTGGTCACCAATTGAAGCTATTTAACTACTACAATATCTTACAGCATCTCATCTCCCACTCAAGATTCAAAGATACAGAAAACAAAAACAAGAATCTACTAAAGATTTCCAAAAGATCCGTATAATATCTTATACGTAATCTGAAAGAAATATATTAATTCTAACATATTAATCTTGTGACTTGAGGATACATATATACGTAAATTAAAGATTCAAAGATTTTTGTGTAGATATAACAATTAAGATATGCACAATCATTCCCTACTAACTGTTTCAAGTGCTCCTCTCCCCTGTAACTTGAAGGCATTTTTAAATTCAATTACACGAAAGTTGAAATGATATAGAATCCAAGTGTACGCATACTACTGTTAAGTTTATTTCGATTTTATGAGATGAATTCCAGCAAACGTTTCAAATTTTCCATGTGCTACAAACAGTATCCAAACGGGCTTCATACTAGTAACCTTTCATGACATCGGAAATTTCGTAAGGTTTGTGTTAACTATATGCCAATATTTGGTTTGCAAATTCAACAAATGGATTAGATAAATAGACTCATGTCAATTCAACAAATGGAGGACGACACTTTGGCGGAAGATTTGAGCACTTGGTCTACAACAAGAACATTACTACGAGAAGAATGTTGGAGTAAGCATAAAATAGCTCGAAGAGAAAGCAATCCTAATCGTATATTGTTATGGTTATTTAAAAGGATTATGAAATATCTTAAAGTGTTAAGTCTATTAAGTTTAGGAGTTATCTATTCTTATAAAAGGAGTTGCAGGGTTGTTGCATCACTAAGAGAGTTTTGAGATCGTGATTGTAGGTTTGAATTTTGAGTGATTTTCTCAAGAGATTAATAAGAGAGAAAATTCTTATTAACTTATTTTTACAATCAAATTCGTGAAACTATCAAACTATATTTGGTATCAGAGCTTCTAGGAAACGATCACAATAAGTTATTGGAGAGCTTGTTACTACGAAACCTAAGGAGGGAGGTGGACCTTCATCCATAAGCTGTCCCATGCTCTCATCGATGAATTATACTGTCTGGTCAATATGGATCAAGGTGCTTCTGAAGGTACACAAGGTCTGGGATGTTATAGAGAATGAATCTGATAATGGGGAGAAGAACAACATGACCACTGCTCTACTCTTCCAATCAATACCTGAAACACTTATCCTTCAAGTACGAGAGTTATATACAGCGAAAAAGGTTTAGATGCAATAAAATCAAGACACATGGATGCAGATCGAGTTCGAGAAGCAAGATTACAAACTTTGATTGCTGAGTTCGATAGGTTAAAGATGAAGGATAGTGATACGATCAATAACTTTGTGGGGAAGTTATCTGAGATTTCGTCAAAGTAGGCCGCTCTGGGAGAAACTATTGAAGAAACAAAACTGGTAAAGAAGTTCTTGTCTAGTCTACCACAACGCAAATACATGCACACTGTGGCATAATTAGAGCAGGTCCTTGATCTTAAAACCACAAGCTTCGAAGACATCATTGGACGGTTGAAAATCTATGAAGAAAGAGTCACCGAGGAAGAATACGAGATGCAGGAAACACATAACAAACTCATGTACGCAGCAAACACAGAGACTCAACTTTCTTCAAACTATTCAAACCGAGACTACAATAATAATTATAGAGGCCGTGGATGAGGAGGTAACTTCTATAACAGAGGAAGATATAATGATCGGTATCAAGACAACCATTGGTATCAAGACAACTTTGATATGTTAAAGATCATGTGTTTGCGGCGTGACCAGATGGGACATTTTGCCTCCGTATTCCCTGATCGTCTGCTCAAGTTACAAGATGCTACCGAAACAAAGGAAAAAGACAACGATACAACAGAAGCCGAGGAACTGATGGTTCATGAGGTTGCATACCTTAACGAGAAGAACATTAACCCACAAAACTTTGAGACAAGTACAAACAATAACATAGTTTGGTATCTAGACAATAGGGCGAGTAATCACATGACCGGAAACCGAAGATATTTTCAGTCGATTGATGAATCAATTACTGGTAAAGTGAGGTTTGGTGATGATTCTCGCATCGACATCAAGGGAAAAGGGCCAATACTGTTCTGCACAAAGGATGAAGGAAAGAAACTGTTAGCTGACGTCTACTACATACCTGACTTGAGAAGAAATATAATCAATCTAGGGCAAGCCAGAGAATCTGGTTGTGACATCAGGATGAAAGAAGACTACCTTACGTTACGAGACAAAGACGGTAAATTAATTGTCCAAGCAAAACGCTCTAAGAACCAATTGTACAAAGTAACTATCAACAGTAACGAACAGTGTCTTCAGCTCTCGATTGGTGGTGCTTCCGCAAGATGGCATGAAAGGGTAGGTCACATAGGGAGAGAAGCAATGCGGTTGATGGTCAACAAGGAGCTCGTATACGGATTGCCCAAAATAGAGATAGAAAAAGAAACATGTTCTTCTTGTTTACTTGGAAAATAAGCAAGACATGTCTTCCCACAAGTAACTACGTATCGAGCTGAGAAAAAACTTGGTCTCTCATGCATGGAGACCTTTGCGGACCTATCACGCCATCTACACCCTCGCAGAAGCGTTACATCTTTGTTCTTATTGACGATTTTTCTAGGTACATGTGGACTATACTTCTAAAGGAGAAAGGATAAGCATTCAACAAATTCAAAAATTCAAGAACAAATTTGAGCAAGAAATAGGGGCTGCTATCAAAACGCTTAGAACGGACCGAGGAGGAGAATTTGTGTCAAACGAATTCTTAGCATTCTACGAATCAAATAGGATAACAAGGTACTTAGCAGCACCCTACACTCCTCAACAAAACGGGATAGTAGAAGACGGAATCGAACCATTCTCAACATGACTAGAAGCATCTTAAGACACATGGAGTTGCCAAACTACCTATGGGGTGAAGCAGTAAGACACGCCACTTATCTTATAAAGAGCTGCGACTCGTGTTATTAAGTCATCAACATCATACGAGTTATATAAAGGGAGGAATCCACGTATCGAACACCTGCGTATTTTTGGCTGCATCGCATATGCAAAAATAGTCGCAGCATCTGAAAAAGCTAGATAACAGGTCGCAAATGCTCGTACATCTCGGGACTGAGTCGGGATCGAAAGCCTACCGGCTATTTGAACCGACAAATAAGAAAGTGGTGGTAAGTAGGGACGCGATATTTGATGAGAATGAGGATGGGATTGGAAGACTTGCAATAAAGAAGAGGAGACGGGAGCATTCCGTGTTAGTATCAGTCAGTTTGGGAATCATGGTATTGATAATATCGACACCAATACAACTGATAATGAAGAAGAAGACTTAACAGAGGCCATATATGTCGGTACATTGAATCAAGAAGAAGACCAAGACAATGTTGATGAAGTCGAACCAGAGTTAAGGCGATCCCAAAGAGAAAGCAAAAGACCAAGCCACTTAGACGATTATATCCTACCGGCAGAACTAAAAGGAGAGCGTCTATTCCTGAGTATGAACAACGAGCCATGGAGTTTTCAAGAAGCTAAGGAAAAGAAAGTATGGAGAGATAGCCTGTGAAGATGAAATTAAGTCGATAGTCAAGAATAAAACATGGGAGTTAGTTGAGCTTCCAACTGGAGCAAAGGCAATCGGGCTTAAGTGGATCTTTAAGATCAAACGCAACTCCAATGGAAGCATCAACAAATTCAAAGCGAGGTTAGTAGCAAAGGGCTCCATACAGCGACATGGAATTGATTTTGACGAGGTGTTTGCACCTGTAGCACGTATTGAAACCGTCGATACTTACTTGCTCTTGCGGTGTTAAGAGGATGGCAAGTGCATCATCTAGATGTCAAGACCGCGTTCTTGCACGGAGACCTAAAAGAAGAAGTATACATCTCGCAGCCAGAAGGATATGAGGTCAAAGGACAGGAAAGCAAGGTATACAAATTAAAAAAGACACTCTACGGTTTATGACAAGCTCCAATAGCATGGAATAAGAAATTAAATAAGGTACTAGGAGAACTGAAGTTTGTTAAGTGTTCGAAGAAGCCAGCACTATATCGACGTCAAGACAAGGAACATCTGCGGCTTGTAGCGGTTTATGTTCTGACCTTCTAGTAACTGGTACGAGTCTTGAGCTGATCGAAGAGTTTAAGAAAGATATGTCCGCCAAATTCGATATGAGCGATTTGGGTAAGTTAACTTATTACCTGGGAATTGAGGTTGATCAACACGACGAGGGGATAACATTAAGGCAAGAAAGGTACACCAGGAGGATATTAGAAGAAACAGGAATACGTGACTGTAATGCAGTCCACGTACCAAAAGACCTGAGTTTAATGATGTCTAAGCACAAGACGAGCAAAGTGTAGACGAAAGGGAGTACAGAAAAAGCATTAGTTGTCTTAGATACTTGATCCATACCCGACCTGATATATCGTTTGCAGTCGGAGTCATGAGCAGGTATATTTAGGATCCGAAGACTTCACAAGCAGCAGCGACAAAACAGATCCTGAGATACTTACAAGGAACACTTAGCTACGGACTGGTATTTATACGTGCAGCAAAGATGAAGTTAATAGGTTACAGTGATGCGAGCCATAATGTAGATGAAGATGACGGTCGAAGTACAACTGGACATGTTTTATTTTTCTTGGACTCACCCATAACTTGGTGTTCTCAGAAACAAGAAATAGTTGCTCTCTCCTCTTGTGAAGCAGAGTTTATGGCAGCGAACTGAGGCAGCGAAGCAGGCTGTTTGGCTTCAAGAACTACTTGCAGAGATCGTGGGAAAGGAATGTGAGAAGGTAGTAGTTCGGATCGACAATAAGTCTACAATAACTTTAACAAAGAACCCGGTGTTCCATGGTGGAGCAAACATATACATCGGCGCTATCACTTCATCCGAGAGTGTGTTGACAAAAATCTGATTGAGGTTGAACATGTACCAGTGAGTGAACAAAGAGCAGACATTCTGACTAATGGACTTGCAAGAATACGATACAAAGAAATGAGAAGCTTGATCGGAGTTGAAGATTTGTCAAAAGGAGATTTCAAGCTTAAAGAGGAGAATATTGGAGTAAGCTTGAAATAGCTTGAAGAGCAAGCTATCCTAATCATATATTGTTATGGTCATCTGAAGGGTTATGAAATATCTTAAAGTGTTAAGTCTATTAAGTTTAAGAGTTATCTATTCTTATAAAAGGCATTGCAGGGTTATTGCATCACTAAGAGAGTTTTGAGATTGTGATTGTAGACTTGAGTTTTGAGTGATTTTCTCAAGAGATTAATAAGAGAGCAAATTCTTATTAACTTGTTTTTACAATCAAATTGGTGAAACTATCAAACTATAAAGAAAGACTCGAAAGAACAGTTCCAACATGCTTGATGTTTGATTCTTTGTTTTGTAAACAAATTTACATATAGAAGCATTTGACTGAATAAATTTTCCATTCAAAAAAAAAATAATATATATATACCAATGTTTATAACATTTTAATTCATACTATATATATATCAACTTATGTATATATTATATTTGTAGAAGCTGTACATAATATTTTTGTTTGATCAACGGTTTCAATGATATTAACCAAAAACAATTGAAATGGTAATTTTTGAATTTGGAGTATATAAGCACACGTTAGCATGAGTCAGATACATATAAGTATTAATTATATATCTAAATAACTTTCTTTATTTGGATGGTCCAGGAGTCTAGGGCTTATAAAAATCAAAAGAAGAACCAGTGAGAATTGTTCGGGATTTATGGACCACTCGCGTTATAAACTAATTTAACCAATTTTTAATTATTATTTATTGTACTATTTACTGTTTACAAAGTGAGGTACAAATATAGTAATTTCATATCTATACAAGTTTAAATAGTTATTATTTTAAGGAAACAATACGGAAGTAGTAAATTTAAATCTACTTGATATCTGGGAATGGAATTTTAGTGTTGATTAGTTATATGTTGTCTGTATTCAAATGCTAATAATGATGACTTTATATATACAAACACTGAACAAGACGATTGTTTTTTCCGTCGACAAAATTGATTGATATATGCATATATACAAATTCTATAGAGTACAAAACTATATATTTTGAAAATTTCTCTAATACATAATTTTGATCTTATAGTATGGTTCGTCCATCGTAATGACTTTGTTCCTAGTTTATTCTTAAGAAAGGTTTGCCCAAAAAAAATTGTTTGATTCCTCTGGAGCACAACCACATGCTATATATTTTCACTGTCCAGAAGATGAGAAGAAGAACCCTACTCTATATCTTTTTTTTTTACAAAAAGAACCCTACAAACTTGATTTTGCATTATATATACCGGTTTAACTCTTCATTCATGATTGACGGTCCATAAAAATACTAAGATGGCAAACAGTAAAAAAAGTTGTTATAAGGTGGGTTGTGGCAAGACTTGCGGTATGGTGTTCTGCTAAGACTTATTTGTATCAGTCAAAAACTAATTAAATCTAAGTCCTTTGATTAAAAAAAAAAACTGATTACTGAAGCAACAAAGAAAAACCCATCCTAAAATTCTAATAACGGTTCATGTATTCCTTCATCTGCACATATTATAGACGACACCACCAATCTTCATTTTCTGAATTCAAAGACCATAATAAGCAATTAATTTACCAGAATTGATGATATATTCTTTTCTTTTTCTCCAACGAGAATTGATAATATTATATGATCATATGGATTATTAGAAGAAAATTTAAAAGCACTCTTAAATTTTCACTATGAAAATTAACAAATCAGGAAGAACTACACAAATTTCTTCACAGCCTCAAACCATAGATGCATCTTATAATATAATCATATATGTTTACTTATATATGTAGAACTATATAGACATGTTTATATATATGTTTATTTATATATGTAGAACTATATATATATATATATATTTATATATGATATATAATAGATCGCCATATATATATATAATTGTAGAAGAAGCTGGTCAAAGAACTAAACAAGATCACATAAAAAGGAAATTAAACAATCAGCCACGGACCAATTAATTATTCGGTGAGGATTTAGCTCCTCCTTTGCCATGTTGATTGACTCTCTCACCTTCAATAACTCGGTAACGAGTTAAGTAGTTCTTGAGCTGCTCGGCGTAATCGTCAAACCCTAGATTTGCCATAGCCCAACAGATATCGTCTCCATTGACGGTCTTTCTCTTCTCCTTGTGGCATTTATCGGAGGCTTCTCCAGTGACGAAGCTTATGAACTCGGAGACACATTCTTGCATAGTCTCTTTTGCTTCTTTAGAGATCTTTGCGTTTGGTGGGAGAATGTTCTTCATTATCCTTCCTACGTTTGCAATAGGAAGTAGCCTGTCTTGTTCTTTTATCATCATGTTTTCGTCTTCTTGTTGTTGATCCTCCACCACTAAACTATCATGATTTTGATGATGAGATGAGCTGCTCGCAAAGTTGTAATTTTGGAATCTAGGAGGGATTGGATTTTGGAACGAAGGATAGTTCCCAGCCATCAAATCTTATAAAAACAGATGAGAAATCGTTATAAATTATAACAACAGCTATTGACACTGAAAATTTGAAACAAAGTTATATAATCCGCCCACTAGTATGGCATAAAAGAAAGAATAGAAAAGGAGACTAGAGGTTTTTACATTAACTGAATCTATGAATCTGAAAAAATAGTCGGTTTGACAGAGATTTGTGTAGTAGCTTTATAATGGAGCTAATTAAAAAGGAGTTTTATATAAGTAGCTTTATGTTTTGCCCAACGAAAAAAATTATATTTATAAAAGAAGACAATTAACGGAGAGCTCAACAAGGAGTGTTTATGCTTGGTCATCGAGCCAATGACGTGTCATGCAATCAATGAGAGAGGCCTAGGTCACTAAGGCCATTATTATCAAAGAAAATGAGTTTCTCATAGATATAATATAAAATAACATTAACATTTAATAAATTATTATTTCAAAAATTTAAAAAATTTATGTTAAAATTTATCATTTAAAATATTTGGCAAATTTCACAATATTTTAAAATATATTTATTATAATTTGTGTTTACATTCTTAGAAATTTAACTTTAGAAATTTTTATTGCAGATATCTTAAACCTTATTGGAAGACAATTTGGTAGGTTTCATATATATTGTTTTGAGAATGAAATAGCAAAAGTAAACTAAAGTGATTCAAAATTACATAAATGTATATAACGATAATATTTTGAAGTCTCAAACATATATATATATATATATATATATATATATAAAATTTAGAAAATAATTTGTAACAAATTGTACTTGCAAGTAGCAACTAATCCTTTTTAATATCTGTTAAAAGTAAATATCAATTTTTATTGTTTTTGACAAATCATATTATATAATTAAAATATATTTACAGATAATTTTTATTTTTTCTGTAATTATAAGATATTTATAATTAACTAAATATTATGTAAAAATTAACAAAAATCTTGATGATACTAATTATAAACTATTTTATCCAATTAAAATATCTCAATTTATTTTGAAAATATAATTTATGTTGTATTTATGTTTTAAAGGAAATAATATTTTGTGAACTTTATTTTTTATGAAATCGTATTATATATGAACATATTCGTTTCATCTAACAATATATATATATATATATATATATATATATAAAGAAAATAATTTTATCACTTTAAAATATATTTTATGTTGCTTGAAGTTATGTTTGAAAAGGAATACTATTTCTTTTCTTGATATCAAAATTATTTTGTGGGCTTTTATTTTTTAATGAAATCACATTATATATAAATAAATATTCATTTTAAGTTTTATAAATATTTCATTTCTCTTATATTTGTTATTTGAAAAATTATTATTTCTATTCTCGAAAGTATGATTTTAAAAAATTTTACGTTTTAAGAATATACTAATGTTATAATTAATTATATTATGCAGTTTTCAATAATATCAACCAATAAGATTTAATCAGTTTAAATATTTCAATTAATGTTACTTAAAAGTATAAAATTCACTAACATCAATTATTAAAACTACCTTAAAAATTTATAAAATCTATTTTTTTAAAACAAAAAAAAAAAAAAAATCTTATTTCCTAGGAGAGAGTAACATTTAGGGGACTTAGATTTCTATAGGGTTTTTTTTAATTCTGAAAAATGAAAGATTTGCTAAATTTTAAAAGAGTAGTAGAATTTTTTGTATATTGTTAAAATCTATGAAAAAAAAGTACAATAATGATTTTAAGAATCCAATGAATACATGTAGTATTCTCAAAATCTTGTTTTGTGAGTTAAAAGGTAAGAATACAATTTCTAATAACACTTACTTTAAAATCATTAAAATCTAATTTTTGAATAACAAAGAATTTAGTATAGACTTATAAAATCATCTAACCAATAACACTAGATTTTAATGAGAATTTGAGAATTTATAAACCAATAACATTAAACTTGAAAATTCAAATTAGCATCATAAATCCAATTCCCACTAACACCCCTTAATAATGTATCCAATAGTTATTGAAAACTATCGTATTCTCTCGATTCATCTCTAGAGAATACAATGACAAGTTGTATGGCCAAAAATACTAAAGATGTATGTTTCAGGTCCAAATTAATTTGTGAGACTGATATAAAATAATTAATATAATGCTAAAATAGATAAAAGGATATCTCTATTTTAAATAACATCATAAAATAATATTTTAGAAAATTTCTCGTTTTTATATATTTTATTTTATCATTTCTGATTTGAAAGAATTTATTTTAACAATTTATACCTATCTTTTTATTTAATATGTTATACATTTGAACATATTCACATTTAACCTGATATAATGTTATACAAAATTATATGGAAAATGTTATAATTCAAAATATCTCATTTAGAAAGACTTTTTTTTCTTCAAAATATAAATTTTGATGAAATAGTTGTAGTAACGATGATTATGGTAATATTATATTATGGTTTTAAGTTCCAGTTTTTGCATAATATGTTCTCTTTTTATCCATCACTTCATATCATATATGTTTTAGTAATAATAATAAGTAAATGTGTTATTGTTAAAATATATAGTTTGGTTATTAGAAGTGTCCTCTAATGTTGTTAGATGAATAGTACGTAAGTGCATTTCCAGCTCACTTTTATTTTATTTTTTGTTTTTTTTTTGTTTTTAAATAATAATTTTTATTGTAGTGATGAATTTATTTTGATGTATGCTTTTTGAATAATTTTTATTTCCTTTAAAGAAAAAATATTAAAAATATTATTTCAATTTGTAAATATAGAGATAAAGTAGCTGTTTCTGTTTTTTCCCTTAAAATATAGGAGTTCCATTATAAACACATTCTTTGGATGATTTTAAAAAAATTATTCTTTGGATTAAATTTACTTCTACAATATAAAATATTTATTTTATATCTATTTTATGAAAAATATAGAGATAGAAATATAGTTGAAGTTGAGATGATTTTTTGGTACACATTGTATAACGTAGAAGAATCTTAGTCTATCAGTTAAAGTTTAAAGTTTTCTACACTCATATCTGAAGTTTGAATTTTAGACTGTAATTTCTTACAGATTATTGGATACAAGTTTTCGAGGGTTTAAAAGTATCATAGGCAAAATCGTTCGTTGTGGTCATCTGATGCGGTAAGAGTTTCTTCATCGAAAATATCGTACATACATAACCATTTGTCGATCCAAATGTTTTGGAGAGAACTTTATCGTAGAATTGTTATCCGTGGAGCTGTTCATCGATATCACATATGTTACATGTAGTTGATTATCATATGCAATATATTTAGAGATTATATGATGATGTAATATATACTATTCAGTGTAAAAAAAAGAGTTACATATATAGAGATACAATTATATAACAAAACATTTATAACTAGTACTCACATATCAATAGCTAAATAAATAGTTAATTTAATAAGCAACAATATCTAACTTGTGGACCATATATGAGCACGTCTTGTGGTCTATAATTAGTAGTATGCTTGCCAAAATTGAAGAGCCATAATTATGTAGTTTTACTTCCTTTAAAAGCATAAAATACTTCCTCCGTTTCATATTAGTTGTCGTTCTAGGTTTATGCACACAGATTAAGAAAACATTTAATTTTACACATTTTTAAAATAAAAATACTCTTACCAATACACCTAACCATATATTAACCGATAGAAAAACAGAGTAGAGAATATTGTCAATAAATTTTACATTGATAACCGAAAACGACACTTATTTTGAAACAAAAAATTTTACTCCAAAAAGACAAGTAATTTGAAACGGAAGGAGTAGATAGTAATTTGTCACTCCTCTCTCAATGTCCTGGAGAATATAAATAAAACATATAATCTTTGTCGCCTTATTGTGGACGAGTATATTGAGTTTCTAATAAAACATTCCCATTTTAATGTCACTGGATGCTCACTGTGTAATTAGGAATATAAAGACAATGCACAGGAAATAACGAATACGTTTCCTAAAGATCGTGTTATTTGGACTATAGAAAACAAAGAAGTTATTTTACATGAGATCGTGTTATTTCGGACTACAGAAAACAAAGAAATGGTTTTTCATTATTTTGTGGTTTTACATTATTTTGATGAGCATGAAGTTCTAGAAGTATGATGTTTCTGGTATTAATTTATTTTATTTGTTTTCCCCAAAAAGCTAAGTCAGGTTGTTCAATATTCACAGCTATATATGTTAAACAATTATGAAACTGAGGACAAGTGTCAGCCGAGAGGGGATCGGACCACCAACGGATAAACAAATAATGTACGTCTTTAGTTATATAATTGATTAAACTTGAATGATCACGCTCAAAGTATTTACATATTAAAAAGTAATTCGATATAGAGTTTTAGAACATTTCCAATCTCATTCTATATTTGATTCTAAAATAGAAATTGAAATAAGAAAAAAAAAATGAAAAGATAACAGACTACTCCGAAAATTGACTGATAAGCGGTGGTTTAATCTATGGCAGATGTCATATTTTTTATTTATTACTCTATTTTCTATTCAAAATAAAGTAAGGTTAGAGTAAATTAGCTCCATTTTAGAGTTATTCTATTTTTAAATAAAAAATGAAGCGATACATCTTTAATGTTCTTACTTGCTGGTTAATTGGTTTTAACTTTAAACTATATCGAACAAGTAAATCTCTAATTTCACCTAACCAAATGGTGAAATTAATTCGTCGTCAGGTTTAAAACGAATTGAAGCATGTGTTTCAGATAAAAAAAGTTTGTTTGAACAGACAATGTATCGCTTTTACTTGTATGTTTTTTTTACATCAACTTTTACTTCTATGTCATATTTGTGCTTCGCAATACCTTATATCTGTTCCACAATAATTAGGTTAGATCGAGGATAAGGATAACAAGATGCCTAAACTAATTATATACGAAACGAGTTATTCTTGGGTTCACCCCCTATAATGAACCTCTAGGTTCACCAACCAATAGAATTGTGTTATTTCAAATTTGATATCTTTTAAAAAAGGAAATAAAATCTTGTTAAATTATATTATGTTTTTAAAAATAAAAATACAAAATAAATAAATAATAATAATCATTAATAAAAACAAAAATAATTCTTTAAAAAATATATTTTAACACTAAACCGTAAACTCTAATTCTAAACCCTAAACCCTTGGATAAATCCTAAACACTAAACCTTAAAATCTAATCCTAAACCCTAAACCCTTGGATAATCGTAAACACTAAATTTTTAACACTAAAATATTAAACCCTAAAATATAATCCTAAACCCTAAACCCTTGGGTAAATCATAAACAGTAAACCCTAAATTCTAATCCTAAACACTAAACCCTTGGATAAACCATAAAATAAAAATACAAAAAAATAAATAAAAAATAGTAATATTTACAAAAAGCAAAAAAAAAATCTTTTAAAAAAAACACTAAACCCTAAACCCTAATCCTAAACTCTAAACCCTTGGATAAACCATAAACCCTTTGGATAAATATTAAACATTAAATCAAAAATTAAATATTAAACATTAAATCAAAAATTAAATATTAAACATTAAATCAAAAATATTTTGTAATTATTACTTTATTTATTTATGTTTTTATTTTTATTTTAAAAACATAATATAATGTTACAATATTTTTTTAAAATATTTTTTCGTTTTTTATAAATATTATTATTTTTTTGTATTTTTATTTTAAAAACATAATATAACTTAACAAGATTTTGTTTCCCTTTTTAAAAGATATCAAATATGAAATAACACTATCCTATTGGTTGGTGAATCTCTAGGTTCACCCTAGGGGGTGAATCCAACAATAAGTCATACGAAACTAAAAGTCATGGAGAAAACATATGTGTAGCATTAGTTTTTTTTTTCCGTCAAAGGTATATATATAGCATAAGTTAGTGAGCCCATATTGAGAAAAAAAAGAGTTAGTGAGCCCATAAATACACGTATACATATATCTAGTAGAATTTTTACGGCAAAATAGTACATATTTTACAATATTAAATTCTAAAGTTGGTCACTAAAAATATACCTTTGATAGATATTCTCTCAAATGGCTTGATAAAAAAAAAAAAGCAAATACGACTGATGTGATTAGGAATATAGCGTCGATTCTCCAATATCTAATAAGAAATAAAAATCGCAAAGGGATATTATATTTATTCATGTCGAACAAAAAAAAAGGCATCGTCTTAGTTACTTAACCAATACCAGCCCGTAAGTAATTTTCATGGCATTTTAGTGTCCCAGTTGTTAATTAGATCGAGTTTAGTGAATCAAACCAAAGAACTATTAAGGCGATTAATTTTGTGTGTGGTCCATGCAATAACATCATTTCAGTATAGCATTTTAACCAAAAATTGTTCTAAAAAAACATTTTAACCAAAAAAAAAAGAAAACATCATTTCAATATGTTAATACCAAGTTAGTCTTGTTTCACTATACATTATACTTTATTTCAAACTTTTTCCTCAGTTTTCTCGTTATTCCACATAAGAATCCAAATATATCAAACGCCTCAATTGGCGAGATTGTTTATACATCCATTGCATATCTGAAAGATGTTGACTTGAGGCAGTCAAAAAAAAAGAAAGATGTTGACTTGAGCCCTCGGAAATATATTAGGATCTAAATCAGATGTGGGGCAGTTGATGCTCAACTCAAAGCCCATTGGTTCAACCCATCACCTCTGCTTCGGGCCTTTCTCACTTACCAAAATTTCCATAATGGTCTTATAGACAATGACACAATGTTCGACGTTATATAATATGACCTCGAGGGATTATGAGGGTTAGAGTAGCCGTAACGGGAGGCCGCGAGAGTCCTTAGCGGGTTAATCAAGAGAAATGTGATTATAATAATATTAGTTAAGGGAAATAACCCAAGGATCAGCCATAGATAAGGGTTTGTCGGGCTTGATCCTTAGAAACGTGTCACGATGTGATTCGTTTGGTCGTCTTTGCGTTTGGTATGGTCAAATTTTTTTTATCATTTTTGACCGAAGACGCAGAAAAAAAAGAAAGCTCTCGACGAAAGGCGATTCGATCTTGACGAAAGGCGATTCGATCTCGAGGAAAGGCGATTCGATCCGTCAGAACACGAAGGTAAATCAAAGCCTTCTAATGGTGTATTTCTCTCAATTTAGGGTTGGGTTCTCGGTTTTCAAAGGATTTGGGGATTTTTTCGTATGATTTTAGGGTTACAAACGAATTGGGTTTTGAATTGATTTGGGGATCTTCGCGTCTGTAGTTAGGGTTTATACAAGGATTTGATTTTAAACCCATTGGGGAGCTTCTTGTTTGTTTTTCGTATGAAGTTAGGGTTTCAATCGAGTTTTACAATCTTCTCCTTTGTTCTTAATCTGTGGTCATGTTTTGTTGTGACGGTTCTAGCTTGATCCCTTCTGGTTTGTTCATAATCCCTTTGCGAGTTGCCTTGATCTAATCTTCGCTTACACATTTCATTTCAGGTTGACGCAGCATGGGACTAGATTATTCGTACACCCAGCCGTCTTCTTCAGACGAGTACGACATCACTTCCCTTCTTCAAGAAGAAGCTGATCTGTACGCGGATGAAGCTCAGAGTACGTACAATATAGCAGGGCCGTATCATTACCCACCTAAACTTGAGGATGATGATGGAATCCCGAGGAGTTGCTACTGCGGTGGTCAGCCTGTTATTGAAACATCTTACACCTCTAAACATCCTGGAAGAAGGTACTACACGTGTGACAATGCTGAGGATGGCGATTGCCATGTTTGGAAATGGTGGGACGTGGCTGTGCTGGAGGAGATGAGTGACTTCCAGAGACAACTTAGGGATCTAAAGGCTCAATCTGATGTGAATGCGTCGAAGCTGGTTAAAGTGGAGGGGACCGTTGGTGAGCTATCTAAGAAGGAAGCTGACGTTATACATCGAGAAGCATTGCAAGTTTATGTATGGTCTGTGGGTTAGTTTTAATAGCCTTGGCGGTCATGTATCTTCATGGTAAGTTTCTCTCTTGTACATTTCATTGATTCTTATGGTATCTTATAAAAGTTTTGACTTGTTCGTCTCATGTTTTTCAGGAAGAGCTTGACAGGATTACAACGACCGTGGCTGAGTTCGAGAGTGTCTGTATAAAGGTGCGTAGTCTTTTTCTTTGTACTATATGAGTCCAATATTTTATAAAAATCAAATCATATAATGTGAAAATATTTTTAATAATCATATATCAAATCATATAATTTTATTAGAATTTGTGTTAAATGCTTGTGGTTTGCTTTCTACCTTCCTAATCTCTTAGATTTGATGGTTTTAAATAGTTTAGCTATTAACTTTCTACCTTCTATCTGCTCTGATTTAACTGGCTTTGAATGCTTCGTAGTTATAGGTCGCTTACTTAATCCTCTGATTTTATTGCCTTTGAATGGGAGACACAACTACCATTCTCTAACCATGTATAACACAACTAGTTATGTTATCCATTTCAATAGTCAGAGTTCAGTTGACCTTGAATCACCCAAACCAGTTTGGTTGGGTAGCCAAGGTCCTGCTCCACCTGTTTTCAAGTCTGGTGTCCTGGAGAGGAGGAAATGGTCTCCGATAGAGGATAAAATCCTCATTGGTGCCTGGCTTAACACCAGTAAAGATCCAGTTGTCGCCAATGAGCAGAAAGCTGGTGCTTTCTGGCAAAGGATTGTAGATTACTACAACGCAAGCCCTCAGCTGGTTGGGACAGTACCTAGAGAGCTTGTTCAGTGCAAGAAGAGGTGGGGGAGGATCAACGAGCAAGTCTGCAAGTTCGTTGGATGCTACAATGCGGCTCTGAGGGAGCAGAAAAGTGGCCAAAACGATGACGATGTGATGAAAGCTGCGCTACAGTATTTCTTCAATGCTTACTCCCTCAAGTTCTGCCTCGAACATGTCTGGAGGGAGTTGAGGCATGACCAGAAATGGTCCTCCACCTGTCTGCCTAAGGACGTCGGGAAGGAAAAGCGTAGACAGGTGTTGGAGGTTGATACAGATGATGAAGTGGGAGAACCGGAGAGTCGACCTGTTGGAGTGAAGGCTGCTAAAGCTTCTACTAAGAGGAAGAAGAGTGGTAAAGAAGAGGAGTTATCACAGTTACAGGCCATCATGGAAGTGAAACAAAAAATCTTTAAGCAGAAACTGCTTGACCGGTTACTTGCGAAAACAGATCCACTAACAGAGATGGAAACATCTCTTAAAGAGAAGCTTATGTCTGAGATGCTATGAGGTTTAGATTCTTTTGCTAAGTTTAGATTGTATCACATGTCTTTTGCTAAGTTTAGATTGTATCACATGTCTCTATGGAGTTGTCTTGAGTTGTTACAACTACTTTCTTAATGTATCACATGTCTTTTGCTTACTTTTTTCTTTTGTTTTGTTTCAGGTGCAGCTGTATTAAGCTCATGTGAATCCAAGTCACGGGTGTGTGTAAGAAATGTTAAGCTCATGTGAATCCAAGTCACGGGTGTGTGTAAGAAATGTTAAGCTCATGTGAATCCAAGTCACGGGTGTGTGTAAGAAATGTTATATAAGTTTTCCTTCTCGCTTGCTTAGTTTCCACCAGAACTTCTTTCCTTTAGTTTCGTTTTGCTACGGTGTATTCTTGGAGTTGTAATATTTTCTTGTAACTCGAAGTTGCGGATGCTCTATGTCCAGCAAGTTGTAATCAACAAGTACTCCTTCTTTTAATTCGGTAACGATCACTTTGATGCTTCTCTTTATTGCTTCACTTTGATGCTTCACTTTCAGGTTCAACAAGTATGATAATTTGATGTTTGATAATTTGAACATATAGAAACTAATAGAAACCAACGTACTTGTTCATCACTTGAAAATATGGTATCAAAAAACTAATAGAAACCAACGTACTTGCTTCGCTTTACTTGATCATGTATGATCAGAATTTGAACTTATAAGTTTGAAAAAATATAACTTGTTGATCATGTATGATCATTCCAACCATTGAAAAAATAAACTTGTTGATCATGTATGATCATTCTAAACTTATAAGTTTATATATAGTTAAAACTTGTTTATATAATTAAACTTATAGGTAAAAAACATTAACTTGTACATTGCTTATAGATAATAATTTGGGGTAAGTTTTAAATAATATGATAATAGATAATTTGAACTTATAGTTTTTAAAAAATCATTTATAGATATTTTTTTAAAAAATTTAAAATTTTCAAGCAGGATAACTAAATATGTCATCATCTTCATCCGATGGACTTAAAGAAAGATTGGACGAAATTATCGACGAATACTTCGAAGATACATTCAACAACATAGTGGAGACCCAAACAACTAAGCAAAGGAAACATGCTTATATAGAAAGAAACCGTGAAGAAGCACACGACCGCTTATGGAATGACTACTTCAGCGAAGAGTCGATATTCTCGTCACAATCTTTCAGACGCCGTTTTCGCATGAATAAGGACTTATTCTTGCGTATTGTCCATCGCCTATCAGAGTCCATTTCATTCTTTCAGCAAAGAAGAGATGAAACCAGGAGGTTTGGTCATTCTCCACTTCAAAATGTACGGCAGCAATTCGTATGCTTGCTTATGGTTCTGCGGCTGACACGGTTGACGAATATCTCCGAGTTGCTGAGACCACTGCACTTTCCTTTTTACATCATTTCACTGACGGAATAATACAATTATTCGGAGATGAGTATCTACGCCGACCCACACCGGAGGATCTTCAACGACTACTCGATTTTGGAGAGAAACGAGGTTTTCATGGTATGATCGAGAGCATTGACTGTATGCATTGGGAGTGGAAAAATTGCCCAACAGCTTGGAAAGGACAGTACACACGTGGATCAGGAAAACCGACAATTGTCTTAGAGGCTGTAGCTTCACAGGATCTTTGGATATGACACGCTTTTTTTGGTCTTCCAGGTACCTTAAATGATATCAATGTCCTCGATCGGTCTCCTGTTTTTGATGACATTTTACAAGGTCGAGCTCCCAGGATAAAGTATGTGGTCAACGGACACATGTATAAATTGGCGTACTACCTCACAGACGGTATATATCCAAAATGGTCAACATTTATCCAATCTATCACCCTCCCTCAAACTCCTCAACAACAGTTATTTGCTAAATTTCAAGAAGCAGCCCGAAAAGATGTGGAGCGGGATTTTGGAGTATTGCAATCTCGATTTGCAATTGTGAGAAATCCGGTAAAAACATTGAACAAAGAAAAAATAGGGAAGATTATGAGAGCATGTATCATACTCCACAATATGATAGTCAAAGATGAACCGAATGGATACTCTCGTATTGATATAGATGAATTTGAAGAAGGAGACGTCCCCAGATGTTCAGAGGTGGAAACCGAGAGGCCAACAATTCGGAATAATATCTTTCCCAGTCGGAATGATCTTCGTGATAGGCAAACGCATGAACGATTGAAAAATGATTTAATTCAAAATATTTGGAATAAATTTGGTGATGAAGATTAGGAATTATTCTATCTTTATGTAAAATTATTGTTTTTATCTTTAATTATTGTATTTTTATGTTTAATTAATGTATTTTATGTTTAATTATTGTATTTTATGTTTATTTATTGTATTTTATGTTAAGTTATTGTATTTAATTATCCAATATATAAAAATTATATTTCACTAAACAAAAAAAATATTTTTTATTCCTATGGATTTCAACTTCGGGATCAACATTGTACACACATTTTTCACAAGAGTCCTTAACTATTCAAAAAAAAAAAAATAATACTAATCTAATCCTAAGGACTCCACAATGGGTGTCACCATTGTGGATGCTCTTAGCCCTAACTCTGGGTTTCACATTAAACGATTTTATTGGTTGCTTCTTATATCAACAATTTTAAAATCTGTTTGAACCCTTCTGTTTTATTTATTCAAGTAACTGATATATAGCTCTAAATAATACAACTTTTACTATATGTGTATACTAGATGATATCCCGCACACTTGTGCGGAGTAATATATATCCAACAAATTTAAATGTTAGCATACTTTATAATTTTAATCTAATTTATTTAATTAGTTTTAAATATTAAATTTTTCTTAAGATATAATTTATCTGTTTATTACAACGTAATATAGATAATGGTTTGGTAATTGTAAAATCTTTTATTTATTCTATCACCAAACCACACTTGTAAAAAGTATCATCATCATAGTAATCTAATAAAGTTTAATTAATAACATAAAATATAAATTTTAAATTAAAACATAATTACCAATTATCATTGAATCCTATGAAATCATTTACATATTCATCAAAGTATTAATTGCATTTTATATGAATTTCTTCTTCATCGACATTTATAGTGACACATATTAACAAAATTATTAAAAATATATTTCTGTTTAACTAAAATTTTCTAAACTAAAATTAACAAATTACTAAAATACGGATGTTTAATTATAATGAAAAGAAATTGTATTATTTGAACTCATATTTTTGATTGGTAAGATGATTGGTGGCATAAAAAGAAGAAAGTTTCTATTTAAAAATAACAAATAAAAACATTAAATGATTTAATATTAGTAGTAAACATAAGATGAGCAAAAACTATAAAAGTATTGCTAAAATTTGATTATTCTGAATATAATTAAAATATTTATTAAATAATCACTTAAATATCTAAAAACTAACTATTCAGAAGTTATTTTAAAAACTAATGATTCAACCTAAATAATGGAATATGACAAATAAGCTTCTAGAAAATAATAAAACATGAAAATAAGTAAAATAACCTAAAATCATTGAGAACATGACACATAAGCAAAACTAAAATTTCCACCTAAAATTATTTAAAATTACATCAAATAAATAAAATTACCAATTAAATTTATTAAGAACATGATAAATAAATAAATGACTTTAATTATGGAGAATATGACAAATAAGCAAAATTAAATTATTAAAAGTATAACAAATAATCTTATTATCTTAAAATTATGGAAAATATGACAGATAACCAAAATCACCTAAAACTAAAGAGAAGATGACAACTAAGCAAAATCACTTCATAAATAATAATATAGATATATATATACACACATATTATGCTTAGGTTCCTTCAAATCAGCATTCTATATAAAACAAATAAAGAATGCTATTTATTAAAGTTTAAAGCTGTTGTATTTTATTTATGTAAATTTTCCCAAAACAAAAATAACAATGAATTTTAAAATAGTTTGTTATGCTTTTAATGTTTTTAAGTAGCAGGAGATTCGAGGTTGAAATTCATAATTTCCTAGACCCGAAACCTCAACATGTAATATTAGTTTTTAATGATTTTCTGGTTTAAAGGGAAATATTATGATGAAAATATACAAACAGATACTTTTTATATAGCTTAAAAAACTCAGGACTAGTTACGATTCTTAGCTGAGATAAAGAATTTAAGAAGTAACTAGATTTGATCTGGCTTTGAAAGCGCGGGATAACATTTTGGTTAAAAGTTTCGATTTAAAAGTTACTAATTTTTTTGGTCTGAGTTTTAAAATTTGAGTTTTGACATATGTAACTGAGAGTGACTTATTTTGACGTTTCATTGGGATAGGCATTCAGGTTTGAGGTTTTAAGTTTTTTGTACGGTTCGCTTATTCAGTTTTCAAATTATTGGGCTTCGGGTCTTAGAACCCATTTAGGAACTATACATTTTTATCAGATCGATTCGAGTAATGTTGGATTCAAGTCGGGTTTTTATTTTTTCACAAACCCCAAAGTGTACCGAATTAGAAATAATTTGGGTTTAATTCTAGTTTAAAGCCAAAATTCCAAAAAAAAAGAGAAAAAAATCTCCCCAAAACCTGAGTGAAATCCGGAAAACTGAAAAAAGTCAGGTAATTCATGTAATTCGAGGTTTTTTGATATTTTATTTATAAATTATACTCTGTTTGTTTTAAATTATATGATGTTTTACAAAATTTATGTTGTTTCAAAATATAAGATGTTTGAGGTTTCAAGGTTAACTTAAATTTTATTGGAGAAGGTTCAACCAATAAGATTTTATTATCTCTTTATAATTTGTTGAATGGTTTTATAATTATATCTTTAAAATGCTTTTAGAGAAAAGTAAAATTCTTAATTTTTTGCACGAAACACCAAAACATTATATATTAGGAAACGTTGGAAGTATTTTGTATATATATATATATATATATATATATATATATATATATATATTTAAATGAATATTTAATTATGCTTTAAATATTCACATATACCCGTTTGGTTTTAGTTTTCGATAGGGGTGGGCGTTCGGGTACCCATTCAGATTCAGTTTGGGTCTATTCGAGTTTTCGGTGTCAATGATTTCAGTCTCATTCGGGTATTTTTAAATTTCAGTCCAGGTTCGGATCTTTGCGGATTCGGTTCGGATTCGGATAACCCATTTAAATTATTTTTTAAATTTTAAAATTCATTATATACTTTAATTTTTTTAAAAATATAAAAAAAAATAATATATTACATATAAATTTGAATAACATATGTCAAAATACCTAAACTTAACATATAAATTAGTTTTCTTTAAATATTTGGATAGAAAATCAATAGGTATTTAAGTATTTTGGTGTTTTGAGTATACTTTAGCTATTTTAGACATTTACTTTTGACTATTTGTATATATTTTTCAAGTATTTTGAAAAACTTAAAAGTATCTTATATATTTTTGATGTTTTAATATACATTATATCTAAAAGTAATTAATATATTAAGATATATAAATTTATTTCAGATACATTCGAATACCCGAAATACTTTGGTTCGAATAGGATTCAGTTTTGGTTCTTTAAATACCAAAATTTTGAACCCATTCGGATATTTAATCAATTTCGATTCGAATTCGATGCTACTTTTCGGATCGGGTTTGGTTCGGTTCTTCGGATTCGAATTTTTTGTTCAGCCCTAGTTTTCGGGTTTAGAAAAATAAGGTAATTCATGTAACAGTTTTGGATTTTTTTTTTATAAATTATATGCGCTTTGGAGATTAAAATAGGTTTTCAGTTGCTATATTTATAGAAAATATAGAAAATAAAAGTTGTAGAATAAGTTTAGAATCTTCAGAAAATCTTTGGATAAGTGGTGAACAAATCCTTATTATTTCCATAAAAATAATGTTATTAATATATTTTATATGTAAAGAAGAGCAAAATCACTTGGGAGTTATTGTTTCTTAACATATTTTTTTTTGTTCATTTTCTATTTTTCAAACATACGTATATTTTGGATTAACTACAGTCAAGAGTTGGATGATTTGACAGTAAATAATTTTTCAATATATAGGATTGTATAATATATAAATCTGAAATAAGAATATATTGAATATAAATAAACTAAAAGTAAAAGTTTGTTGGGTACTGAAACGTAATATTATATGGGTTGGGTATTGAAAACTTTTGAAAGTCTCAAGATTTGTTTACTTATCTCTATAATTTTATTTGAGAAGTCAGTTTTCTACGTGTCACACTCACGTTAATTCTTACAGTGGTTGATTACGATGATAATCTTAATGAATTAAAATGTTATATTTAAACACTATTATTGATTTTTTATTTAAATTACTTTTTAATATTTTCCAAATAACATATATAATAAAAAGGAAATATTATAAAGTTTATAAAGCGAATTTAAAAACGAAAATATATGTATAAATAATATGATTTCATTAAAAATAAAAGTTCACAAAATAGTAATATTACATTTTAAAATATTTAAAAAAAAACAAAAAATATACTAAAATACTTTCTCTATATTTATATTTTCAAAAATAATCTTGATATTAGAAAAAGAAATATTATTTATTTTGAAACATAATTTTAAACAGTACAACAATATATATTTTCAAAGTAACATAAATATTTTTAATATATTTATCTATTTTTTAGATAATTACATAAAATATTTAAGTAACATAAACTGATATATGTTTTATTAACTAAAATATTTTATAATTAGTATTATTGAAATGTTATTTGTATTTTCTTATATTTATTTGAACATAATATCTTTCATTTACAGCAAAATATATCTATAGTTTTTTTTACTTATATAATAAGATTTCTCAAATACAATCACAATTTTTTTTACTGCTTATTTTTAAGAGAGATTAAAAAACGAAAAAAAAATTTTAACAATAAATATCTTTTGATCAAATAAAAAATATTTTAAAATCACACTATACACTTTAATGAGGTAGATATATTATATTTTGCATTATTAAAATTATATGTTTTCATAATATTAAATTTTCTTTTAAATTTTATGTTTTTATGTTTGTGTTTTTATGTTTGTGGAACCTTATATAACCATAACCAAAAGGCATAAAATCATTTATAATTTATAAAAATATTTTAGTTATTGTAAATATTGATATGTATTCATGAGCTTCCAAAAACGTATCAATTGCTTATTATGTAACTTTCTATAGATCA
>CM028687.1:49430976-49594749 GCA_016771965.1 Brassica carinata | reverse complement strand
TTATTTTATATTATGTGAAATGTTGCAGGTCCTGGGTGCTGCCATCAATGTATATGCCAACAAGCACAAAGAGCGCCCTGACCGTCTCATAGACATGTTAACAAGCAGCCATAGGTAAGATCCTTTGTAGTTATAATTGTTTAGATGTGTCTTCTTGCATTATGTTCAACTCCATAGAGAAAGAGTATCACTCCTAGACTATTTGGCTGTCACCTGAATAACCATATCTCGTTCCACTAAATTTGGTTCCAAATCACTATATTTCATAAATGTGCTTATGTATTTAATAAACTGAATCGCGTGGGATCATTAGGCTGATACACGTCTGATTGTAAACGAGTGCAGAAAGGTGCTGGCTTGCGTGGTATGTGGCCGCCTGAAAGGGCGTTCCAGATTGCGTCCAAAAGCGGTAGCGTGGCTGACGTTCAATATGTAGCTCATCAAGCCTCACATGCCAATTCGCACACTGTACTCGGTATGTGCAAGCAATGGCTATCCCAAAACATGTAAAGCCCTGTAATCTCGATGACATTGGTTCAAAGCAAACGTAAAAGTAACTTTTGAGGTACACATCGTTTTGGCTGATTAGCGTGCCTCAGCTTTTATTTTATTACCTTCTAGTAAATTAGAAAGACTACATATGTTTTTGCTTAAAACATCGAGGGCAGGTTGTTTAAAAGAATCTGGTGGAAAATGGTTTAATCTCTCATTCGAATCATTTGACTGATGACTTTCACTTACAAGAGAGTGACAAATGGAGAAAATGCAGAGGTATTTGTAAAAATTTGTGGGTTCACCATGGTTCGCACTTACTACTGAATGTGAGGTTGGTGTCCTCGTTTTGTGTTGATTATAGAACTCATTTTAACAAAGAGCGTCTTAACTTTGTTGGAGAGGTGTATTTGTCATCACAAAGTAAAAAGATGCATGTCTTCTTTTTTTTTTGTCAACCGAGTTTTCATTGACAAAGTCCGATGGACATTAATAGATGGGAATTTGCATAGATCGCTATAAAACAAACTATAAGAGCATGTCCATTAGAAGTTTACATCCAAGGTTCACACAATTTCTAAGGAAAAAAAACATAATAATGCAAACTTTGTGAACCTGGGTTTTGGGGGAATCGCCGGTAAGGGGTGGGTTCATCACTGTTTATGAATTCATTGTAGCGATGGCTTATGCATGATTCTTCTGCTTTATTAGTTAAAAAAAAAAATCAAACGAAAAAAATAAAAATAATTAAAAGTATAAATCGGAAATCGAGTCCAAGGTTCACCAATGTGCATGCTCTAAGTAGCTATATGGCAATGACACTGTTTCTTTTTCATAATCCATTCTTGTCTGCCAACTTTGTCCTAGCAAGTAAAAATCTTGCATCTGATATAATATATTAACAGCAATACAGAGATAGCCACACGTTTGATATAACCCTTTTTTTTTTTCAATTTTTTCTGAACAATATAAAGCTTTTTTTCTCTTCTTCATCTTCATATTTTTATTTGTGTATATTTATATATTTATTTTCATAGATCTTGACTTTTGAATTTTAAATTTCAAATTCATATCTATTTGTTAGATCCTAGAATTTACACGAAGAATCAATAGCAATTGCTTGTAGACGCCACCGTTTTATGTCGCCGCCTTTTACATCGGCTTCATCAGCACTACCGTTATAGAGTAATTTCACAACAACTAGCAAATCAAATTTTTCTTCTGTATCTCTATACCATAAAGTCTTTAAAACACCAAATTTCAGGTCCAAGTTTGAATTTCACTACTTCGATTTTGGTATCAGATTTTTGTCATATTCAAATGCTCTTTGTAAGTACAAAGATGACTCCACAATATAGTAATGCAGAAAGTACACCGAGAGATAAATACACAAGCAAACACCAAATTTTTTATTAGAATTTCCTTTGAACAATATTTACAAGACCTTGTTTAATCAGCTTTACTCGTGTTAACACCCTAACACACGATACTGAAGGATTTCTAAACTACCCGCTTATGTTTCTCTACCGTCAAGTACTTCAGCCACTGTTTCAGCACGACTCAGAATACTTCCAAGAACTTCTCTCTCTCTATAAGATCAGCCTCTGTGTCTCTATATTAGTCTCCACGTTCCCGAAATCCTAGTCTCTAAGGAACCCACAATATGGAAATTTTCCATATCAATAAGTGCAACTTATTTAATCATCTTTACTCGTCTAGTGTTAATACCCTAACACACGATACTGAATGATTTCTAAGCTACCCGCTTATGTCTCTCTACCGTCAAGTACTTCATCCACTGCTTCAACACGACCCAGAACACTTCCAAGAGCTTCTCTCTCTCTCTCTCTATAAGATCAGCCTTTGTGTCTCTATATTAGTCTCCACGTTCCCGAAACCCTAGTCTCCAATGAACCCACAATATAAACATCTTCCATATCAATAAGTGCAACTTTCCTTTTCTTAGAATGCACTTATTCCTCTTCATTTAAGTCATAAACTTGCTCCTCAAGTTTATTGCTCTTTGCCTTTTCTCCAAGAAACACACTTGCTCTCCAAGTCTACACGACTCCAGCTCAGCATCTCGACTCCATTCACCACTCAACACGACGTCTGCTACAGCAACTACGTCAGCGACTATTACAGGACATACATCTTACATCAACAATCTCTCCCCTTTTAGGTTTGTACTTCCTTAGTACCCTCAGCTCCTCGATATCCCAATCCCCAGTTCACCTTGGCTGGTTGTCCCATCGAGAGTATCTTATTCAAATCCCTGGATCCACTGTCGAGCATCCTGATCTGTTTGCGATTCTCAGCCAAATCACATTCCAGCATCCTTGCTCTCTCTTGTTCACAAATAGCAACTTTCCTTAGCTTGCTAACCTTCTGTTCCAGAGACTCATTCTTCTCATTCACAGCCGCAAGTTCTTCACGAAGTTCTGCAAGCAGCTCATTTTGCTTCAGAACCACATCCTCCAATCTCAGATTCTGATCCTTGACCCTCAACCACTTGTTGAGCACCACGTGATATCCTCAGAGTCTGTACTGACATCTGAATCCGAGGATTCACTAGATTCCTCCTTGCGTGCACCAAATGCTACAAGGTTCTTCAACACCTTTTCATCTTCTTCAGACTCTGAATCATCAGACGACTGCAATGGAACTCCTTTTCCCTTCTTTGAGTTTGGACATTCACGCCGTGTGTGACCAACACCTCTGCACTCAAAACACTTAAGTTCTCTTCGTTGTGCCCTTATATGACCAACTCCTTCACACTCATAGCACCTGAGACTTTCTCTCCTTCTGCCATTGCCACGATCACCTCCCCGGCGACCATACTGATTCCTCCCACCCGAAGGATTCATTTACTTACCCAGATTTCTTGCCAACATACCCATGGCATCTTCAAGATTCAAAGATTTATCTTCATCTTTGTCTGCAGCAAGAGATATACTCCTTGATGCACCACCTGAAGTAGAGAACGAGCTACTTCCTGTCTCCATCTCTTCTGCCTTCAGCATACTCACAAGTTTGTCAAACTTGAGCTCATCCGTGTTTGCAGTCATATTCAAGACTGCCTTATGAGCTCCAAACCTTGCTGGAAGACAGCGTAGAAACTTCTTTACCAGCTTCTTCTCCTTGTACTTCTTTCCAAGTACACTTGTTTCATGCGACATAGAACTGAGTTTGGCAGGCTTCGCCCGCGAGAATCATTATCGGACCACGAGATTCTCAAACGCAAACGAGATGATCGGGCGTGTCCTCTTGACACTGTCATCTCCTTCAAACGAATTCAGCAGGATCTCCCACGCCTCTTTAGCTGAAGTACTCCCCTGAATCAGCTGAAACTGTTCTACTTCAAGAGCTCCAAAAATCGCCGACAACGCTTTTGCATTAAATTTTGATGCATTGCGCTCTGCCTCTGACCAATCCTCTTTTGGCTTAGGCTTCTTCCCATATGTTGTGACTATGGTAGGCTCCTCCCAACCAATCACCACAGCTGTCCACGCATCTTCGTTAATTCCTCGAATCAACTGCTTCATGCGAGCCTTCCAATGACCATACTGGTCCGCATTCAACATGATTGCCTTTTGCACAGAAACAACCGTGTCCATCTTCACCTCTAGGATCACACCAGTAACTTAGGTGACCGCTCTAATACCACTTGTAAGTGCAAAGATGACACCACAATATAGTAATGCAGAAAGTAAACCGAGAGACAAATACACAAGCAAACACCAAAGCTTTTATTAGAGTATCCTTTAAACAATCTTTACAAGACCTTGTTTAACCAGTTTTACTCGTCTAGTGTTAACACCCTAACACACGATACTGAAGGATTCCTAAGCTACCCGCTTATGTCTCTCTACCGTCAAGTACTTCAGCAACTGTTTCAGCACGACCCAGAACACTTCCAAGAGCTTCTCTCTCTCTATAAGATCAGCCTCTGTGTCTCTATATTAGTCTCCAAGGAACCCACAATATGGACATCTTCCATATTAGTAAGTGCAACTTTTCTTTTTTTTTGAATGCACTTATTCTCTTCATTTAAGTCATAAACTTGCTCCCCAAGTTTATTGCTATTTGCCTTTTCTCCAAGTAACACACTTGCTCTCCAAGTCTATATGACTCCAGCTCAGCATCTCGACTCCACATGGTCTTCACCACTCAACACGACGTCTGCTACAGCAACTACGTCAGCGACTACTACAGGACGGACATCTTACATCAACACTCTTGAAGAAGATAATATTCAGTCTGTTTGTGACTCATTAGCTGGGTAAATTGTCGATTAGCAGATAAATAGGTTTTTCCCAGATCCCTGCATTGTATTTGTTATCAAGAAAATTGAAAGTCAAGAAATATATCTGGTTAAACCATAATTTATCCCGTTAATTCGGTCTCTCAATTTCTTACAATGGATTCTGAACTATTCGATATAATGCTAGCCATTAATCATGATTTGAAGATTTATATTGTCAATGCTAACTCAATACTCAATCATCCATGCCTGTCAATTCAATACAATATTTGGTTATTATTGGTCTTACATGATCGTGTAATTCATTCCAAATGATTCTTTTAAAAATTCTACTAATATATAATTTGAGAGCTTGTATGGAGTCAGTTGAACAAATGAATATTTTTTTTTGCAATAACATTATCACCAAACTGTTTAAAAACAGTTTAATAAATAAACAACATAATCACTTCATTGTTTTTTTAAAAAAAAACTGGTTACAGACATATTAGTGTATTACTTTTGTTGGATCACTCTAAAGATCATCGCAAAGTATTTCTATTGTTGTATCACCCTAATACACATATTAGTGTATTGATATTGTTGGATCACCCTAAAACCCATTGAAAAGGAAAATAACCCCTGAGTTTCTCTGGCTTTATTCAGAAAAAATGAGTTCAGGTACATCAACACTGCCACCCTTGATGCTAAGGAGCTCTCCCAAGATGACACAGCGCCGTTGTCATTGCGAAAGAAACAATCGGATAGAGAAACAAATATTAGAATATTCAAATTTCTATCTCAAATACTACAAATGTAAAAATGTCTCATGTCCCACAAATAAATACTTGGATCTACATGATGACTACGAATCTGCTTTATATATATTAAACTGGATTTCTTACCTTATATCTAGTAATATTAACCAACTAATATATAAAAATTGCGGATATAAAACAACCATTGATATATAGTATTCAATTTCACCAGATTACATTTTATCTATACTGATAAAATATGAGTTTTTGTAGATGCATCTTATTACAAATCATTTAGTCTTCTAAATATAACCGGTTATAATACAAAAAAAAAAACAGGATACAACATCAAATATTTAAATATTCAATATTCATATCATGGATATTATAAACTAAAAAAGACCATGTTACATGATTTAAATATAGATTTAAAAGATTATTACAAACCCGTCTTACATATAATTAACTACATTTTTTCTATATATCTGGTAATATTACTTCATAATCAAATTTTGTTGTTTATTTACCAAATCCCATTTCAATCAATATTATGGCATGATAAATATTAACATATCCAAATCTTCTTATTCGTTATTATAACTGGATTTTTGCATTCAAAATTTTCTGTTTTTTTTTTGGAATAACCATATGTAACCGGCTTTTATCAAATAATTTATCAATATACTATAATTGTAAAGAACAAACCATCCACGAGTTTAATAATTGAAAATTCAAACACATCCATATATATCTGCATATCTTACACCTTATCTCCTTCTGAAACCAATCTGACAAAATCAGATTTACTCATACAGAAAGTATAGCCTTGTTACACGTTGTAGTGGGGTATTATGTAATTTCGTATACCCCAATTACCCAATTCTGCAAACTAAAATTATCCTTACATAGTTCTGAAAATTTCATCTTTATTTTGTATATTGACTGACTTCATTAAGCCTTAATACATTTGGTATCAGAAATTACAGCACAAGAGAAACCAACTAGATAATTAAACGACCCAATTGGAGAAACTTCTGTAACCTACTTCTGGAACCTTTTCCATGTGTTGGCAAGTGAAGCATCAACACTGTAATATTTTTTGTAAATTCTTTTCAGGCTCTTTCTCTCCGTCGCAACTCGCAACATCCTGTGAACTTCAATACTAAATACGAAAGCCTCCCACTTTAAGCCGCAAATATTTGAGCAGAAAACCTTGACTCGCCGGAGTTGTATCCAAGGAAGCTTAAACAAAGTAGAAGAACAATTTTTCGTCGACCGCTTTAAAAACAAACGCCTACTCGTCTGAATTTTCTTCGTGCATGATTTAAGACATCCATTAAACTCATCTTTCTTTCTTTTAGATATGCTCTGCTTTAATGCGATAGATGGCTGAAATGGAAGAACGAAGACTGAGTCTCCTAGTAAGATATCAGTGTAAGCGATGAAGAAGGTATTTGATCCAGTATTTAAACGGGATGGAAATTTAGAACAAAGTAGAGAGCATGACATAAATTTTTTTATTAATTGACCTAGAAAAAAAAAGATAAAAAGAAAGAGACTTGGAGCAAAGCTCTGTTTTGGATCAAAGAACAAGTGAGAGAGAAGTTCGATCATAGATCAAAATATAAACATCAAAAACCTAAAGATAAAACGATCTCTCCTCCTTCTGAAAGGTTTAAATGTGTGAAGAAGGATTCGAGATAATTTTCTCTCTCTAAGAAGAGAGAGAAGTCTAAAAGATGCATTGTCTATAAATATAGTTTAAGCAAGTAGTTTTCTCTGGTGCACAAAAAAAGAACAAATAGTTTTTTTCTCTTATATTCGTTTGTATGGTTTACCCTATACATGGGCAAATTAACCGAAACCAAAAAATTACACCATACCAAATCAAAAATTGAAACTAAAACTGATGTTAAGAGGAGGTGTTCAGCATCCCATTCAGATTTCGTTCGGGTGATTTGAATTTTTAGATTATCAAAACTTAAAATCTCCAAATTGTTTCGGAAGTCCAAAATATTTCCCACCTCCACCAATGTGGTGTATGGTTAGCAAAGATTTAATCGACTCCTGAATATGATGGAAAAATTTTTCTCCAAAAGTGATATGTAATTTTTCTAAATTTACCCGCTCACCTGGAGCTTTTTTTATAGTGAATAAACACCTTTTGTAGTTCTTCTACAGTGGAGATATCCGCTTTAATGAAGAAAAAGAAGTCATCGGCGAATAGAAGATGTGAAACAGGAGGACCTCCTAACCTGACTCGCAGAGGCTGTATCTTATGTTTAAATACTGATTTGTCCATCATATTTGAAAGAACATCATCCCATAAAATATAGAGACACGTGGACAAAGGATCACCTTGCTGAATCTCTCTATATGGTGCAAAGTGGCCATAAGGACTTCCATTGATGAGAACAGAGAAGGAAGCCGATGACACACATTCATAATCCAACATATTCAGATTTCGTCAAAACCTTTATTGCGTAATACATTTTCCAGATAAATCCATTCTATACGATCAGAAGCTTTAATTATATCAATTTTCACTACCATATACGAGCATGCGCATCTCTACCTAACTTTGAGTGAGTGAAATACCTCATTTTCAAGTAGGATTTGCTCCATAAATATGTCAACCAATATTATAAGCCGCCTAATTTTTAGAAACCACTGTTGACCGAATGTTCTTTGGACGTTGCACCAGAATTTTGCGGATGATCTTTTATCTTACATTGCAAAGAGCACTGGGTCTAAAATCTTTAATTGTCTGTGGTGTATCTATCTCTAGGATGAGACAAAGATTGGTTTGATTAAAACCAGGGGATAGAGAGCTCGTATCAAAGAATTTCTGAACTTCTTCAGCAGGGGCCGGCGAACTACATCCCAGTAGATTCTGTAAAAACTCGATGTGAAACCATCCGGACCGGGAGCATGATGACTACCAATGGGAAATATAATTTGTCTTACCTCCTGGGTCAAGTGAGGAAAGCGTCCGTCTGTTTAGTTACAACACGGTTAACATTACTTAAGACCGATTCAAATTTCGTTGGATTCTGCATTGTAAATACTTCTCCAAAACGTTGTGCTGCTTCTTGAGAGATAATTTTGTTACCATGAACATGGAATCCTTGATGATTTTCAATAGAAAGGATTTTTTCTTGTACTTTACAATTCTTAGTACATGTACTATTGAACTGAGACTTATGATCTTCATTCGTTAACCATCTAACACAGCTTTTGTAAAACCAGTAAGCTTCTTCTTCTTGATACGCAGACACTAATTGGGATTGCATTTTATGTATATCTTCCAAGGTGGAATGAGTATCTGAATGTGCAATATCAATCTTCATCTGTAGTTCATCAATCCATTTTCAGGAACTTGATTTAGATCCCTTTCTCCATTATGAGATAGCATGACGATATTCACGTATACGTTGAAATATGGAGACATAATTAAGATGATCATGATATTTCCTACTATCACGGACAATATTCGAGAAATTATCATTATCTGACCAATGATTATCAAACAAATTTTTTTTACAAAACCTTTATCTCTTCGAATCTTAGTAATTGTTGGCCTATAGTCAGGTTCAGTCATCTCAAGGTATTGAACTTGGGAAGATGCATAAGTTTCTCTCCATTCATCATTTCCAAAGGCTTTACTAAACCAACGCATAAAATATAGAGACACATGGACAAGGATAACCTTGCTGAATCTCTCTAGATGATGCAAAATGGTCGTAAGAACTTCCTTTGATGAGAATAAAGAAGGAAACCGATGACACACATTCCATAATCCAACCTATCCGGATTTCGCTAAAACCTTTATTGTGTAATACATTATCCAGAAAAATCCATTCTATACGATCATAAGCTTTAATTATATCAGTTTTCACTACCATATGCGAGCATGCACATCTCTACATAACTTTGAGTGAGTGAAATATATCATTTTCAAGTAGGACATTCTCCATATATATGTCGACCAATAATATAAGCCGCCTGATTTTTAGAAACCACTGTTGACAGAATGTCCTTTAGACGTTGCACCAGAATTTTCGAGATGATCTTGTATGTTACATTGCAAAGAGCACTGGGTCTGATATCTTTAAGTGTCTGTGGCTTATCTATCTTTGGGATGAGACAAGTATTGGTATGATTAAAACCATGGGATAGAGAGCTCGTATCAAAGAATTTCTGAACTTCTTCAACAGGGGCCGGGCCGGGCAACCTATATCTCACTAGATTCTGTAAAAACTCGACGTGAAACCATCCGAACAGGGAGCACGATTGCCACAAATGGGAAATATAATTCTTCTTACCTCCTGGGTCGAGTGAGGAAAGCATTCGTCTCTTTATTTATAACACGGTTCATGTTACGTAAGAGGGAGTCAAATTTCGTTGGATGCTGCATTGTAAATACTTCTTCATAAAGTCGTTCATCTTGTTGAGAGATAATTTTGTTACCATGAACATGGAATACTTGATGATTTTCAATAGAAAGGATTTTGTTTTGTACTTTTGCAATTCTTAGTACATGTACGATAGAACCGAGACTTATGATCTCCATTCGTTAACCATCTAACACAGCTTTTGTAAAGATGATTTTCAATAGAAAGGATTTTGTTTTGTACTTTGCGATTCTTAGTACATGTACGATTGAACCGAGACTTATGATCTCCATTCGTTAACCATCTAACACGGCTTTTGTAAAACCAGTAAGCTTCTTCTTCTTGATACGCATACACCAATTGGGATTGCATTTGATGTATATCCTCCAAGGTTGAATGAGTATCTGAATGTGCAATATCAATCTTCATCTGTAGTTTATCAATTCGTTTTAGGAAACTTGATTTAGATCATTTTCTCCATTATGAGATAGCATAACGACATTCATGTATACGTTGAAATATGGAGCCACAATTAAGATGATCATGATATTTTCTACTATCACAGACAACACTCCAGAAATCATCATTATCTGACCAATGATTATCAAAACGAAATTTGTTTTTTACAAAACCTTTATCTCTACGAATCTTACTAATTGTGGGTTAGTCATCTCAAGGTACTCAACTTCGGAAGCTTCATATGATGCTCTCCATTCATTATTTCAAAAGGCTTTATTAATCCAACTCTGGATTGATTGTCTTTACGCTTATTTGTCCAAGTGAGATTGTTGCCAATATATGGTAAATCTTTGATGCGATGTGATTATAATGTTATTGAAATAAAGAAGTGACCAAGGCCCCATTCTCTTACCTCAGATCTTCTCCTCTTGCTTTATGATTTCATTAAAATCTCTACACATAACCCAAAGTCCCACTCTGTTAATTGCAGTTCTCTTTATCCTCTCCCACACAATATGTTGCAGTTGCCTTATTGGATTACTGTAAATGCAAGAGAAATAGAAAGACATATCTTTATTATTTAGCTTACAATCAAACATCTTTTATCAACTGAAAGAAAGGCAAGATTAATGCTTTTTTCCAGAAAACAGGTAGCCCCTTTCAAATACCCCTAGAAGACACACATTTTACATAATCAGAATCTAACTAACCACCAACATCTCGGATTATATCATCGAAATTCTTTGTCTCAATCAAAAAGAGTATGTCCAGGGAAAAAGCTTGCTTAGTCCATTTGAGGTGTCGAACTACCAAGGACCCTTTCAACCCTCGGCAGTTCCAAAATGCCAAATTCATCTTTTTTTTTATCTCTGGTGGCTTCTGGCCCATCGCACTATTTCGATTGTTGTGTTGGTGATCTTGTTCTGGTCCTTGTGTGGACGTACTTGCTTCATCATTACTTGATTGCTGAACCGATTGTCCGGTCTCTCTTTGACATCGGCTTGAAGTCTTATACGCTTGGTTGTGTGTTCCTTATAATATTCCATCACATAAATGTGTCGCATCTCACAGACAGATACGGGTGCACTTGAGATTGAAGGTGTTTGGGCCTTCTTCATGCGAAGGTTTTTACTTTGTTGAAGGATCGATGTCATAAAAAATCCGCGTGAAACCTGGTGGACCATCCACTTCAATTCTATCTTCTTTACTATTTCATCATGATCTTCATCGTCGTCGTCATCATCATCATCATCATTGTGTGGCTCATCCACTTGAACAACGTTTTTTGCAGAGGATTCATTGCATGAATGATTAATCATACCATATGTACTGCAAAAGCCATGAACTTTCTCATAGCATAATTTGAGCACAACTTGCCTATCACCGAATTGCAAGAGGCGTTGAAAGCGGAGAAGACGGATATGCATGTAGTCAACATTCTTACCATTCTCAAATTGGAAATCTGTCTCCAAAAACATACCCATCATATGGCCTATATGTGTAACATACGAAGTGTAAAAAATTAAAAAATTGTAAGAATTGAAAAGGAATACCACAAAATTGTACCCAAAAAGATATAAACTTCAAGTCTTCAGCAGTTTGGTTGGGTGACCATCATTGAAAGGCTACCATCCATTCATTAAAAGACCAAAGATCTTTTCTCAAGACAGAGAGTAAGGTTTCTTCTAATCAAAATATGAATTGAATCAGATGATTCTTGACCAACCTTCCAAAACATTTCTTCACCCACTCCCCATAGATGAAGGAATGCAAACATCATCTCTCAAAAATTTTTCTTCAAGGGTTAATGGGTTTTGCAACCAAAGTGAACTGGTTTTCCTCTTTTGCTTCTTTATAGAGAATGGTTGGGAGAGTGAACACGTCATCCTCAATCCCTAATGTAATCTCTTGTAGACGTTTAAGAATTTTATCCTCCATTATCAGTAAAACAGAGGAATTTTAAACTCTGATCATGAAGTGGGAACAAATACAAGAAGCAAGCATTAAATAGGCAACAACGGTTAGCTGAATCAGTAACTGTTAAGAAATTATCAAATCCAGCCAAACCCGCCGGATATCCGCGATAGGAACACTCCAGTGAGGGACTGGAAAGGTCACGAATGAAAGTGTGTAACATCTTAAAAAACCGCTTTTGGTGTCGATTCAAAGAGAGAGGATCTCATTTTTTGTGAGAGCCTTAGAAAAGAAAATTGATGCACGAAATAGACCAATTATCTGAAATCATTTAATTGAGAAAAGAAATGATTATGGTAAATGAAGATGAGTTTCATTGGCTGGAAATATTTTGGCTAATGTGGACAGCTTCATTGTCCTCTTTTTATTTGTCAGCGAATTCATTAAAGTGAATCCCAATGGATAGATTTACAATTGGCATAACCTTTAAGTGACCAAGACCCAATACAATTAAGAATTTAAATTAACTAAATTTTAGTCCAATAATGTGATTAACCGACTTCAGTCTTTTAAAAGTGTTATGCATCCACGGTCCCGTTGAAACTTTAGTTTATCATGTAAAGCAAAAGAATCTGCCACCGTCAGGTTGGTTACATGAAACGCGTCATCGTCATACCTCTGTCGAAACGGCTTCACACTTTTTCGCTTCACCGTTAAAGAGCTAACTTCTTTTCTCTTCGGTTACCATCCTTCCACTTCTTCAACCTTCGTCATCTGGCTAAGAGGAACATCCATGCGTTTTCAGTGCAAACTGATGGTCTAAGTGTGAACGACGTTACCCACTTCAAGTACAGTCGAATCCAATTGTGAAGTGGTAGGTTGGAGGTGTAGTGAAGAAATAGAGAGCTACCACCAGTTCGATCAAACAATGACTGAAACTTTATTATCTTCAGTATACCATCCAAACAATTTTACGCATGAAGAACTGCTTAGGTTCGATTGAAGAAGCACATTAAAATCATCATAGTGAAAAGAAATCTGTTAACGGAAATAATATAAATCAAAAATCCAAAATTTATTTTTAAAAAGCTCAAATCAATCTTTTTCCCTCTAAATAACTTCTAACAAGTGATAAGGATAAAGAAAGATCTCTCTAAAGGGAAGAAAGAGAACAATATGCTTGACAAAACTTTTTGTAGCATCTGTGAGTCTTAAATCTTTGTGCACCAGTAAAAGCCCAACATTAAGGTACAGTACACCTTTTTTAGGTTTAGGAAAATTTACTTTTTCCTAGATAAGTATGTATTTCTATAGGGAAAAGGAAATCGGGTTTTTTGAAGCTGCTATAAATACGGGTCTAAGGGTTTGTAAGATTTTTAATTCACATAATAATAAGAAACCCTAAAACGGGTATTTGCCTCAATTCATTTTGCTCTTTTGCTTTCTTCAAACTTGATTCGCGTTTGTTCATAACAAGTGGTATCAGAGCCAGGTTGCGAAATCTATAAGGATGACCAGGGGAAGTTCTCTAAAGTTTGATGTAACTAGATTCGATGGAAAGGGGAATTTCGGACTCTGGCAACGGCGAGTTAATGATTTGCTTACATAACAAGGTATGAAGAAGGCTCTGTTTGAGTCGAAACCGGAAGCAATGGGTGAGGATGATTGGGAAGAGATGCAGGATCAGGCCGTCTCAACGATTCGACTTTGTTTGTCAGATGACATAACACATCAGGTGATGGACCTCACAACTTGTAAGGAGATGTGGGATAAGTTGGAGAAGATGTATATGTCGAGATCGTTATCTAGAAAACTATACCTCAAATAGAGGTTGTTTGGTTTGAAGATGTCAGAGAACGGAGATCTGGTCGCACACGTCAATAACTTCAATCAAATCATCGGAGATCTGGCGCATGTGGATGTGAAGATTGAGGACGAAGATCAAGCCATGCTCTTGTTGTGTTCTCTGCCTCCTCTATATGAGACGTTGCTGACAGCCCTAACAGTCGACAAGGTGACTATAAAGCTGGAGACAATTACTGTTGCGTTACTCTCTCATCATGAGAGAAGGCAGAATACTGGGATGAGTGACAACTCTCAAGGTGACGGATTGTATGTTAGTCAGTATAGAGGAAGGCAGCAAGGGAAGTAGCAGGATGTACTAGTAGGAAAAGATCAAAGTCAAAGTTCAGGAAGAAGGTAGTCTGCTATAGGTGTGGCAAGCCTGACCACTATAGAAGAGACTGTCCCAAAAAAGGTCAGAATTCGAAGGAAGCATCAAATTCTGCAAACGTGGTTTGGAAGAATGAGGATTCGGAGGGATCAACTGATTCGGATTTGCTTGCTGTTACGTCAGGGGATCACACGGATTCTTGGATATTGGATACTGGTGCTTCATTCCATATGACCCATAACAAGGAGTGGTTTGAAAAGTACAAGGCTGGAAACATGGGTTCTGTCTGACTTGCGGATGAAAAAGTGTGCAGTATTGTGGGCATTGGACATGTCAAGTTTCAGATGTATGATGAGACTATTAGGACATTGACTGATGTCAGGCATATACCAGTCATGAAGAAGAATCTAATATCACTTGGGATGCTACATAGAAACAGCTTCAAATTCAAATCTGATGATGGTGAAGTGTTGAAGGTTTTCTATGGTTTATAATGGTGATGAAGAGACATATGACAGCTGGAAGCGTTTATCGGTTGATAGGAAATGTGGTTGTAGGTGGTGCCTCAGCTGTAGTTTCTGAGTCGGAGTGCACAACTTTGTGGCATATGCGTATGGGTCACATTGGCGAGCATGGGATGAAAGAACTCTTGAGAAGACGTCTTCTGGATGGGTTGAAAGATTGCAAGATGGAATTTTGCAAGTTCTGTGTGATGGGAAAACAGTCCAAGGTATCTTTTAAGACGGGACAACACACGACAGAAGGTCTTATTAACTATGTTCATTCTGATGTGTGGGGCCAACTCGGGAATAGTCATTGGGAGGATTAAGATACTTTGTTTCATTCATCGATGACTTCTCCAAGAAGGTTTTGGTGTACTTCATGAAACATAAATCTGAGGTGTTCGAAAACTTCAAGATTTGGAATGGTGAAGTAGAAAATCAAACGGAGAGGAAGGTGAAGTACTTGAGATCGGATAATGGCACAAGTATACTGTTGGGACGTTTCAGAAGTTCTGTGAGGAGCATGGTATTCAGAGGCACTTTACAATACGTAAAACACCTCAGCAAAACGGTGTCAGTGAAAGGATGAACCGTTCGATTGCAGAGAAAGCAAGGTGTTTGAGATTGAATGCAGGGCTGTCTAAGCAATTCTGGGCGGAAGCAGTAAACATGGCAGTCTATCTCATCAATAGATCGCCAACGAGTTCCATAGGATAGAAAGTCGCAGAAGAGGTATGGACTGGGATAAATATGGATCCATCAAACTTGAGAATATTTGGATGTCCAGCTTACATGCTAGTTTCAGGAGACGAAAGATCAAAGCTGGATTCAAAATCCAAGAACTGCATTTTTCTAGGTTTTGAGAAAGGTGTAAAAGGTTTCAAGTTATGAGATTTTGAGGCAAGGAAGAGGGTATTTAGTCGAGATGTGGTCTTTTATGAGGAGTATATGGTGCAGCTGGCGATGCCAGACCAAGTGCCTGTGATCATTGAGACTAATACGGATTCTGAAGTTACTCAGGAGGAGTCTGGTGGGGATAAACTAGATGAAGTAAGTGATGAACGATCTGTGGAAGAGGTGCAGAAAGAGGCTCAACGTGGAACAGAGGAGAGTTTTGCTTCTAGGAGACCAAAACGTGCAATAAAGGCTCCTGTGAGATTTGGATTTGAAGACATGGTCGATTTTGCTCTTGTGGTTGAGATGGATGATCCTACCAGCTATCGAGACGCTATTAATAGCGATGAGAAAGAGGAATGGATTGGATCTATGACAAAAGAGGCAGTAAGTCTGGATAAAAATCAGACTTAGAATTTTGTGGAATTACTTGAAGGGAAGAGAGCGATTAGTTGCAAGTGGATCTTTAAGAAGAAGGAAGGGATGTTTACAAACGAACCTAAGAAGTTCAAGTCGAGAGTGGTGGCAAAAGGATACTAGCAAACGAAAGGAATAGACTACGACGAAATATTTTTGCCTATAGTACGACACACTTCCATACGAGATGTGTTGGGTTTGGTAGCTATTTGGGATTTACACCTTGAGCAAATGGATGTCAAAACGGCCTTCCTTCATGGCCATGAAGGAGGAAATATATATGGAGTAACCTGAAGGTTTTGTTAAGCCTGGAGAAGAACATCTGGTGTGGAGAAGAAGTCTCTCTACTGTTTGAAGCAGGCTTCAAGGCAATGGTACAAACATTTTGTCTCATATATGTTGAAGATTGGTTATCATAGGTGCGAGTATGATTGCTGCGTTTATGTCAAGTCCCTTGACGACCATTCTCCCATATTCCTGCTGTTATATGTAATGATATGCTCATTGCTGCAAACGATATGGAGGATATAAATCGTTTGAAAAGGGTTACTAGGAGATGAGTTTGAGAGGAGGATCTTGGTGCTGCAAAGAAGATTCTTGGAATGGAGATTCACAGAGATAGAAACTCTAAGAGATTATGGCTTTCTCAGAAGAGTTACATCGAGAAGGTGTTAGAACGTTTTGACATGTTGAAAGCAAAACCAGTCTCTACACCGTTGGTGAAGCACTTCATACTTTCAGCTAGAGAAAAGTCTAAAGTCTGCTGAAGAGCTCAAAGATATGGCGGAGGTTCCTTATGCTAGCGCAGTTGGTTCTTTAGTGTATGCAATGGTGTGTACAAGGCCGGATCTAGCACAAGCAGTTAGTCAAGTTAGTAAGTATATGTCGAATCCTGGAAGAAGTAATTGGAATGCTGTGAAGTGGATTCTAATATACGTGCGAGGAATAAATGACTATGGGCTTATGTTTGGAGGTCAAGTGAGTGGTTCAGTTATTGAGTTCGTGGATTCAGATTATGGTGGAGACCTTGATAATAGCAGGTTGACTACGGGATATGTTTTTACTCTTACAGGAACACCTATATGTTGGAGATTGGTACAACTACCTATTGTAGCGATGTCGACCACTGAAACTGAATATATGTCACTTGGAGAAGCAGCTAAGGAAGCAGTATGGGTACAAGGTCTTGTATCCGAGTTGGGTGTTGATCAAGGAGGTGTTCATACACTGTGATAGTCAAAGTGCATTGTATTTGGTTAAGAATAGTGTGTATCATGCAAGGACGAATCACATTCATATAAGGTTTCACAATATAAAGGAGTTAGCCGCTTCTGGAGAAGTCTTATTGGAAAAGGTGCACACGTCGGAAAATGCAACTGACATGTTGACCAAGCGTGTTACAACGGAGAAGTTCAAGCATTGCTTGGATCTGCTCCGTGTTTGCCGATGCTAAGAAGCTAAGGAGGTTCTCCGCAGAAAATAGACGGGATAAAGAGTTTTATAGAGATATTTCGTCAAGGTGATGTTTGTTGTATTTATTTGTCTTGAATCTCTATGAACCAGTAAAAACTCATCACTTTTTCTAGATAAGTAAGTATTAATATAGAGAAAAGGAAACTGTATTTTTTTAGGCTGCCATAAATACGGATCTAAGAGTTTATAAAATTATTCATTCACATGATAATAAAAAATCCTAAAACGAGTATTTATCTCAATTCGTTTTGCTCTTTTGCTTTCTTCAATCTTGATTTAAATTTGTTCATAACACTTTTAGACTTCATTGTCCTCTTAATATAGAGCTTTATTGCATATAGATTTTTGTGTTTATTTTAGTTTATTTTAATTTAGTTTTATAGAAATAGTGCTTTGATCAAAAAAGAAAAAGAAAAGAAATAGTGCTAATAATTTAAAACTAGAAAAGTATTTACAATTTTATCTGTAAGATGTGTATTTATTTCACATTTAAAAAAAACAATTTCCGATAATCTTTTATTTATGGAAAAATAAACTAAAAACTATATAAATAGTTTATTAAACTTGTTTAAAGGGAAAATTAAAAATTCGTGTAACAGTTTGAACCTGAAATCTTTTTTGGGTTATCATTTTAAATAAAAATAAATAAAAAATCTAAAATTTGAAATATTAATAATTTCTTATAAAGTAATAAGTTAACATGTGATCTTTATCGAGAAGACAAATGTTACACGGTAGACTCGAGTATCACAAAAACGTACACAAGTGCAAAAATCTAGAATGAGTAGTGGACATTCTGACACCTGAATCACACGTGTGGTACTGTGGGTCCACCAAAAGCACTACGAGTAGATTTGGATGTTAAGTTTTTGGTTTAGTTTTGGTTAGCTATTTTTGTTTTTTTTAGTTGTAAGATATTGGAAACCGTTTGATTATTCACAAAAATTCGGTAAATCAATTCAGTTATCTTGACTTTTTTTTATTTAGTTTCGGGTTAAAAAAAGTTAATTTGATTCTGTTTCAATCCTTCTTTTCGGATGGTTTTGGATAATATATATCAAAGCATCAAATAATTCTAGTTTCCAAATTTAAATATCGGATAAATTTGTTTGTTTGGATACCTAAAAATATTGTGGTAAATGGTTTTAATATCTATATTATTATTTATGAAATGATTTTGCTGATTTGTCATGTTCTCCATGATTTTAGCTAATTTTGCTTATTTATCATATTCTTATTAGTTTTTAGATTAAATCATCAATTTCTTAATTTAGATAATCTAAATATTTTGAAATTTCTAATTAATTTTAAAATATAAATATTTCAAAATTTCTAATTGAAATTATGATTATAATTATTTTAACTTTCACAAGATTCTTATAGTTTTAGCTTAAATCATTAATTTAAATAATATAATTATTTCAAACTTTCTAATTAGAATTACAATTATAATTTATTTTATAGAAGTTAGAACCGATTCTTATTTTCATATGATGTATAGTTTCATTTTTCTTATTCATTCCAAGTTGTTCGATTATAGTTTTTGACATCTATACTTATGTACTTTTGATATTTGTTTTGTTAGTTGGAGTTCTATGTTTTTCTTCTTTCTTTAAGTTTGAAAGACTATGAGAAAATCGGTTTTGTTACATGGAGTTTGGAATTATGAATTAGGTATTCTGAATTACTTCTGTAGTTATTTCACGTGTATGTTTTATTACTGTTTAATCTACAAGAAAAATATGCTTTGATATTAAGTTTAGAGAGTTGTCTATGTAATCATGTTATGAACATGTGTTTAATGGTTTAGTTTCTAAAACGGCTAAAGTAGATATATTTTTAATTGATAATTAACTTTATCATTATATAATTAACCATAACTTAACTTTAATAATAAAACTATCATTATCAATTTTTTATTTTATTAAAAATAAACTTAAGAAATATTAAGATAAGTCAATGTATATATTGATCAAGTAAACCAATGAAATATTTTCATTATCTCAATTCATTAAAAAAAAGTTTTCTTCTAAATTATCATCAAACTTTAGTTTTTATTTAGTTTTTATTTGTTTTGTTCTTACTTGGATTTTGTACTTTTAGTGTTTTTGATAATTTAATACATGTTTCTAGTTTAAAAAATACAAAGTAGATTAAGAGAGACAAAAAGTTCACAGTCTTACTTTACTTTATTTTATTGTGTGGAATATTTTATATGTAATTATGCTCTTATAATCTCATAGTTTTATAGTTTTCTTTTGTGTTAAGAAGACGTAAACAGAAATAAAAATCGAAAAAACTAAAATGATTAAGAATATAAAGAATAAATTATCATGATGTTTAAATCATAATACATATATTAATAACTATTTGTACAACAATTATGCCCGCAAATGTGGACAAAACACCTAGTTATATATAAACGAATTTTAGGTAATGAGGTTATTAGCTGATAGACTTATTTTTCAGTTTATGTATGTAGACCGTAATGTAGGTTTACTATTTGGGTTACTTTTTGCAATTGTAAAATTCAACGGTTATTATCAGTATTTTAAAAAGTTGTGATTTTATACGTGTAGACTTTCTTTTCTGTCTATATTTTGAAAATGTTAAGTTTTTGCAATTGACCAGAATTTTCCCATGATTTGATTTTCAAAAGTAGACTTTATATTCAGTTTACATTTTAAATTTTTTGAAACACATTAGTTTTGACCAAGTTTGACTTTCTACGAGTAGATTGAAATGAACATCTACAACGAAGTCAAAGTTTTGGTCAAATGCAAAACTGACATTTTGTAGACTTTCAGAGTAGTCTGCCGATCAAGTCTACTATGAAAAATCAAAAGTTTGGTTAAACACAAAATTAACCTCTTTTAAGTAGACGTCTTAGTAAGTCTACCTAATTTTTTGTTTTTGTTTTCAAAGGTAAAGACGTAGACTTATAGGAAAGTCTGCGTTACAAAAAAAAATTATTTTTGTCAATTGCAAAACTAACCTATCCATTGAAAAGTTGACCGCATCGTAAGCCTATACATATGCATAGACATAGAAAACAGTTTACTATCGCGACACATATCTAAAAAATGACGAAAACTATGTAAATAGTTACTTTTTCCGGTGTAAAGCTCGTTTCCACCCTTTTCCACTTTCCAAGCTCCAAATATGAGCAATAAGAAGCACCTTTGACGATTCAAAACTGAATAAATTCGAAAATATGAAAATTGTGCTTATAAAAAAGAAATTTATAAGACTGTTTTAGATGAAATGAAGATTTAATGGTTTAGAAAGAGAAAAAGTGGTTAGAAATTGAATTCTTGAGTTTTAAGAGCTCAAAAATGGTAATTCATGGGGGTTGAAAAAATTGATAATAATGGTATTGTTATAAATAAAAAGAAATGTTTAGGGTGTTGATTTTTTTATTTTCAAAATAATAAAGAAATTAAATAATCATGGCAGTTTGTAAATATTTCAAAAACTTAAAAAAAAGTTCAGAAATTTCATGGATGAATAGTAATGATAAAAAAAATTAGTTTTAGGTTTGACTTACAATTTTAAGTTGTTTTTGAAAAACTCCTTTAATATATCCACACTTAATGTAGAGAGGCATTGGAAAACAGTAAACCCATCACTATCAGGGAGAAACATATTGAACTTCATGAAAAAAAATATTTAACAATTATGAATTCTTGACTACACGAAAAATAATAAATGTGTTTGAAAGTTTTTTGGAGTCTCTCTTGATCCTTCCTCCCCCCTTCTCTCTCTTGTTAGCTTTCCATTTCTTTAATTTTTGAGAGATTCAAAAAATCTCTACCGCATATTCTAAAACCACAAGTAATGAGGTAGTTAAAATAGAGATTCAATTTTCGAATTATATAATGAAGTTTTTGAATTGTAAAAATGTACAAAGGTAGATTAAACTGAGTTAAACACTTATAACTTGTTGAATACAGTGAAGTGAGATTTCTCTTTTCATGTGGCAAAGTATTAATTGTCTAAATTTCTTTCTATTTTTTCCTTAAAATTATTAAAAATTAATTATTTTGTAATAAATACAAAGAACTGTATTTATTTTTTTGGTTAAATGGATCAAAATAATAATTTTTAGTATCTAAAATTATACAAATTTTTCTAACTATTTATATTTCAACAATTACCAGCTTCAAAATCAAATCTTCAAATACATGTCAAATATACTAAATTATAATGAAAATAAGAATACGAGAAATATGGTAAGTTGAAATTTTGTGAAACAAATTTATTGTAGAGATTAAAATAAAATTTAAATAGAAATGCTAGATAAAATGATGTAGAATGTTAAAAGAAAACAATGACCAATAATTAAACTATTATAGATAATATAAATTACTTGGAGTTCTAGTTTTAAATTTTCTTCCTGCCACGGAAACTGAGGCGCCGCCTACACCATTCTCTCTCAACGCTGGCGGCAAACTATTTTGCCGGCATCACTGTCGATAGTCCTCTTCAACCATGCTCTGCACCAACTTCTCTTACGTCTTCATCGTTCCTGCTGCTTGTATCCTCTCTGCCGCTGTTTTGGATGAGTCGTGGTGGTTTGTTTCAAACAACGCTTCAAATCTGACCGGTGGGCTTGTCGTCCGTTTCTCTGAAACCTACTGTTTCACCTCCCGTGGCAGCTCCTCCGCTTGATGTCTCAGATCTGAGAGTCATAACTCTCTTTAAAGTCTTCACCAGACGATGCCTCCCTATTTTTTGCTGAGTTCACTTTCTCCCTCTCCACCTCCGACTTTAAGACATCATGTTTCTTCCACGAGATCCACTTATGTGGTCTGAAAACAATGACAATTCCAATCTGTTTCACCGGAAGAGTGATCTTCTCCGTCATACCTATATCCTCTCCATCAAGCACCGTTGTGGCTTCAGTATGCTCTGGTGAACGCAACGCCCCATCAGTCGATGATTCATCTTCTTATCACGACAGCTTCTTTACCTTCCCCTCCGCCTCTGGTCAAACCTTAATCGAGAGCTCTTTCTGTAGCACATGGGTCTATATTATCAAGGGTGTAGCCCATATTTGCAACTTATATGTGTTGGTTGTGTAAAGGATCTCATATCCTTTGAAGCTCCTCTTACTACCTCTCATTGGAACCTTAATTCCATATCCAAGCAATCTAGGCTTCAACCAGGCCGTTCTGAAGCTCTTCGCTCCTTATCTGATGCTTATTCACATACACCCAACTTCAACGAGTACAATGGTAATATGCTCAAGTTTCTTCCGGTTACATCATTTTCGCCTCGACACCGTAATGTCAAGGTCCGATCGTGCTTTGTTATCAAACTCCATTGTCCTAAGCTTTTCTTTGAAAGTGAAACTAAAGTTTAAGATTCGCCTAATCTCTTGGATAGGCCATGCGGTTTTTAGAGGTAATCGTGTGCGTTTATGTCAAATCAAGTGAGATAAGAATTTCATATTTTCGATGTTACCAACGGTTCTAGGGCTCCTCACCAAAACTTTTTGCTGGTTAACATTTTGACTTTTTACGGGTGCATCAACATCGTTCCATTCAACTATCAATTGTTCTTTCAAACAATCACCTTATGGTTAAATGTGGAGTTCTTCCCATGGGTTTTTTTTCATACTGTTGAGCATGACTTGCCTCTTAATGACTCTATCTTTTGTTGTCTTGTATTGCTTTCTAATTTCGGTCTATTGTCGAGCATGTCCTCGGAATCTTCTGTTTCGGTTGTAAATTTTGATACTCACTGAACTTTTTATACTACAAGTATACAAGTAGTTTGAACAAAAAAAAAAAACTATTATCGATAGTCTAATAAAGAGACAATTGGTTACCGAGCCGCCTTTTGTTTGTACGCCGTTGGATCTTCTCCACCACCAAGAACAGTGATTCTGACAGTGTGTCGGTGCATGGTTATGACAAAAGTATCAAAGTCGAGAAAAAACGCAAGTGCTTGTTACACGGAAAACAACAATTCTTTTCTTTAAAGTTCACCAAAGTGTTAGATAAGAAAAATGTAAAGTTTGTTACAAAAAAGAAATGTAAAGTGCAAGCGAGGTGAATGATGGTGTGATGCGTCAGCTGACTGTCACTCTGGCGAAAGAATTTATTAGAAATGTTGAATTTATTATTAAATTATAGATTATATAATTTGTTCGTTGGTCATAGAAACAAAACCGAATCTTAGAAAAACAAAATCTGACGGTAAATAAAACATTAGGTGGTAAAGCCATTGTCAAGCGCACTAGCAAAACAAACAGACAAAAAGTTAAAACTCGCAAGAAAAAGATATTTGTGTTTTTTTTTTTCAAAAATAGCCGTAGATGTGCTGATTTTCAAACCTATACTTTTTACCAATCGTGGTTGCCACGAAAAGCACACAGAAGGGATACATTTCATCCACATGTCATAGCAAGGATCATGACAACGTCCGTGAACATTTCTCCGCGTATACGCGTCTTCTCACAAATACAATACTTCTTGTCGTTTCTTTTTCTCGACCTTTTATCGTTTAGTGTTTGAAAGAAAGAATCCTTAAAAAGCTTAGTTCCTCTATTGATTCAAAGGAGGAAAATAAAGTCATTTTGTCCGGGAGACAACTAAAGAGTTCTTTCATGTCCACTGAATTTTTTTTTTTAATTTAAATTATATTAAAATCAATAAAATAATAGGAGATTCTAGATACAAACAGACTCACGCAAAATTACACGATTCAACCTTTTCTTATCCATGTCCACTAAAAGAATTCGAAATGAAAGATCTTGAAAAAACAAAATTCTGTTTGGAACTACAACTTGAGTACATAAATGATGGAATCCTTGTGTATCAAATGGCATATACAGAAAAAGTACTCAAGAGGTTTAACATGGCCGAGTCTCACCCTTTATCCAGCCCTATGGTCGTGAGGTCTCTCGGTCTGGACACTGATCCATTCCGTTCCAAGATGGACGATGAAGATGTCCTTGGTCCCGAAGTGCCATATGAGCTTTAATGTATTTGGCAAGTCACACACGGCCTGATATATGCTTTGCCGTGAACCTACTATCTAGGTTTAGCTCATGTCCGACCCAAAGGAACTGGAATGGGATTAAACATATTCTTCGTTACCTACAAGGAACGAAAGAGTTGAGTCTATTTTATACTAACCATAACAAAGAAGGTTTAGTTGGTTTTGCTGATGTAGGTTATCTATCAGATCCACACAATGCTCGATCACAGACAGGTTATGTTTTTACACATGGAGGTACAACCATATCATGGCGTTCCATGAAGCAGACGATTGCGGTTACATCATCTAATCACTTGGAGATCTTAGCCATTCACGAGGCCAGCCGCGAGTGTGTGTGGTTACGGTCCATGACCAACCACATACGAGTTGATTGTGGGATGACTGAGAGCAAGGACCCACCAACCGTGATGTATGAGAACAATGCAGCATACATTGCTCAGCTCAAAGACGGCTACATTAAAGGAGACAGGACGAAGCACATCTTGCCCAAGTTCTTCTTCACTCATGATTTGCAGAAAGCCGGAGAGGTCCAAGTGGTTCAAGTGCGTTCCAGTGACAACTCAGCCGACTGTTCACCAAATCACTTCCGACTTCAGACGCTCAGAAGCTCACGATCAGATTGGGATGCGTAGACTGAAAGACCTTCAGTGATGTTTAGAACAGGAGGAGTAATACGTGTTGTACTCTTTTTCCTTCACCATGGTTTTGTCCCATTGAGTTTTCCTGGTAAGGTTTTAATGAGGCAACATCCAAAGCGTATAACAAACTCTGTATGGTTATGACATCCAAGGGGAATGTTATAAATCATATTGTGGATGTCCATAACCGGCCCAATACTAGAGAGAGAGTCGGCCGGCCGCGAGTCTAGAAGAGAGAGAGTCGGCCGGCCGCGAGTCTAGAAGAGAGAGAGAGTCGGCCACCTATTTCCTTTTTACTTATGTCTTTGTATTTTTCCTTTTCCTAGTTGAATTATGAATTGTTATCTTTCCATTTATCTATAACGGTGTAATTCCCTATGTAAGGGCTCCTTATGATTGATTGATGATAAGAATAATATTCCATTCTCATAAATTTTACAACAAATAAATAAATATTTTACTTTGTAAGGTCTTGTTTTTTTGCCTTGTCATTTTCACCATATGACTATGTAAAAAATCAGTAAATGCTAGTGCTGGAATTCATCAAAGATTACGTCAAAGAATCCATCAAGAATTTCGCCAAGATTTGGTGATGGAATCAAATAAGGTCGTATAAAAGAAAAATAATATTTTTATGATATTATAAAAGTTGATAGAATCCTCGAAATATTACTTTCATAGAATTATCGTAGTTATAAGTATTTTGGAAATATATTCCGAATTGATCTATGGAAAGAGACGAATGCTCTAATCCAAATAAATTAATGTAATTAAATCATTCTATATAAGAGGAACTCGTGTGTTCTCTTCTCTCTTATAAAAGTAAGCTAATTGTAAGCTTGAGAGAGAGTGAGGTTCTATATCTTTGCTCTTATGATTATAGGGACTACCTCTTGCCAGACCTCATAAATGTAGCCATTCTAGGTAAACAATTACTTGTGTCTATCTTTTATATTTTCCGGGTTCTTCTTCTGATCTCCATAATTCTACAAACTACACTTTCTAACTTACGTCGATGAGTTCGTTAGTGAGTGGGTTGCGAGTTTGTGTGTTTGATTCTGGTTTTAGATCATATTGTTTTGCCATTGTGTGGTTGTGTTTTAACAAAGTGATATCAGAGCCTTGGTTGGTGTCGATATCAATGGCGAATGAAAGAATTGAGGTGGAGCGGTTTGATGGGAAGGGAGACTTCTAATTGTAGAAGAAGAGGATACTAGAGCATCTGTTTGTCCTTGGTTTAAAGGATGTATAAGAAGAATCTTTGTCACCTTCTGTGTCAGCGATTAGGAATGATGAAGACGAGGATGTATACAAGGAGTTGGTGAAAGAGGAAGCTGAAAGGCTTGAAAGATCAAAGAAGGCGATGAATCTGATCATTCTCAAAGTTAGAGATCATGTGTATGTTAGCTGCTTCTACATGGTCTACTCAGAAGAGTTTACACCTTCAAAGACTCTACCGAATGAAATTCACTTGCAGCACAAATTATATACCTTCAAGATGCTTGATGCTCGGATCAAGATTGTCTCTTACATGTCAAAATTGTGTCAGAAGAGGTACAAGTGATTCTGCTCCTGGATTTGCTTCATTCACGGTTCAACTTTCTCAAGGAAACGCTTAAGTATGGCAAAGATAGTTTATCGTTGGAAGAGGTGAAAAGTTCAAAAGGTCTAGAGATCAGGGTCTCAAGACCTCTACGGCTTCACATGATAATGGTGAAGGATATCATGCTAGAGGAAGGACTGAGAAGAAAGATCCTGTGAGGAATAATAAGAGCAAGTCTAAATCAAGCTCAGGGTCAAGGATAACTTGCTGGTTCTGAAAGAAGCAGTGACACACCAAAAAAGAGTGTTATGCATACAAGAAATAGGGCAGAGGAGAAGATGAAGCTGAAGCAGCCGTTGTGATAAATCTTGATTCAGAGGATGATGCACTGTCGGTATCAGATAAGTGGCACCATGATAAGTGGGTGATTCATTCTGAATGTTCCTGCCAAATGACGTATAGGAGGGATTGGTTTCACATATTTCAAAAGCTGACTTCGGAACAAGTACTTCTTGGTAATGATTGTGCGGTAGGAGTGCAAGGGACTAGTACCATCAACATCAAAGCTTATGGAGATTCTGTCAAAACACTCACGAATAATAGGTATATTCTATAATTAAGAAAGATCTTGTATCTACTGGAACCTTGGATATATTAGGCTTCGAGCATAGTGGTGGACATGGGAAGACTATATTTTATAAGCATGAAGATTATATCTTCAGAGAACCTTGTATGGGTCATTATACGTGTTTGATAGTGAAACTGTGCCAAGTTAAATAAATAACAGTGTCAGGAAGAAACCATCTAAGGCTGAGATAGTCTTGTGACATAGATATCTTGGGCACATGAGTATGAAGAATATATAGATTCTATCCTGAAAGGGTCTATCCTGAAAGGGAGTGATCGATAAGAGGAAGATTGGAATTTTGAATTTCTTTGAGAACTGTGTGATGGGGAAGCACAAGAGATTAAGCTCCACGTCGGGAAACATGATATAGGTGAAGTTCTCAGGTATATACATTCTGATTTATGAAGATCTCCATATGTAAAGCCAAGCCTGTCAGGAAAGCATTATATTCTGTCTATTACTGATGATTATACTAGGAAGGCCTGGATATATTTCTTAGCTTCTAAAAAAGAAGCTTTTAGCAAGTTCTGTGAATGGAAGAAGTTGGTAGATAATCAAGTCAAGAACAGACAATATACTTGAATTCTGTAACTCAGAGTTTGAAAACTTCTATAAACACCATGGAACCAAGAGACACATGACTTGCGCATGTACACCACAGAAGATCAGTGTAGCTGAATGTATGAAGATGACTGTGATGGAGAAGGTGAGATGCTTTCTTGTTTGGTCGGTATAGAGGAAAAACTATGGGCTGAAGCGGTGTCAACATAGTATATGTGGCAAAAAAGAGTCCATATTTTGCCATAGATGGAACATTTTGGAGGAACTTTGGTTCGGCAAGAAATCCGGTTATTTGCACCTGAGAAGATTTGGATCAAATTTACGTCCATGCAGATCAAAGAAAGCTCAAGGCCAGAGCTAAAAAGAAAATCTTCGTCAGTTATTCATTAGGTGTGAAAGGATACAAAGCTTGGCTTCTTGAAGAGAAGAAATGTGTTATAAGCAGGAATGTGGTCTTTATAGAAGATAAGGTCTATAAGGATTTGAATGTCCGCGAAGTGAAAGTAGATGACACAGAAGAGCAAAAAAACCAGAACATGCTAAAAAAACATCATGATCTGCATTAGGACCAGAAGTTGAGACTTTAGGTGGAACTGTTGAAGAAACAGTTGAGTCAGCTACTGACATAGGTGAATAAGTTGAAAGTTTTGAAGGATATCAGCTAACAAGGGATAAAGCTTAGGTGTGAAAGGATACAAAGCTTGGCTTCTTGAAGAGAAGAAATGTGTTATAAGCAGGAATGTGGTCTTTATAGAAGTTAAGGTCTATAAGGATTTGAATGTCTGCGAAGTGAAAGTAGATGACACAGAAGAGCAAAAAAACCAGAACATGCTAAAAAAACATCATGATCTGCATTAGGACCAGAAGTTGAGACTTTAGGTGGAACTGTTGAAGAAACAGTTGAGTCAGCTACTGACGTAGGTGAATAAGTTGAAAGTTTTGAATGATATCAGCTTACAAGGGATAAAGTACAGAGAAGAATAGTGCCACCTGCACGGTACTATGAGTATGAGGATATTGGAAACTTATGAGAAGACTTGATAAGCGTAAGGTTATAGGCTGCAAGTGGGTGTTTAAATTGAAGGCTGGAATACCTAGCTGAGAAGCCTAGTTTCAAGGCTTGGTTAGTTGCTAAGGTATACTCTCAAAGAGAGGATATTGGTTATGTGTTTTTACCTGTCGTGAAACATGTACTCATAAGGTTTCCATTGTAAGTTACAGTGAACTTTGATTTGGAGTTTGAGCAACTAGATGTAAAGACTGCATTTCTTTATGGTACATTTGAAGGGAATGAGGATCACGTTTGTCTACTCCAGAAGACTCTTTATAGAATAAAGCAGACACCAATACAATGGAACAATTGTTTTGATCTGTTTGTGATTAGTCACGGATTTATGAAGAGTGAATATGATAACTTTGTTTACATCAAAGAGGTAACCAAGGGTACATACATCTATCTATTATTATATGTGGATGGTATGTTGGTTGCGTCAAGGGATGCGGCAGAGATTAGGAAAGTAAAACAGCTACTCAATAGTAGATTTGAGATGAAAGACTTGGATCCAGCAAGGAAAATTTGGGAATGGATATTAAGAGAAATTATGAAAAGGGAATTATGACACTATTTCAATCTGGTTATATCTGTAAGGTTCTCAAGGTATTCGACATGGATGAGTCAAAGAGTGTGTCAACTCATGTTGGTGCACATTTTAAATTGTCTGCCAGATGATGTAGCAGAGACAAGTATGGAGGATACTCCATATGTGAATGCTATCAGAAGCATAATGCATACTATGGTAGGTACAAGGTGTGATCTGACATATGCATAAGGGTTGGTTAGCAGGTTTGTGAGTAAGCCTGAGATGGTTCATTGGACTGCGGTTAACTGGTTATTGAGATACTTGAAAAGAGCACAAGATCTGAAACCGTGCTTCATGAAGAATGAGGTATTTAAGATTGAAGGATTCTGTGATTCAGATTTTGTTTCAGATCTGGACAAGAGAAGGTAGATTTGAGGTTATGTTTTCATGGCTGGTGGGAGTACAATCAGATGGAGATCAAATCTACAAAGTATAGTGGCTCTATGAACAACTGAAGCATAGTATATGACACTGGTTGAAGCTGTCAAAGAAAAAATGTGGTTAAGGGGCTTAGTGGAAGAGCTTAGATTTAGGCAAGACACGGTGGAAATATCGCGTGACTCTCAAAGTGCACTGTGTCTAGGAAAGAAAAATGTGTATTATTAGAGAACTACGTAAATTAGCAGAAAGATGCACTCCATTAGGTATATTACCGCTCAAGGTGATATAAGTGTAAAAAAGATATATACTTCTACGAATTATGCTGATATATTAACACAGGTTGTTCCACTTAAGAAGTTTGAGGAAGCATTGAGCATCTCCTGGCAAAGCATGAGTTTGCTTAACCTAAGTAGTGGATCATATGCAGTCAAAAAAAAAAAGTAGTGGATCATATTTTTGTCATCAAGGTGGAGTTTTTTGGGATTCATCAAGGACTATGTCAAGAAATCTGTCAGGGACATTTGTCAAATGGTGATGGAAATCAAACAAGATGGATAGCTTAAACAAGATAAGAACGGCATATTAGGAAAATGAAATATCACCTTTACGTTACTATAGAAAGTTGATATGATCTTGAAAATATTAATTTCATGAAGTTATGAAAGTTGAAAGTATTTTAGAAATATTCCTAATAGGTTTATGAAAAGGGGCGAATGCACTAATCTAATTAGGTTAATGTTACAAACTTCTTCTATATAAAAGAAGCTCGTTTATTCTCTTCTACTTGCATAAGCTAACTGTAAGTTGAGAGAGAGAGTAGTCGTAAATCGTGGTCGTTATGACCACATTTTCTTTTAGTGTGAACATAGACTAGAAGATTTTAGAATCTCTTCTTAGTCGAAATAGATTAAGTTTAAATTGAAATTTTTCACCACGTTAAGATGATACTCTACTGCTGCGTTATATCTTTACTTTATAAGAAAATATAACTGACTAATTATACGTAAAAACTCGAGAACTTCAATTTAACAAAAATAAGACACGTAAATAAAAACTAGACACATAATATAAGATTTATTGAACATTATACACATATCATTTGACTAGTATTGTTTGAGTCAATGTTGATTTCGATTGAAGTACAATAGTTTATTTGAAAAGTAATTGATTTTGATTTCTTTTTTATTTTGATATCAGACAGATATTTTATTATTTAAATAAGAAGTGATCTGGAAAACCAAAATAAAATAGAATAACCAATATATTAAAATTTTCTATTGAAAAATCTTAAATTTGTAGATAGAAAATGAAATATTGCATTTTCTCTTCGAAGAAAATAAGTTGACTTCAGTTAAAATTGACAAATATCGATAAACGTATACAAATATATAATGAAAATGATTAAGTAGACCTTTTCCCTTTGTAAAGTCAAATCTAAGGACATCCTTATTGGTTGTCCATAATAATGAGTCCTTAGCATTTTTAATATTAATTTATTGTTTAGGGACAAAGGTAAGGACTTTTCATAATTTGTTGATTATTGGTAGGACTTATCTTGTATCTTAGCAAATTAATTATTTATTTTAAGAAATAAAGACATATAAAAGAGAAATTTTTAATAAAACATATAAAAGATAAGTTAAACATTAAAATTGAAACACATAATAAGAAAATTACAAATTTGAAAAAAAATACAAACATCACAATAAATAAAAACAAACAAACATTTAATTTAAGAGAAAATTACCTAGACTAACCTATCATTTATAAGAAATAACTAGAGTAACCCATCAAATTTGTTATTACTCACATAACCTATTAATCAATTAAATAATTTTATATTCCCAAAACTACCCTTTCAGAATTTGTTTTAAATACAAATTTTACCAAAATAGTTACCAATTAATAATAATATGAGTAATAATTTAATTTCCTAATTTACTTTATGATTGAAAATTAAATCTCTTTATTATTGATCTTACTAAAATAAAATAAAAAAATTTAGATAGCAACCCTATTTCAGTTTTTTTTTTCCTTTGTCGTCATAGAAACATCACGTTGAGTTTGCAGCCAAAATTGAGTTCTAGATCGTGACCAAATATCTAAGGCTTCGATATACATCTATATTCAAAACAACCACAGTGAGTTAGGTTTTTGAATTTGACTCTTCTTCTTCTAATCCATTATATCTCTGCTTTTCATACATTCATGTTATTTTCATTCTTTTTCAATAATATGTCTGTTTTTTTTTCCATTTTTTTTTGTTAGTGTTGTTTTACAAAAAAACATATAGATAGTTTACCAAAAACACGTAGACATTAGGCAAATCAACTGAGCATGTAGACTTTATGTTAGTGTACTAATATTTCATTGATTTAAAAGAAGTCTACCAATTTAATATGTACATTCTGCTATACACTTGTGAACATAATGTTAATCCACCGATTATCAGCAGACAACATACCAATCAAGCAGACAATACTCTAGCCTGTCGATCATCAGCAGACAACAAACCAATCTACTGCTTATGAAGCTAATGTCTGTTGAAACATGTAGCCATTAAGCAAGTCTACCAGATTCATCGTAAAGTCTGCTATACACGTGTAGACCTTATGCTTATCCACCTACTATAAGAAGACAACAAACTAATCTACATGTTTCAGATATCATGTCTGTAAAATCATATAGACACTATATAGCCATTACACAAGTCTACCAAGTGCACATGTAAAATCTGCTATATCATGTAGACTTTACACTAATCTACATATTATAAGCCGCCCACAAACTAATCTACGTGTTTGGAATTTCTTGTTTGTAAAAGCATGTATACATTATGCAAGTCCCACGAATGGTTGTAGAGAAATTATAAGTCTACCATAAACTTCTAGACATTACATTAACCTTTCACAGACTTTGTAGTCTACCATAAACGTCTATTCGTTTGAGGTTTCTAGTCTACCAAAATTAGACATAATATGTTTTTTTCATCTTCGACATATATATAAAGTTGTTTTACGTACCTAAATCTTTATAGATATTCAGTCTTGAAATTCTTTTCGTATTTTACCATATTTTAAAAAAGTATATTGATTTACAAAAAAAAACATTGTTATCTATGAATGGTATTACAAATTCTAGAACTGATATAAAAGACAATATAAGTTACTGATTTCATAAAAGGTGATAGTACTGTATGAAACTTATGATGAAGTATATACTGTTGTTTTAGTGAAAAAGCTGTTTTAACATAAAAATGTTTTAAGAAGATGAATGTGTAACAATGGTGATTTTTGAACCTTATTATTTTCCTTTTTGAAAGATATGTTTTCCTTTTCTGATAAAAATCAATCAATATTTTTAAGTGTTATAGTTAACATTAATTTTATTTCCATTTCATTAAAAACTGATTTTATTTATTTTATGTAAGGAAATTGTTTTTTTTTAAATGGTAGATAAAGAAAACCAATTATATATCTATATAAGGGTAATGTAGTAAAAGTGTATTCATCAGACTTTGGAAAATCTATTCAAGTTATTTTGGCTATTTCATATATTTATTAGGTTATTGTAGCAAATGTCCCTTTATTTAATTCATAAGATCTTATAATTTATATGTTATTTGGAAGATGTCCAAATTTTGCCCATATATTTTACTAAATATACACGATAACAACAGAATTTAAATCCATAAATCTACACGAGTAACTACAAATATCAGTATCCTCAACTAAGCACACTCTCTCAAAGACTATAAAGCCGAAAATGAGTTTTTCTAAATCCCTAAATCACCCGATAACAGAACAGAAATCAACAAGTAAAATTTTATGATGAATTAATCAAGTAATCAAAGCAATCAACGAGTACAAAATTTATATCAGATTAATCAAGTAATCAAAGCAACCGTCGAGTAAATATTTCTATCAGATTAATCAAGTAATCAAAGCAATCAACGAGTAAAAATTTCTATCAGAATTTAAACACAAACGAAAAAAAAATACATGCAAAATCCCAACCAATTTTATCGAGAACCAATTACATGCAAATACTGAATACGGAGGAGGAACACCTACCCTTTCACCTTCGAATCGCAGAATATGATGTTGTTGAGAGGGGAGAACCGTCGACAGAACCGTGGAGAGAACTGTCGGAAGAAGCGTTGAGAGACCCGTTGAGAGATCCGTCAAAGAAATCCACCGTCGAGAGGAGAAGCCTCGGGAGGAGATCCGTCGAGAGGAGAAGCCTCGGGAGGAGATCCGTCGGTGGAGAAGAGAGGAGATGCGCCGTTTGCACAAAATCGCACTCGCAATCGCCGCAAGAGAGAGAAAGAGAAGAAGAAGACACGAGAAATGAAAAACTCTTTCCCAAATCGATTTTTCCCTAACCGGTTTCATCGCCCAATCCCACCGCGCCACGTATCTCCTAAGGACGAGAAGAAAAACATCCTAACTAAGATAAGTCCCACAACATATTGCCTATTTTTGATTTAAATTAATTGTGATTAATGCTAAGATATGTCCATAAGGACGCCGATAATCTTGCCCTAATAGCTAGACAAACAATTTTTCCCTCATGAATTTCGTCGGGATATGTATTGTAGTGATCGAAATTTAGTTTCAAGTGTTATGTTGTTCCCGACTTTTCAATTCGGCTCTAAAGTAGGGATGGGACGGATCGAATATCCGGAGAATTTCGAGGGATCCAGGTCCGGATCCTTATCTGGCGGATCCATGATTTTACTATCCTTATCCGGATCTGAGGTTCTCGGATATCCGGGTGTCGGATATCCTTCTAAAAATTGTAATATCCGGCGGATATCCGGATCCGGATTTGAAACTTTAAAATAAATAAAAAAATAATATTAAAATATATAAAATATTAACAAATAATTAAAAATAAAAAAATGTATATAATGTTTTTAATTATTTTTATGTATGATATTACTAATTTTATATAAAAACTATATATACTATTATAAAAATGAAAATATAATAAATAAAATTAATTTTTATAAATATATATTACTATTGTTAAAATAATATTAATAAAAATTACGGATCTAGATATCCGGACTAAAAAATTGAGATATCCGGCTCCGGATTCGGTGTTGACGGATCCATCATTTTATTATCCGGATCCGGATTCGGCCCTTCCGAATATCCGGATTTTCAGAGCGGATCCGGATCGGATCTCGGATCGAATCTGGATCCCGGATAATAATTCCAGGCCTACTTGAAAGTGGTTAAAAGATGCACAAACTGTGACATGCTCGTCTCACCAAATTTATTTATTTAGTTATTATTGTTTTATAAAAAAGGCTATCTCACCAAATTTATTAAACCCGTCTTTGGTAGAAATAAAATAAAAGGAAAAGTCTTCTCAAATTTGTAGTTTTCTTGGTTATTTTTTGAAAGACGAGCGATGAAACCGACACCTCCAAGAGAAAAAGAAATAAAACAAATATATTAATATGCAGAAAGAACAGTGCATAAAGAAAAAATGGTATAGAGAAGAGTGAGAAGAGAGCCAAGTATTTCAAGCTTTCTCTTTCTTCAAGAACTTGAGTGAGAGAGAAAAGAACTCAGATTCTCTCACGCGCTTTCGGATCCTTCCTCCTGTGACTCCTCTAAAGATCCACTCGGGTCGATCTATTTTTATTTCCCTATCTACTTTTCCAGTTTCTCATTCATAAGTATCTTTGTTGTTTCATGACCAAAACATTACACGTTTTGTACCAAAAAACATTGCAAGATCCATGTAAGAAGAAACCCATCTTGTTAATGTTAGTGTTTAACTGTAATTTCGTATGCATCTGCTTCGAATTTAATTTCTCTAGAAAATTCTTGTCCATACAAAGATTGCATGTTAATCCTTGTTTATACAAAGTTTGCATGTTTTTTTTCTTCGGAGGTTTTGTTTAATACTTCAGAATTTTGTTTTATTGTCTAATATATATATAGATTTTAAGGCTTATTTGTAGGATACCAAATAATCACAAATCGTTTTGTTTTGTCCGTTATAAACATATCTCCGCTGAAATCAAGCTGCAATTCCTCATAGAAAATTACCTTCAAGAATATTTGGGGTATATTCTTGGAAATTTTCATTCGTTCGATCCTTCTAGATTTCACGCATTTCCATATTTTTTTCATTTGAACTTATCTGATGCTAGTTTATCGGCATAGTACATATGTATGAGTCTTGGTATGGTTATAAAAAGTTATATTAGTCTCTGATATGTTTTGGTTTATGAAACAGATCGAAGAACCGTAACCGTAAATGCTGAAAACAAGAGCAAGATGAAACAGTGTCTCAGTCCGTAGATCCGCAAACTGATCTGGTCGGACACAACAAAACCAAAGCGATCACTAACCCACTGTCTCTGAGTCTCTTGATCGGTCTCAGCAACAACAAGTGCATCTCAGATTCTGATTTTCTCAGGAGCCCTAAATCTCCTCTAGAATTCAAGGTGTTGTCTACAATGGCTGAGCCCTTCTTCCTCAGATCTCCTAGATCATCACTCACTGCTCATCTTAACTGTTGTTGTGTCCCTGCTAAAGTTGGGCTAAGCATTGTGGATTCTCTTGGTGATGATGGGGTTTTATCACCAGATGTCGTGTTTGGACCAGCTTTAAGGCTCAAGTTTTCTGAGAATAAAGACAAACATTCCAAGTTGTTTCCAGAAACCAAGTCCTTAAATGTTGAGAAGAAAAAATCTGGAGTTATTTTCGAAATCTGTGAGACCGAGCCAATCAGGTTAAGAAACCGCTCCTTTTCTGAGATCGATTGTCCGAGAAAGGCCCGAGTTCTGTCTCAATCCAAGGCCATAGCAGAAGGGTACTTTCCAGGGATTGGTTCAGACAGTGCATCCTCCTCTTGTCTATCTGAGGATGAGATGGAGATGTCAGAGGAGTACACTTGTATCACTGCGCATGGTCCTAACCCGAAAACCACTCATATATATGGTGACCGAGTTTTAGAGTGTCACAAGAAGGAGGTTATAAACAAGGAGAAGCGATTTGAAACGGAGTTAGATTCCATGTATCCCATGGAAAACTTCCTCTGCGTGTGTAACTTCTGCAACAAGAAACTTGAAGTTGGTAAAGACATATATATGTACAGGTGCGTGTTCTGTTTCCAACTATACACACACACACAAATCTGCATATGCACACGAAAACATAGGATGGTTTAGTTGCATAACCTAGAGAGTGTATGCATATATCTGGAATTTCAGATGTGTAATAGTATGGAAAAATCTAAAATTGTGATGTTTGTGTGGTGATGAACTGCAGAGGTGAGAAAGCGTTTTGCAGTGAAGAGTGTCGTTCAGAGGAGATGATGATAGATGAGGAGGACCTGGAAGATTCGTGCTTAACTATGCACGAATCTTTAAAGAAGCTCTTCTGAACAAGAAGCGGCTAATAAGGCGATGGCCATGGGACGAGCTTTTATAGACCCGGCGATTGTCTTTTAACTACCTAAAACTTATTATATATGTATTGACTAGTGTCATGCCAATGGTAGGTAACATTTGGCACTAATCTGGTTCATCCGTCCACAAAGAGCTGCGTTTATGCGCATTTATTAGCAGCTGCAGCAGCCACGGATGAATTGGGCGGCCTTGTTTTTTTTTTTGTATATTTTGTTTTTTTTTTTTTGGTTTTGGATATGGAAGTCTAAGAACACACTACTACGATCATAAGCGGCGCAATAAGCTTCGTAAAGAGAGTGTTGGTTGCAAGAAAGGGATCGTGTAACCACTCCATTTTTTTTGAGTCTTGTTTTAAGGTCTTTCTATGGATGTCTGGCCTCATAAGTTCTTATACGGTTTTTATTCTAATAACATATCTATAGTGATATATAGTTATATGTAGAATAAGATATTGAACTCTTGTGTTTTATTCACATTGACCTCTGCAGTATATATACAAATGAGGAACCCATAAATCCCAATACAACTTGGAATAGTAATATGCTTACCTAACTAGGATTGAGACAAATCAATCCTTATATATCGATAGACGTCCGATTTCTCGAGTAGCAAGTACGTCCAAACTGCCGGAGAGATATCGTCTACAATTGTTAAAAAGTAAATCGCAACACAAGAAGATGGAACATAATATGAACCGAACCATCTGATTTATTAAAACTGAAAACTTTTTAGTCTATTTAGCTCAAAAACAAATGTCACAAGAATAAGAGCTAATAGAAGTAGATGAAATGCATATTTATGATATGCATGAACATTATTATTTGATATTAAATAATACTATAACTATGCATTATGAAGTTGTGTGTGTGTGGAAAGTGTTGTTAGTCATTTGACAATCCGTTAGTATGGAAGCACAGAGTGACGGGATTACATCCTAGGACGGTGCCGCGCATGCGATGCGATCTGGGCGTGTTGGTTCTTTGAGGCAGCCGGATATGTGTCATCAGTCATTTAGCCTTTGTGGCTATGATCTGTTTGGGTGTTTTGGACTTAAATGGGATAGACAATGTCAGATGAAAGAAAAGGCCTCGAGGTGGAAGTGATGGAAGTAAAGTATATACATATAGTATACATGAGTATGCATTAGCATCATCGTCGTTGCATATGTTGATGTTGTTTTTCGTGATGATTGTTCTTTTAGGTTTTGTGGGGAATTAATTATGCAGGTATTCCAACTCACCGAGGAAATTAGTTTCTCACAACTCTGTTTTTTTTTCTTTTGCAGGTAACCGTTTTCACTCGGACTGGAAGAGCTTATAGCTAAACTGATGTAGAGTTGTGCTCTTTTGCAAATACAAGTTGACGTTTAGTATGTATGTAAATGTTGTGAATGCTGAGCTCCCAGCTAGACCTATATGTATCTTTCGGCTACATATGAAACCTAATATTATATGAATAAATCAAGTTTATGAGATTCTTGAGTTTCGTATGATACTTGGTCTTGGTCCTTGACGAACTAAGTGTTGAATGTATTTTGTGTTGAAAAGCCTTGAGCGATGTTCACTAAGAGATCTGTGCTTAGACGTTGGACTGGGGTGTCTAGATTTTTTTTTGGAAACCTCACTAAGATGCTTAGGTACACTTCTATGTCATTTGGTTTGGTTTGGTTTGAGTTAAGTGGTTGGTCGTGCATGTTCTTGTTTGACTTTTTCACAGCTGATCAAGTAAACTTTAATTGACTTAGACCGGATAGGGGTGTTAAAGTGTCGGTCGACACTACTCTGGGGTCGGTCGACACCCCCGTGGTGATACTCGATACCCAACTCTTTAGAACTGTGCAGATGCTTCAGAAAATTAGCAATGGATGAAGACTTCCTACCAATGGATTTAGCTCAAATTTGGACACAATATATATAATTGAGTTAGGTTTCCAATTCCACTTGTTTGAAGTCAGTCAGATGGTTAGATCAAAAGTTCTGCTCATTTCATTGAAGAGTGGTCCATATGATGCGTGAGAGGAAGCTGTCAAGGTTGTGTCTTCGTGTCGAATAACACCACCACAGTGTGGAGCGACACTCCTCCTGACTGATGCCCGACGAGTTTTTATCAAGTTTTAAGAATTGCACTTTAACCTAGAAGTTTCCCTATTTTTGAAAAGAACCATGATCATGTTTTAACCTATTTAGTTTATTTTCCAGCCGCTATTTAGGCTATGCTTTCTTTTAAGTTTTGCTTTGAAATTGGAGGGAAAAAAAGAACTCCTCCGGGAGTCGTTTTGAACTCTTGTGGATTTATTTACAATATCAATCGAGTCTTGATTATGTTTTCATTGATGTTGTCTGAGTAACCACCTAGTTAGATTTATGGATTTCCTGAGTTTATTGTCAAACTAATAATCATTAATATATTGGGTTAATATTATTATATCTTTCACCAGGTTTTGATCTTTATGCTTGCTTCTAGAATAACTAATTAGAAACCTGATCCTAGGATAGTTGTTAGATATGAGAGTGTAATCAACACCTGAATTAAACCTGCTGAGAAAAGTTGTTAATCGCAACGAAAGTGGGCTACGACAGTGTGTAAAAATCGAATTGGAACTTTTTGCTTGTCTTAAGTATTTGGATCTGCAACTGAGAATTGGCTTTCGAGGATTTAGACATTAGATAGTAATTGTAGCGAGAGCTGGATGACTTACTAGTGAATTCGAGCTCTAGGATTGTTCTTTATAAAACCCTTTGGATCTATAGATATATGTTTAGAATCTCTTGTTTGATAAATCATTGAATCTAACTCATTACCTAACTATTTACTTTTTGCCTGCTTTTTTTTAAATCTTCTAGCTTAGTTTAGCTTGAAGCCATAAGTCTGTTGTGTGATCTCCAGTCTTTTATGGATTATATCGTTAAGTACTACGAAGACACTTTTATTTGAGAGAATTCATTGAGTTAATATAAGCATATCAAGTACAGATAGCAAATGAACTATAAACTATCTGTGAAAAATTTGGCATAAGAGTAAACTAGGTAATTTTATTTTTTAAAAAAAATCTGATACAGAGGAAGATTTCAAGTTCGTCCAAATTTTTCAATTTAATTTTGGATGTGACAAACTGGTTATAGTTGATTCGCAAGGTACGAGTGCCGAGTGGGAATTGAGAATATATTATAAAAATGATTATAACTAGGTATTTTTTCCGTATTTGCGGGCACAATTGTTGTACGAATAGTTATTAATATATGTATTATGATTTAAACATCATGATAGTTTATTCTTTATATTCTTAATCATTTCAGTTTTTTTCGATTTTTATTTCTGTTTATGTCTTCTTAACACAAAAGAAAGTTATAAAACTATGAGATTATAAGAGCATAATTACATATTAAATATTCCAAATAATAAAGTAAAGTAAGACTGTGAACTTTTGGTCTCTCTTAATCTATTTTATATTTTTTGAACTAGAAACATGTATTAAATTACCAAAAACACTAAAACTCACAAAATCCAAGTAGGAACAAAAAAAAATAAAAACTAAATAAAAACTAAAGTTCGATGATAATTTAGAAGAAAACTTTTTTTTAATGAATTGAGATAATGACAATATTTCATTGGTTTACTTGATCAATATATACATTGACTTATCTTAATATTTCATAAGTTTACTTTTAATAAAAGAAAAAATTGATAATGATAGTTTTATTATTAAAGTTAAGTTATGGTTAATTATATAATGATTAATTTAATTATCAATTAAAAATATATCTACTTTAGCCGTTATAGAAACTAAACCATTAAACACATGTTCATAACATGATTACATAGGCAACTCTCTAGACTTAATATCAAAGCATATTTTCTTGTAGATAAACAGTAATAAAACATACACGTGAAATAACTACAGAAATAATTCCGAATACCTAATTCATAATTCTAAACTTCATGTAACAAAACCGATTTTATCCTAGTCTTTCAAACTCAAAGAAAGAAGAAAAACATAGAACTCCAACTAACAAAACAAATATCAAAAGTACATAAATATAGATGTCAAAAACTATAATCGAACAACTTGAAATGAATGAGAAAAAACAAACTATACATCATATGAAAATAAGAATCGGTCCTAATTTGTATAAAATAAATTATAATTGTAATTTTAATTAAAAAGTTTGAAATAGTTATATTATTTAAATCAATAAACTAATGATTTAAGCTAAAAACTAATGAGAATCTTGTGAAAGTTAAAATAATTATAATCATAATTTCAATTAGAAATTTTGAAATATTTATATTTTTTAAATTAATAAATTAATTAGAAAGTTCAAAATATTTAGATTATCTAAATTAAGAAATTGATGATTTAATCTAACAACTAATAAGAATATGACAAATAAGCAAAATTAGCTAAAATCATGGAGAACATGACAAATCAGCAAAATCACTTCATAAATAATAGTATAGATTTATATTTTTAAAATTAATAAATTAATTAGAAATTTCAAAATATTTAGATTATCTAAATTAAGAAATTGATGATTTAATCTAACAACTAATAAGAATATGACAAATAAGCAAAATTAGCTAAAATCATGGAGAACATGACAAATCAGCAAAATCACTTCATAAATAATCACTTCATAAATAATAGTATAGATTTATATTTTTTTAATTAATAAATTAATTAGAAAGTTCAAAATATTTAGATTATCTAAATTAAGAAATTGATGATTTAATCTAACAACTAATAAGAATATGACAAATAAGCAAAATTAGCTAAAATCATGGAGAACATGACAATCAGCAAAATCACTTTATAAATAATCACTTCATAAATAATAGTATAGATTTATATTTTTTTAATTAATAAATTAATTAGAAAGTTCAAAATATTTAGATTATCTAAATTAAGAAATTGATGATTTAATCTAACAACTAATAAGAATATGACAAATAAACAAAATTAGCTAAAATCATGGAGAACATGATTGATGTGGAAGCAAAATTTTTTAAAAAACCTATTTCTGACTTTTGGGAGAGGACCCGATCCCTAAACAAAGAGAACATGTTTGGGAAAGATTGACGCAGTATGTATTACTGAAGATAGATCTGCGGTTTATTATTGGTGATCATTAATGAGATTACTAGTCACCGTGAAAAACAAGGATGTATCTTGAGAAATGCACAGTCCTTCATGGCCTTTAATAATATGATACAAAATGTGATGCCGTCATCAAACCTGACACCCACCCTGGTCAAGAACTCATGGAAACTAAGATCAACTGGTCCATCGCAACAACCACTTGGACTACATTCCTAACTCAGATTGAGCACACCTCTAAGTGTAATGTGTTCAAAAGCTTTCCTCAAGAAGAAGTTATTCAAGCTACAGCTTGGAAGACTTCCATTGAAACCTATGGAGACCAACGTTTACTTATTGAAGCACCCCGAGCAAACCAGATGGAACTGAGCCATCAACCAACCTGTTATGAAATCTTGATCAATTAGGGAACCACAGAGAATTGGATTCACATCAATATCGTATCAGACTTGGGAGTTATTGATCTTACAAGTTGGATGATCTCTTTTAGCCCAAGATATGCGACTAGGCCTAAGATGAAGCTGCACAGCCCAAATCAGCAACTTTCTGGATATGGTACCACTTGGAGATTATTACTAGATATCTCACGGTTCCAGAAAGCCCAAGAAATCAGGATAAACCCATTGGAGATGCAAGTTATGATCCATTTACTAAAATGGGTCAAACCGGTTCCATTGAAGGCAAGTTCTAGACCCGGTTGGATTGTGAACTTCGAGAATTATTTATGGCAACCAGAAGAGTCTAGTGTCTATCAACGACTTCATACCACACACCAGCATCCATAGAAATAGGCGAATCCATTCCCATTGCAACTTTACTTTTTCGGAAGCATTCACACCAAAGGAAGTGTTCACACTTGGAGACAAAGGAGCATTTACACTACAAAGATTCCTTTTATGGTATGACCACGACTTAGAAGAATTTTGTACGTATTTTGTACTCAGAAGAAACTTTCCAAGGTGCACCAAATGACAGACAAACACCCAGCCTAAAGACTTGCCATATTCTGATATTCGGACCCAAGAGGAATCAAATCCCAATGGCTCTTTCCTACTCATTTTGGGTGCAACTTGAAGGATACCTACATCAACCAGAGGCTCCTAAAGACACAAAAAATGAACCTGGACGTGCCAAGATCACCACCATTTCGTGCCCAAGCTTTCAAGACTCAAGCAAAACGGCTACTTCCATTTCTGGCCGGATTTTGTCATCAATCATCCAACGGCTAGTTTATTCAGTTTTTTTATTTTTCTTTCTTGCTTTAGTCTTTAGAGATCATGTACCATGAACCTATATAAGCTCATTTCATTCTTATATGTACGATAACCCTTTATCACTGAAAATTAATAAAAGTATTGTTCTTGTCATTCAAAGTTTGAGTTACTTTGTTTGTTTGTTCTTTAGTTCTTTGTGAGCGACTCACTTGGTTTTATTGGAGTCTGCAAATTGAGTTGTTGAGTGATTCAACTTCCTGGTTCGTCCATTGATTAAGCTGGTCAATCTTCTATCCCCCTGTCCATCTCTACTTCGTCCCACCTTCTGCGTCCATAAGTTGGAAACTCTCGATCATCTAGTGATCTAAAGTTGGAGTGATTCCAATCTTATATCATATATCATTTTGGTATCAGAGCTAGGTTCCTGTCTAGGTGTATTCTATCCTTTAACATTCTGTTTTGCAATGCTTTCGATTCAACTTTGTTTTAGCGTCATCCATTAAATATAAATATAAATAAAAATTGCATTGCATCTAGTATCCATTCTGTTTTTGCATTTCATAATTCATACAAACACATATATAGACACACAAGAGAGGAGTGACTCAAGTACACAATCGACAAAAGCTTGAATCATCCCCAACAGTTAAATCAGATTTGAATTCAAACTTCAAATATGTGTCTAAGCCTCATCTCTTGTGAAGTCTTATGAACTTTTCTCAACTCATGTAAAGTCTTGTGAACTCTTGTGATTGTGAAGTTTTCTGAAATCTTGTGAAGACTGCTTTGTTCCTATCTTTTCTCTCTTTACTTTTCCATGTCAGTATAAGTAAGCCAAATAAACATTCAGTCGTATGATATATGTGTAGCTTAAGACTCATATACATAACGAAATAATTTAATTCAACTACAATAATATGCTATATGTGTAGTACACATATATATTTATCAAGTTTTTGGATAGTAATCCAAAGAACAAATACTTGTAGAAACACAGATGATCTAAGCTTTTCATTGGATATAATTACAAATATCCAAAATAAGATGAAAGTATTTAAGGCAACATTCTTTTTGCAAAGGCAATGAAAGCATCGACAATGCAGAGCCATGCTTGATGCCAGGTACAATCAAAGCACATAAGTACAACAATGCCCATCAATGCGGTCACATAAGTTGAAGCCGTGCTATAATAGAAGACCAGCATATCAATAAAATCTTCATCGTCTTCTTCCTCTTCTCCACCATTATCTGCTTCCTCTGAGATCTTCTTAGCCTCACAACTTATATGGCTCGGCGGTCCACAAAGAAGAGGATTGCCTAAGTAGCTGCTCTCATTGAATGTGTTAAATTGCCTTCCTTGGGGAATGATTCCTGATAGATTGTTGTGAGACACGTCGAACACTCCAAGAAACGTAAGGCTTGTTAGCTGGTAAGGAATGCTTCCATGCAACATGTTATAAGAAAGATCAAGGCTCTCAATGGCCTTCAGATTGGAGAAGCTGGATGGTATAGAACTCGACAAGAAATTGTGAGATAGATTCAGGACATTTACTTTCGGGAGATCTCCAAGCTCTGCTGGGATGACACCACTTATTTCATTGTTAGACAGATCCATCCCATAAATATAGTCAATCATTCCTTTTCTGAAATTACTTCGCCCTGTGGGATAAGATTCATACCTTTTCTTCACTGCAAAACCGATTCCAATTTCCTTAGTGATATATTCTTGTAACGCAAGCTCCTCTACCAAAAATGTGAATCTGTAAAATTCCAACTTGATACGCTTCAGAGAAAAATCTAACCCGTAACGGAAGTCACGCGACATATCTTCTCGCGGTCCAAATGATAAGTTAAAGAAGCATGAAGGGATGGAGCCATTGAGCTTGTTATTTGAAATATCTAAAACTTGAATAGTGTTCAAATCACACAACTCCCTTGGAATACTCCTTGTCAGATTATTCCCCCTCAACAAAAGAATGCGTATGTCTGGGGAATTGACAAACTGCGGGATACTCCCAGAGAGTTTATTGTTCCCAAGATCAAGTATTTGGATACCTTCCAACAATGAAGGAACTGGCCCTGTGAAGTTGTTGTTGTTGAGGAATAAATATTTCATATAGATATGTGATGGTAAGGATCCAGATAATACGTTTCCAGAGAGGTCCAGAAGATAAAGAGATTGCAAGTCAACCAAAGAAAGGGGTATGGTGCCTTCTAAGAAATTGTTTGATAGAAAAAACAATTTCAAATTAGATAAATTAGATATCCAACTTGGAATAGCACCTTTGAGAAAATTGTTTGACATGTCAAGGAATTCCAATCTGGTGGACCTAAGCAAACCAACTCCTATCTCCCCTTTAGATAAGTTGTTATCTACTCTCAACACGAGCAAGGAAGTTAAGCTGGTTCCTCTTGGAAGAAATTGGCCGCTAAACTTGTTGTGAGAGAGCATCAGATATTTTAGTGAAGAACAACCCATAAGAAAGCTTCTTGGCAGCTTACCAGAGAAGTTATTGTAAGACAGGTCCAATAATGAAATGTTCTTCATCTCACCCATAGACAGCGGAATTTCTCCTTGGAACCCATTATAAGAGCCATTCATCTCCACCATCTCCGGAAGCGCATGGCCAATATTATTAGGGAATATCCCACCAATGTGATTTGCTGAAAAATCCAAAACCTGCAAAGTATGCACTATTGTAGGCATTTGGAAGATTGTGAAAAAATTATTCTGCAACTGTAAGACTTTAAGTTCTGAATTATTTGCGAGTAGCCAGGTTGGAATGTGTCCAGATAATTTGTTGCTGGATAGATCAACTAGACGCAAGTTCTTCTGGTACACAAGGAATGAAGGAATTTTCTCCAGGCTACAAGATCGTAGTACGGCAACACTCAGTTGAAATTTTGGCTGCCATTTTCTCTTTGTATCTACTTGTACCATGTCAGATCTTGATGAAAGTTTGAGGACCTTGAGTGTTGTGAGGTTGGTGACTGGTTTGAGTGAGAATAAGCCTGTGAAGTTGTTATCTAACAATGATAGATACTCTAGGGATTCAAGGCTACTGAAAGTAAATGGTAGACTTCCAATTAATTGATTAGATGAGAGGTCAAGAACCCTTAGCTTGTTCAAGCTACCCAAACAAAGAGGAAGCTTGCCAACAAGATTATTACTTCTGAGATCGAGCACCCGCAGATTTTTCATTCCACAAACTACTGCAAAATGATAGTTTGGAAAACATCAAGATAGTGAGAACAGTAATCTTAGTTGTAGAAGTCACTAGACCCTTCTCATATTATTGTAGATGTGTAGAAGACAATACTCACCTTCTATTTGTCTAGGTCCCTCAACAAAGCTATTAGCAAGACCCAAGACTTCCAAGTTAGTAAAATTCTTTAGATCTGAAATAATGTTTTAAGAATATGGAAATGATGATATTTGAGATGGCAAATTAACAATTATATACCGAGTTTAATCTATGGAAAGATATGTTCTGAAGATAGATAACAATAACGTGAATGTTACCTGGAATGGAACCGTTAAAATAATTTCGACTAAGATCCAGCACCTTCAAGTTTGTCAAGTTTTTTAGTTCTGAAAGGGAGTCAATGAGAATATTAGAATGATAACTTTTTTTTGAACACACATTTAGAATGATAACTAACAACTGCAATTAAAAGACATAAAGAAAACGACCTAACCAAACATACCTTTAACAGGAAAAGGGCCCGTTATAAAGTTAGAGCGAAGATTAAGAGTTGTAAGTGATGTAACAGTACTCAGAAAAGGAATGATGCTACTTTCGAGTCCATTGAAAGAGAGATCCAGAATCTCCAGGTTTCTCAATTTTCTTAAGCTTTTATAACCTGCAAGCAAACATCTCGTTAACAAAGTATCCAAAACATGACTAGCCATCGGATGTAACTGTGCGTTACATGGCATAAACATAGATTGAAAGGGTATCAGCATTATAAGTTTCCAAATAGAGAACATGTCGATATAATTTATTTAAAAAAGAAAAACATGTCGATATGGCCGAGTTCATAACCTGTGACAAAGGTCTCCAGTTCGAATTATCGGGTGAAACTAATATTACATGCTATACTATGGTTGGAGGATTACGGGCTTTGTCCCCGAACCTTGTGATATTAGAAAAAAAGTTTCTAAATAGAAACTACAACGGTAAACTCAATATTGTGAAAAGCCAAATACCTTCAACATCATCAAAGCCGCCAGTGATTGCGCAATGAGATAAGTTCAGACTTCGAATCTCTTCAAAGGAATGCAGCAAAGAAAGATTTAAGTTCTTTCTTAATAACATCGGACCAACGGAAATCTGGATAACCCGCCCGCTTGTATGATTGCACTCAACGCCCTTCCACCCGCAGCAATCGCTCTTTGTGTCGTTAGTCCAAGTAGGGAGAACGAAATTTAGGTTCCGTTCTTCAGTATCTTCTTTGTAGAACGATTCAGAACTCTTCGAGATCACGTATTTCTTGAGCTCCAACAAAGCTTTCCTTTCTTTTTCAATGCAGGTTTTGCATCCTTGTAGCTGCCCCAACAGTAATATCACCCATATTAAGTAATTGCCCAAGAGACGCTTCCCTTCCATTGCAAATAAGATAAAAGAGAAAATCAGGAAAAGAAATTGTAATGCTATTTGCGAGTGTAAGTTCTATGATAGATACCATCAGGGTTATATAAGAGTTGAACGAGAAGTTTTTGTTAGTAAAAACACTTTAAAACTCATCCATGTTACATACGTTAAGTGAGGAATGGGTATCGTTTACTTTGAATAGTATGAAAAGCTAAGTCAAAGTCTTTGTGGAAAACACTCATAATAGGTGGATAGCATAAGACCATATATGCTCTTATACCAGGAAATAAGCCAAAGGAAGAAGACAAACATAGTTGGGTCATTCGAATTTGAAAATGGTCCACACAGTTTTGTTATTGGAATTGTGCAATTTTCCCAAAAAAAAATAAAAAAATTCTTGGTAAAAGCAATTGGGTTATTGGCAGAAGAATTCTAGAAGAGTTATTAAATTTTGAGATTGCATTGTTATTGGTTTATGAATCTTTAGAATCTGAGTAGAATCCGTTGTTATTGGGGTGATGACTTTTAAATTCTACTCAAAATTTTTTGTTACTGGAAAAATTTAGTTTTATTGATTTTAAGATTTTATTAAAATATATTATTATTGGGATGAAAATTTTCCTTGTTTTTACTCATAAAGCTCAACTTTGAGAATATCATCCATACCCATAAGATTTTTGAAATCTATGTAATAAAATACACTCTCATACAAAAACACAAAAAACTGAAGAATGAAATAATACATATCACAACTGTAACATAATACAAATCACAACTTAAAAATGGAAAATAAGTATTAAAACTTTAATAAAAGTAAACAAATTTAAAATAGTTTTTAAAAGTATTTTAGAATTACAAATTTTAAAAGTATGCTCTTATACCAGGAAATAAGCCAAAGGAAGAAGACAAACATAGTTGGGTCATTCGAATTTGAAAATGGTCCACACAGTTTTGTTATTGGAATTGTGCAATTTTCCCAAAAAAAAGAAATTCTTGGTAAAAGCAATTGGGTTATTGGCAGAAGAATTCTAGAAGAGTTATTAAATTTTGAGATTTCGTTGTCGTTGGTTTATGAATCTTTAAAATCTAAGTAAAATCCATTGTTATTGGGGTGATGACTTTTAAATTCCACTCAAAATTCTTTGTTATTGGAAAAGTTTAGTTTTTATTTGACAAAAAAAAGATTCTGTTAAAATATATTATCATTGGGATGTAAATTTTCTTTGTTTTACTCATAAGACTGAGAACACACTCACATACATTGTAGTTGGTTTATGAAGAGTTCTAGAAGAGTGAAATTAGGGGGATGTATTCAATCTAACATTTAAACTGATTTGATTTTTAATAGGGGTTTAGATGATTTTAATAAGTTACAGAGATTTAGGTGATTTTTGTTAAAACACTCTAAAATATCACCTAAAACCATGGAATTTGAATTTTTTTTTAACTAAAAACTCCACCCAAACATCCTAAAATCACCTGAAGCCTTTAAAACTCCATAACTTATAATATGTTCAATAACAATGGATTTCATAGTACTTTACAAAATGTCAAATTCAATAACAGTGGATTTTAAATGAGTTTTTAAAATTCATGTTTGAATAACAGTGAATTTGTCATTTTAATACAAATCACTTAAAACTCTCAGTTGAATACACCCCCCCTAAAAGAATTATAGAAGAGTTATTAAATTTTGAGATTGCATTGTCGTTGGTTTATGAATCTTTAAAATCTTAGTAAAATCCATTGTTATTGGGGTGATGACTTTTAAATTCCACTCAAAATTCTTTGTCATTGGAGAAGTTTAGTTTTTATTGATTTTAAGATTTTGTTGATGACAAAAAAAAAACTTAAATATATTATTATTTGGATGTAAATTTTCTTTATTTTTACTCATAAGACTCAGAAACACACTCACATACAAAAACAAAAAAATGGAAGAATGAAATAATACAAATCACAACTGTAACATAATACAAATCACAACTTAAAAAACGGAAATAAATATTAAAATTTTAATAAAAGTAAAAAAATTTAAAATAGTTTTTAAAGTATTTGGGAATTTCAAAAAAGATTAAAATTTTGAAAAAATCAAAAATATTTTATATTATAAAGTTTAAATTTAAAAACATATATGTCGAAATTATAAAAAATATATCTTTTATTTTTTATTTTTATTATTTATGAATCTATATATGAAGTGTATAATGGTATTTTACCTCTTTAATGATTGAAATGATTCCCTTTCTCCTACCACTAGATGATTTTCTTGTGCTCATGCACGGGTATAAATATTAACAAAACAAATATACTATTAAAATTAGTTAATATTTCTTTTATTTTTTAATTATTATGTAATTTGTATGTATGATTATTTATAAATAATAATATGTTATTTTAATTATACATGTGATTTTGGATATAATATTTAATTAGGTTGATAATTATTTAGGTATATTAGACTGAATATAATTTTCTAAATTCAACCATAACCTTTTTTATTTTTAACAGATTAAATTTTTTATTAATTTAATTATGTGCATCTAGTTGAATGTTTTTTAGATTTGTAAATATAGTTTAATAAGTTTGTGTACATTCATATAAGAAAATAACTTAATATATAAAGAAATGTTTTTATTAGTTTAAATATATATATATATATATATATATATATATAATATGTCTCATATTTCTGTTTATGTAATAAATTGTATTTCTTGTGTTGTATACGATTCTTTAACTCTATTTGTACTTCAGTATATCAATAAAACTTTTTGAAACAATACATATGTATATAAAATTATTTAAGATTATTTTTAAAGGAAATATATAATTTTAATATCAACATTAGTTTTTGGAAACTTTTTATTTGAAATCATATTATGTATAATATATATATTGTCTATAAAATCTATCATTTCTCATTCAATTAATATTTTATTTTCATCATATATGTTATTTTGAAATAATAAAGAAAAGAAACAAAAATTTAAAAACAAATAAAAATTTTGATAGTAAAAGTTAGATATAATATTTTAATTTATTACGTTTACCTATATAATTAATCATCATAAAAATTAAAATGAGTGATACATGTAGAAAAATGACTTCTCTAATTATATACTTTGAATTATTTGTTCCAAATAAATTTATAGTAAAAAATATGTTAGTTTCTTATAGATAGTTTTATCTATTTAATTTTTTTAAAAAATATAAAGAAAGTCTAAATCAAATTTAAAAATTAACAAAAAACTATTTTGAAAATATAAATAAAACATCTCTGTACTATTAATCATACAAGAAAATAGATTGATAAAGAAAATAATTCTATAACTTAATATATATATATATATTATGTTATTTAAGATTATATTTTAAAAGAAATAAATTATTTTTAATCCATCATTTTTTTTGGGAAATTTCCTTTTTATGAATGTATAATATTAATTTTCGTTTTTAAAATATAATTTTTTCTTTGAAATTTTTTTCTTTTATTATATATGTTATTTGGAAATGATATTAAATGAAAAAATAGAAAAATTGATAACTGCAATAGATTTAATATTATTTAATTCATTAAGGGTAGCTATGTAATTAACCATCGTGAGAGTTAACGTGAACGCGACACATATGAAACTGACTTCTCAAATAATATTATAGAGATCATTAATTTCTTAATTTAAAAGTTAATAACAATCAATAGAATACACAAGTAATGAAAATCTATGTAAAAATATTTGATAAAATTTGTTAAATCTAGTTAACTTGTAATCCTCTCAACTATTAGAATCATCAAATTCCACAAAAAATCTGTTCTGATAACACCCCCCCCCCCCTTTTAACTTTTGAGGATATGACAATTAGGTTTGGGTTTGCCGTTCGTTGCTCAATTAGTTTTTGGATTTTTGAAGTTTTAATATTATGCTCATAACATTTGGTATCCAACTTTTGAATTGTATTCGGTTCATTTGGGGTTCAGTTAGGATTTGGTTATAACCAATGCCTTAAGTTATCCAAAAATCTTTTTTTTTTGTAGTTATCCAAAAATATCTGAACTATTCAAATATCTGAAAACTAACTAAAATATATAAACTAACTAAAAAAAATTCTTGGTAAAAGCAATTTTCCAATTTAGTTCAACATTGTAATTCTCTTGGGGGGGGGGGGGAGTTATTGGTAGAATAATTCTAGAAGAGTTATTAAATTTTGAGATTGTATTTCTATTGGTTTATAAATCTTTAAAATCTGAGTAGAATACATTGTTATTGGAGTAATTCTCTAGAAGGGGGGGGGAGAGTTATTGGTAGAAGAATTCTAGAAGAGTTATTAAATTTTGAGATTGTTGTAAATAGAAGGTGTGAAAGATGTGTTTATTCCCATCGACCAATAGGTCTTATTTATACAAGTAAATAGACCGTCATAGTAAATCCTAGCCCAACAAGGAAAAGGGTAATTTCCTATTCCTACAAGGAATTGGAAACTTACCATAATACATAAATAGAAAACCTAATACAATGGTAAACAGGAAAACAAGATGGCGCCTAGTTTATCTACTTCTAGGCGTGTGGGCCTTTCATCTACGGATGGGCTCGGACCATAAATGGTCCTTAACACTCCTCCTTGGTCGAGACGTCCGTATCAGGGTTAGTATACATGTTTTGATGTTGCCTCATTAAAACCTTTCCAGGAAAACCCATTGGGATAAAACCTTGGATAAGGAAAAAGAGTACAACCATGTAACTCCCCCTGATCAATTCATCACTGAAGATCCTTCAGTCGACGCATCCCAATCTGATGTATGAGCTTCTTGAAGGTCGAGGTTGGTAAAGACTTGGTGAAAAGATCTGCAGAATTCTCACTCGAACGGACTTGAATGACCTGAACCTCGCCAGCCTTCTGTAGCTCATGTGTGAAGAAGAACTTGGGAAGAACATGCTTCGTCTTGTCTCCTTTGATGTAGCCGTCCTTGAGCTGTGCAATGCAGGCTGCATTATCCTCGTACAAGATGGTAGGAGGATCTTTGGTCTTGGTCATGCCACAAACCAAACGAACATGTTGTGTCATGTTCCTTAGCCAAACACTCTCACGGCTGGTTTCATACATGGCTAGTATCTCCGCATGATTGGATGATGTAGCCACCATGGTTTGCTTGGTGGACCGCCAGGCAATAGCTGTACCTCCGTAGGTATAGACATAACCAGTCTGAGATCGTGAATGATGTGGGTCGGACAAGTAACCTGCATCAGCAAAACCAACTAAACCTTCCTTAGATTGGTTAGTATATAATAGACCCAAATCTTTCGTCCCTTGTAGGTAACGAAGAATATGTTTTATCCCGTTCCAGTGCCTTTGGGTAGGACAAGAGCTGAATCTTGATAACAAGTTCACTGCAAAGCTAATGTCTGGCCTAGTGTGGCCGGCCAAGTACATTAGAGCTCATATGGCACCGAGATATGGCACTTCGGGACCAAGGACTTCCTCATCGTCCTTTCTTGGACCATACTGGTCTCTCTCTGGTTCCAAACTCCTCACGACCATGGGACTGGTCAATGGGTGAGATTGGTCCATATTAAACCTCTTGAGTACCTTTTCTGTATATGCCATTTGATGCACAAGGATTCCTTCTTTCATATACTCAAGCTGTAAACCCAAACAGAATTTTGTTTTTCCGAGATCCTTCATCTCGAATTCTTTCTTAAGATATTCCACTGTTTGGGAAATCTCTCCAGAGGTTCATAGGATGTTTAAATCATCTACATATACTGCAATGATCACAAAGCCTTTATTGAACTTCTTTATGAATAAGCAAGGACATAGCTGGTCGTTTTTATATCCCTCTTTCAAGAGATATTCACTCAGCCTTTGGTACCACATCCGACCAGATTGCTTTAATCCATAAAGAGATTTGTTCAACCTTATGCAATGTTGTTCTCGAGAACTTCCTTTGTTCTTCATCTCTATACCATCTGGGATTTTCATATATATTTCATTATCCAGTGGACCGTATAAGTATGCAGTTACAACATCCATTAACTGCATATCTAGACCTTCCCTTATGGCCAGACTTATTAAAAATCTCAAGGTCGTAGCATCCACCACGGGAGAGTACGTTTCCTCGTAATCTATGCCAGGTCTCTGTGAGAATCCTTGTGCTACGAGACGTGCTTTGTATCTCACAATTTCACCCTTCTCGTTTCTTTTCCTCACAAAGACCCATTTGTATCCAACTGGTTTTATACCATGAGGTGTTTGGATGATCTTTCCGAATACACCTCTTTTCCTTAATGATTCCAACTCCACGTTGATGGCCTCTTTCCATCTCGACCAATCTGGTCGTTGCATGCATTCATAGATGGATGTGGGTTCATGATCCTCATTTTCCATGATTTCAAGTTCTTTGTATGCAAATACATCATTCATGTCGACATGTTTTCTATTCCATTGTTTCCCGGACATTAAATAATTAATGGATATCTCATCATTGTCGGACCCTCGTACCATGAACCCTGGCGCCCCGAGGTTCATTATTAGGTACAGGTGGACCGTCGCCCACGCCCAGGGACATAGGTCGGATAGGGCTGAACCTGGGGCGTGCCGGGTTCAGGTTCAGGGTCGTACCAGGGTCGCACCCGGGCTGTACCGGGTCGCATCTATGGTCGAACCTAGGGTTAGACCTGGGTCGAACCTCACCTCGCCCATGTCTGGTGTTCCAATTTCACCTTTCCTTTTCCTAGGAATTTTATCTTTGGAACCAATGGGTCTACCACGTTTTTGACGTGCCTTAGACTCAGTAGCAACTTGATTGTGTCCAGGATTGACATCAATCTTTATAGGTGCATTCAATGATGGTATATGTGACATAGTCACTCTTTTCGGGTCAGCAAAGGAATCTGGCAATTGATGAGCTAGCTCTTGCAAATGCAATATTTTCTGAACCTCAAGATCACATTCCTGGGTTCGAGGATCTTGCCAATTAGTGGATGTTTGATTCCATTTTATATCCTGTACCAGCTTACCATTATCTCTCCCTAATGCTGGATACTTGGATTCATCAAAATGACAATCCGCATACCTGGCCTTAAACATATCACCCGTAGTTGGCTCAAGGTATCTTATTATGGTGGGGGAATCGTATCCAACATATACTCCCATTCTCCTTTGTGGTCCCATTTTCGTTCTTTGTGGTGGTGCTATAGGCACTTGGACGGCACAACCAAATGTTTTGATGTGGGACACGTCTGGCTCATGACCTGAGAGCAATTGGGATGGTGAGTATTTATGTTCACTAGATGGTCTTATTCGAATTAACTCAGCAGCATGTAATACCGCATGTCCCCAAGCTGAGACCGGGAGTTTTGATCTCATGAGTAATGGCCGTGCTATAAGCTGAATTATTTTTATAAAAGATTCAGCCAGCCCATTTTGTGTATGTACATGTGCCACAGAGTGCTCAACACTTACCCCCATGGACATACAATAATCATTAAAAGCTTGGGACGTGAATTCACTAGCATTATCAAGACGTATAGTCTTTAAAGGAAAATCTGGAAAGTGGGCTCTCAGTCTTATGATCTGAGCCAATAGCCTCGCAAGTGCAAAATTGCGTGTGGATAAGAGGCAGACATGTGACCATCTTGTAGATGCGTCAATGAGGACCATAAAGTATCTAAACGTCCCACATGGTGGGTGTATTGGTCCACATATATCCACTTGTACTCTTTCCAGGAAATTTATATTTTCCTTATGCACCTTTGCTGGTGATGGCCGAGTTATGAGTTTCCCTTGTGAACATGCATCACATGTGAGATTTTTAGGGATAACTCTTGTAGTATTCAAACTGTGCCCGTTTGAATTACTTATGAGCTTTCGCATCATATTATGACCGGGGTGACCTAGCCGGTCGTGCCAAAGAGTGAACTGGTCGATGAAATCCTTATTCATCACCATATTTATCTCGACCAGACTGGTCTTAGCATGATAAAGTCCAGTCGTATGAGCTGGTATGGTCTCAAGGACCCTTTTATTGCCATGGACGATTTCAAAAATCTGTAGGCATTCCTTAGTCCCTTCACCCATTGTTTCTACATGGAAACCATTCAATCTTATGTCCTTGAAGCTCAACAGGCTCCTTTTAGAACTGGGTGAGTATAATGCATCTTGAATTTCAAGATGAGTCCCCTTAGGCAATAAAATGTTTGCTTGGCCGTAGCCCTCAATGAGGCTGGCCGGACCAGCTATGGTCGAGACATTTTCAACCTTGTATGTAAGGTTTATGAAATATTTCTTGTCTCTTAAGATTGTGTGGCTGGATCCACTATCCACCACAAAGATGTACATGCCATCTTTCATTCTTCAAAAACAATAATTTTAAAGTTAATGAAGAATTTATTATAGATACTTTTTTTTATTTGATATTGTGATTCTTAGGTACTTTATATAAATAAATAAAATTTATTCCTTCATAATATAAAGTTTAAAACCATAAAAATAAATCCAGAGAATCAAAAACACCAAAAAGAATAAATAAAGCATACATATTAAGTAAAATGTCGAAAAAAATCTATTTTAATAGATCCGAAGTCTCATATTCCATATGATCTTCTTCATGGTTGTCATGATCCCTGGAGTCATCTTGGTCGTGATCCATATCATTGTCACCATCTAGGTACACCATATTGGCTTCCGGATTCTTTTGTTGTTTTGCTCGAAAACGCTCCACCACATCCCAAGAAGTTCTACAATTCTTGGCCCAGTGATTACCCATTCCACATCTATTGCAAGCTTTGGTTTTCTGTTGTGGTTTGAAAGAAGCACCTTTCCCACGGTATGAACCACGGTTGGACCCAGTCGAGTTTCCTCGACCATGGCCTCGTCCTCGCCCTTGTTTCTTTCCACCACGACCGCATCCATGACTCTTCCCACGGCCATGGCCGGATGAGTCATTGTGTTGGACGTTGTTGCTTTCTTTCTTGGTCTCAACGACCTGTTTAGATGAATCTGGTATTGGAGTCGATCCGGGAGGTCTAAGTTGGTTGTTCCTCATCAACAACTTATTGTTTTGTTCAGCCAATAACAAACAAGTGATCAGACTTGAGTATGTCTTGAAGTTTCTCTCACGATACTGTTCCTGTAGTACGGAGTTAGTTGCATGGAAGGTGGACAATGTTTTTTCAAGCATGTCCGAATCCTTTATGTCCTCACCACACAGCTTCAAGACTGATACAATTTTGAACATGGCAGAATTGTATTCTTCCACGGATCCATAATCCATGAACCTTAGGTTGAGCCATTCGAACTTAGTCTTTGGAAGTAAGACCCTCTTTTGATGACCATATCTCTCTTGGAGTTGGTCCCAAAGTTTGAGTGGGTTGTCAACAGTCAAGTACTGATTCTTTAGAGCCTCATTAAGATGATGGCGAATCAAAAAGATTGCCTTGTAACGTTCTCTTTCACTACATTGATTCCCTGCGATGATTGTTTCACCGAGGCCCCTTGATTTCAATATAATCTGTGTGTCTACTGCCCATTGCAAGTAGTTATCACCAGAGACGTTAAGTGCACCATAATCCAAGTTGGATATTTTCGACATCTGAAATCAAAAAGTTTTCATGCTTTAGTTTATAAACAATATGGTTTTGTTTATCTGAATGATACAATCCCAATTCAGATATGATTTGTAATTTCGAAATATATAACCAATATTTTCAAAAAAATAGTTTATGCAACCTTAGCAAAACTCGGATCATATTATGGTTTTAGTCGAATGATGCAAACAAATACACAATGATGCAATTCATAGTTCAATCATGATCTAGGTGATTCGACAATATGATCAAACAATCAAGAAGAATTGATTTTAGTTAAGCAACCTTAGCAAAACAGTTTCTAGGTGATTTATGCAATCAAGTTATTGAAAAAAATAAACAATACTAGATGCAAATCAAGGAGAAAATTCGAACCATATTAAAAACTCTTTTAGGGTTTTCGAAAATTTGGTTTAATTTCAGGACTAGCATATTGCAATTTAACAAAATCTAGCAATTTCAGAAATTTAACAATTTCACATAGTCTCAATATGGAAAAAAAATAAAATACCATATTTCCAAATTTTAATCAGTTCAAAATTTTAATATGAAACTAGAACCTCAGATTTGAAAAATTTCTATTTTTAATCAATCAGCAAAACAATATGGAAATTGTGCTAAAAAAATAGAAAATCGGATTTAAAAAAAGGAAAATTTCGATTTTAATCTCCTTTGTCAAATTTTAAACTTCCAATTCGATTTAAACAGTTCCAAATTACTCAATTAACAATTCTAAAAATCAAATCAAGCAATCAGGAAAGTAAAAAAAACGAAATCAAGTTTAAATAAATTAGGGTTCTTGAAGAATTCGATCAAAATTTATGTTTTTAAGGGGTTTGATCGATTTCTTTTTGGTTTCAGGTTTGGGGTTTGATTGAGTTTTCTCAAATCAATTGTTTTTCGAGATTCAGAAGCAAATATTGCTTTGATTTTAATTGGTTTCCCAATCTCTAATCGAACTTATGGTTAATGAGCTCCGATTTACTCATGGAAGGGATTGGACTTATTAAAACTAGGGTTTTTATGGGGTTTTGCAAAGTTTTAGAAGTCATATCCTTTAATCAATCAATCTCAAATTCGATTATGGTTCTCTGTAGAGTTTCAGATTTTATTTACCTTAACTTTGAAGAATCTGAACTGGACCACTGAGATAGAGAAGAGATGGAATTGAATTTGTCCTAGTTCCTTGCGCAGGTACAAGTTGACGGCGCTTCAAAGAACAGGGGCTAGAGGTCGCGTCCGAGATCGTATGGAGTCGAGGTCGGCGGCGTTGGATTCCTCTCTTCAAGGGCTTTGATTCGGTAGGTCGTTCGTCTACTGGTTCCTTGTGGTTGAGGAGAACGAGTAGATTGAAGGTGGCGGCCGAACTAGGGTTTTAGAGATTTTTAGGTTAGCTCGAGTTTTGGAGGCTCGTGCTGATAACGTGTTGTAAATAGAAGGTGTGAAAGATGTGTTTATTCCCATCGACCAATAGGTCTTATTTATACAAGTAAATAGACCGTCATAGTAAATCCTAACCCAACAAGGAAAAGGGTAATTTCCTATTCCTACAAGGAATTGGAAACTTACCATAATACATAAATAGAAAACCTAATACAATGGTAAATAGGAAAACAAGATGGCGCCTAGTTTATCTACTTCTAGGCGTGTGGACCTTTCATCTACGGATGGGCTCGGACCATAAATGGTCCTTAACAGAGATTGCATTGTTATTGGTTTATGAATCTTTAGAATCTGAGTAGAATCCATTGTTATTGGGGTGATGACTTTTAAATTCCACTCAAAATTCTTTGTTACTGGAAAAGTTTAGTTTTTATTGATTTTAAGATTTTATTAAAATATATTATTATTGGGATGTAAATTTTCCTTGTTTTTACTCATAAAGCTCAACTTTGAGAATATCATCTATACCCATAAGATTTTTGAAATCTATGTAATAAAATACACTCTCATACAAAAACACAAAAAAACTGAAGAATGAAATAATACATATCACAACTGTAACATAATACAAATCACAACTTAAAAAAATGGAAAATAAGTATTAAAACTTTAATAAAAGTAAACAAATTTAAAATAGTTTTTAAAAGTATTTTAGAATAACAAAAAAAAATTAAAAATTGAAAAAATAAAAAAAATTTATATAAAAAATTTAAAATTTAAAAACATATATTTCGAAATTGTAAAAACTTATTTTTTTGTATTATATATATATGGTATTTTACATAATGGTATTTTACCTCTTTAAGGATTGAAATGATTCTCTTTCCCTTTATCCTATCATCATTAATTTCTTAATTTAAAAGTTAATAAAAAACAATAGAATACACAAGTAATGAAAATCAATGTAAAAATATTTGGTAAAAATTTGTTAAATCTAGTTAACTTGTAAAATCTTCTCAACTATTAGAATCATCAAATTCCACAAAATTCATGTTCCAATTAGGTTTGGGTGTTCCGTTTGTCGCTCGATTAATTTTTGGATTTTTTATGTTTTAATATTATGCTCACAACATTTGGTATCCAACTTTTGAGTTGCACTCGGTTCATTTGGGGTTCAGTTTAGATTTGGTTATAACCAATGCCTCAAGTTATCTAAAAGTCTTTTTTTTTGAAGTTATCCAAAAATATCTGAACTATTCAAATATCCAAAAACTAACTAAAATATATAAACTAACTAAAAATATTCACAGTAAACAACAAATGCAGTAAAAACTATCAAATCTCAAAATAATAAAAAAAACTAGAACAGAACCCGTGCCTGCGCGGTTAATTTTCATTTTTATAGTTAAACATTTATTTTGTTTTATAGATTGTTTAAGTTCGCCTTTTCTAACTTCTAGAAGGATTGTAGGTCATCACTGAGCTCTGAAAGCCGAATATAAATTCTTGTATATGAAGTGTCAGCCATAAGTCCACACCAACTTTTTTTTTGACATTAACATAAACAGACTCGATTACGACCCTGCAAACCAAACTGCTAACTATGCATTCATATGAACGACAAAAGACGATTGTTGCCTAGCTCCACGTACTATTAACATCATTCTTAATTTTTCATCCAGTTTTAAAAGGTCTGAGATTTTATAGAAATTTTTTATAGAATATATTTTGAATCTGTTTCTTGCGCTTTTACGAGTTGGATTGGATACATTAGTGAATATATGATATATTAAAAATTAGATTTAATATATATGATTTCATTTATAATCGATTAGTTTTTTTCTGAATAAATAATAAACATTAATGAATGTAAGATATGTTAATTAGTTATAAATTTGATGAACGAAGTATAGAGAAATATTTATTAAGATATTCCTTAGAAATATCCAGAAATTAATATATAGTTAGTTTATATATTTGGGGATATCTTATTTAATAAATTGGAAAAAATTAGAGTAATTAAATTATATGGAATCGTATATATTATGGCATATTTATTAATATTTTTAAAATATATTAACATATTATTATATGAATATGTATTTGTTATTATATTATGTGGGAATGATTTTATGGATAATCAAGTATATATAAACCGCTCGTTATACCTCATTATACACTATATTATAAAATCATTATGACACAGACTTAAAATTTTTTAATATAAAAATAATCATGGAAATGTTTATAATTTTGATATATTTTTATTTATAATAAGGTATATTTATATTGATATTAGTACATAATGGAATTGTTTATTAAGTAGATGTTATTTTATTTTTGAAATACATTGTGTGTTGGTTTCAGATTTATGACTAATCTGATTTGAATTGGTATATAAAATTGTTATGGTACAGACTTAGATTTTTAATGTAAAAATAATCACATAAAGGTATATAATTTTTAGATATTTTTTATTTACAATAAGTTATATTGATATTAGTATACAAATGAATTGTTTATTAAGTAAATCTGATTTTATTTTCCAAATACATTGTGGGTTGACCTGAGATTGATGACTAATTTGATTTGAGTTGGTATGGTTATATTTGGATAAGAAATGTTTTAAATAGAATAAATAAATTTTTGTATATTTATTTTTTATATGCAATACACATGAATATATTTTTTTCTTAAAAAATCTAACAAAAAAAATTAAAAATGTGTTTTCAAGATAATTTAAATTGTAATTATCAGTAAAATATAATTAAATATTTATATAATTTTTGTTTTTATTTTAAGTCAAAAGTGAATAAATTTTAATTGCTAATTATATTAGACTGGAAGACAAAAAATTATATTATAATGATAATTAGAGTTTGAATTATTTAATTACGAAAAGAAATTTCAAAAAGATTTTAAAACGATTTTGTTATAATTTTTAATAGAAAGTTTTTTATTTATATTTGGAACAAAATATTAAGACATTAAAACATATTATAGTTAAATTATGTATAATTTGATATACTTTTTAAGGGATGGTAAAATAAAAAGAATCACACATAAAAAAGTCATAACTCTAGTTTAAGAGATTATATTTTAATGATAATCAGAATTTTAATTGATTAATATCGAAAATAAATTTTAAAAAGATTTTGTTAGAATTTTAAAAGAAAGTTGCTTATTTATATTTCAAATAAAATATTTATATATTAATAGATATTAGAGTTATATTATGTATAAATTGATAAACTTTTTAAAGGATGGTCTAAATAAAAAATTCACACATAAAAAATTATTGGACTTTAATTTAATAGATTAGATATTTAAATTACGGCAAGTTATACAAAAATGGTTATGAATCTTATAGACTTGGATATTTTTGGATTCTAACTTTGTTTTGAGTCAATTTGGATTATAACTGATATTTAAAATATGTTGACATTAAAATCTACTCGGATTTGAGTTTTCGGGTTGATTCGAGTTTTCTAGTTGGATTCCGTTTAGATACTGGATTTAGTTACAAATGTTCATGTTTTAGAAGGTGACATATCGGCAAAAATCTAAGGGATTTTTTCAAATATGACCCAAAACAAAAAAAAAAGTCAAATGTAAAAGTGACCGATGATATTTTTAGAAATTTCATTTGTTTATTCACCATAGAAATTTGGATTACTCACGAAAATTCCATTATTTTTTTCTTTCAAAAATGTTTGTTTTACTCAGTCATCCTCATCTTCCTCATTTATTTACAACATTGCCATTGTCGTTAATATACCAACCACCATGAACAACCAATTTCAAGCTCTAAATACACCAACATCTTCATCTTCATATTCGTATTTCTTACACACACAAACCATTTTCCTTTCACTTCCTATCTTATTTCATCCCAAACTCCCAACTTTTTTATTTAAAATTATAAGTTTATTAGAGTTGGTAATTCATTAAGAAGTTATGTGTGGTTGGAGAAGGTAAACATGAACCTCATTGGATCTAAGAATGATTTTTGAATTTTATTCAGATATGTTCACCAGAAGACTTCCATGTAAGTCTTCTTATCAAAGAATATTTTTGCAAAACTCTTCTGGTCAATGAATAGTTTAGTTTTGCAATTGACTTTCTGTGTGTTTTTTAGAGACGACTTCTCTGGAAGTCTTCAAACTTTTTTTTGTTAACAAAAGGAAAACGAGGTATTTCCTAGATAAACAGGTTAGTTTTGTAATTGACCGAATTATGTCAGAAATTTGACATTCTACAGAAGACTTCTAGGGAAGTCTTAAGTTTTAATTTTAAATTGCAAAACTAATGTAAGACGAGTTTCACCGACAGTGATAATACTTCCACGATGCTCGAGAAATATTTAATTTTAACTAGAAGACTTCCCTGGAAGTCTTAGATGATTTTATTTCATGATTCTGGTCAAACTTTTTAAAACCCTGGAAGACTTCTAGGGAAGTCTTCTAGTTAAAATTAAATATTGAAATTTTAATTTATAATTGAAAACTAACCCAAGACGACTTTCACTGACAGTGAGAAGTCTTCCACCAACACTCGGAAGTCTTCTCTGGTATTTTTGAGATTTTTTCAAAAACAAGCAAATATTTACCAAGGAAGACTTCTCTATAAGTCTTCCTTCGCAAATTTGCAATTACAAAAATGACCTAAACGGAAGACTTTCTAGAATTATAGACTTTTTAATTTTTTCTTGTTAATTCATGTATATTAGTCAATATTGGAACCTGAATAAAATTAATAACTTAATTTGTGATAATTATGAGGTTGCCAACATTCATGTTTATTACTGTTTCTAGCTAATGAGAAAAGACTTCTGACAAGTCTTTTACGTCAGTTTTTGTAAAACTTGCATATTCAATTTCAAGATATGTTTTTTAACTTTCAGAAGTATCAAGTAACTTTAAGAATATCATATCATGTGGTTTAATGTATCTTCTTAGATCATAAGATATACTTTTTTAACTTTCATGAGATTTATAATTTCAATTTTCACTTAAAATTTAAGTTTCCAGCCTATATATTTATTTTCCGCTCAAATTTCCTACTTATATTTTAGTTTCCTGCTTAAAATTTCCCGCTCAAAATTTAAGTCTTCCGAAAAGACTTCCCGGAAGACTTTTAGTGAAGGTGTTATATGTTTTAACATATGTAATGTTTGGTCTTTTGTGAATTTGACTAAGTTTTTTGAGAAGTCTTCTCCCTTAGTTTTAGTAAATTTGACTAAATTATTGTGTTAATATTTTTCGCTAATGAAGTTGTATCAATAACTTCAATAAAGTCAAGCACTTTTGGCAAGATAATATAGTAGACATGAACATATTTACTAAATTTTTTTCATTAATCTCTCTTTAAATTTACAAAATAATTCACAAATAAAAGAGTACACATACAAATCATAAAACAGACCATAAACAAAACTATTACACATGGAGTTGGAGATCATTCCTCCACAAAGATAAACTTAGACTCCACTTGACATATGAGAAGACTCTGTCAAAAGACTTTCAGGAAGTATTCTAGCGCATTATATTTTAGAAGACTTCCGAGAAGACTTTCTAGAAGTCTTACAAAATCTGACCCAGAACTAAAAAACCAGCATATCCAAAAACGTTCAAATGACTTCCAAACAGAGAAAATGAGGAAGATAAAATAGATCTACCTCTATAAAACACCCAAAAATACATATCCAAAATTTATAGATCTACATTTAAATGAGTGGAAGATGAGGACTACGTAATAAAAAACCTGCATAAAAAGAAGAATTAGTGAGAGAGACATGAGTCAAAAAAAAGAAAAATTGATATACAGTGTGGTGCTTTCAAGTTCAAAGAGATTAGGTAGAGGTTGGAGAGCTTTAATTTGGGAAAAATGTAAGCGCTTTAAGCAACAAGAGATTACCAAATGAAGAAAAATCAGACATGGATACTTACCAAAATGCTCAGATCAATTATGAAAGAGGAGACATGGGAGAATATTTCGTCAAAAGAATTCCAAAAAGTCTTCTAGTGCATTATATGTTAGAAGATTTCCCTGAAGTCTTCCAAAGTCTGAATCAAATGTAAAAACATGTATATTCAAAAGCATTCAAATGGCTTAAGAACAGAGTACAACTTCAAAAATAAGGTAAGAGCTTTAAGCAAGGTTTTCAAAAGGTAAGAGTTTTATGCAAAAAGAAGTTACTAAATGAAGAAAAGGGATTAATAGATCTAACTTTAAAAGAGTGGAAGATAAGAACCATATAATGAAAAACCTGCATAAAGAAGGTAAGAACTTTAAGCAACAAAAAGAGTTTTCAAAAGGTAAGAGCTTTAAGCAACAAGAGTGTACAAAATGAAGAAAGATGATTTATAGATCTACCTTTAAATGAGTGGAAGATGAAAACCATGTAATGAAAAACCTGCAAATTAAAACAAGATATTTCGATGAGAAAGACATCAGACAAAAATGAGAAATTGATAGAAATTTTTAATTTTTGTTTTCAAGTTCAAAGAAATTAGAGAGAGATTGGAGAGTTTTAGAGTGAGAAACATTATACTTTTGTTGCAGCCATTTGAGAGGAAAAGAGACAATCATAAATTTTATTTATATATGGAAACAAAAATTCTTTAACAAGGTTAAATATTTTCGATTCAGAAGACTTTCAGGGAAGTCTTCTAAAAGATGAATTTACTTATATGTGTTTAAATTTGACTTATATGTCTTCTAAAAGATGAATTTACTATTCGCCCATTGCATTATTTGTTAGAAGACTTAGTTCACGTAAACCGTAAAATCAAATAACTACTTAAACAGCAACAAACACTTCATCAAACTTAAAATCAACCTTAAAATGCTTAATATACACAATATTAAACACATATAAGTCAAATTTAATTTTTCAAAAAAAGAAGAAGTTAAGACTTTAAAATTTAATCCTAAAAATATAACCAGTACTATATCATATGTTACTAAACCCTATAACATTTGTTAAAAACAATTCAGTTTTACTAAATATGAATTTATATCATTTATAAATATTTATAGTTACATGATTTCTATTTTACTCCTATAAAAATATTTTATAATAAAATTTATAAATTATTTTTAAGATATACTTCATGTAAAGACTTACAAAACCACAAAAGATTTTTAGAGTTATATTCGTAAAAATGTATACTAGTGTTTTTGTTTGGTTATAAGAGTTTGTAATTTCACTAGGTTTTTGTGTTACTTTTGTATTTGATTAAATTTGAGATATATTTTTGCATATAAAAACAAGTTTTAGGTCATTTTTGGTAAATTTCCCAAAATCTAATCATTGAAAACCAATTACAACATTTTAGTTATATTATATTATGACTTGTTAGTTTGTTACATTTCTAAAGCATTTTTCTTTTTTGATAATAAGAAAATGCAAGGACTAATTACTATGATTTCCACAGAATCCGCGTTTTCTTACAACTTAAAGAGCCTCAGATGGTTAGAGGGAATCAAAATCAGGGTGGTATTCAAAGCTTTGAGTACTCTATCATTAGACCAAGACCGGTTGCATTTTCTTATTATTTTCTTCTGAAGTTCTACTCTTCCAAAGAAAACGACAATGCACTGGAGGCCACTAAAATTTCCAAAAAGAATCCTACGATTTTTGGGTTATTTACATTTTTGGCTGAGAAATTGAATTATTCCTTTCGGTAGAGTCTTTTTTATATTCTTCTCTTTCTCGTCATGTGAAGGAAACTTCGATGGTCCAAATTTTTATTTTCTTTCTTTAAAAAAAAAAATAATTACTTATATTTTAAGATCCCGCAGGATTAGTCTATGTTAATCTGCCTCAATGGTCCAAAAGTTTGAAACTTAAACAACCCTATACATCCTCTTGAAACTATTTGTTAGTCTGTCTCGGTAAAACTAAAAAATCAGTTGCAAGAAATTGTAATCAGTTGAAGTACAAAAGGTAAAATATGGATACTTGAATTCGTTTTAAACGAAATGATTTTGATTATTATATGATGGGTTATCTTGTGATAAGAAGTCGGTCAAAATGTCGGGATGTTAGACACGATGTATTTTTTTTTCTTTCAAATCAGAATTTTGTGAATACGAAGAATAGTATAAAGTAAATGACTTGAAAATTTCCGACACGTTTGAGAAGGCAAAATGTGATGGCATTGGCAATAGGGCTGGTAATTTTAATCAGATCTCGCAGGTCCCGCCCTGGTCTGTTGCGGGGTGAATGCTGGTCAAGTGATTTGAAAATTTTATGTTGTGGATGTGTGTGTGGGTTGAGTTTATTTTAAGCGGGATGGATTTGAAAATTTTAAGTTGTGGATGCGGGTGTGGGTTGAGCTTATTTTAAGCGGAACGGATGTAAGTCGACCGAAATTGATTTACGATTATCCACCAATTTCCATTTAAAAAATATATTAAAATAATAATATATTTTTATAAAAACATATTAAATATTATAAATATTTATATTATTTTAATTATAGATATATTATTTATATTATTTTTTGAAATAATTCAAAATATTAAAATATTTTTTTTTTATTTAATAATATCCACGAGTCCCGCGGGTTACCGCAAATAAAGATCAGGAGATTTAGGTCCAATTTCTACTATATAATTGAATCTAATTACAATCATGTCATCCTTGTTCTACAAGAAAAATCATTGAGAGAGAAATACAAGAGATTAGAAGCTAGTAGCCACAAATGACCTCAATTCACTAGGTTTCCGACCACTAGAATAATTCTACTGTAAGTCTAAGATGAAAATGTCAAAAAGCCACCAAATTTCAGTATAATCAAAGAAGATGTCACCGAAACAAATAGTTTTTGAAGCATAGTATACTTACATACTCCCTATTTTTTTACAAAGCAGGACGGGCTGAACGATCTTGTGATAGGTCACATTTGTTCATCTTGCTTGCACACTTTGGGTTGATTTTTAGAACACGATGGGGTTTTGAACTTTAGTCAATTTCAAGTTGAAAACTCGGAATGAGTCGGTCTTAAGATGACTGTTTGGCCACGAGTCTAATTTAATACATGTACGTGTCTCGAGTTCTTTCTTTGTTTAAGTATGCAGCAAGCTAAGTACACTCGAATCAATTGGTGACAGCTTGTTATGTGGGAGAGTTGTTAAAGGGTGAGGTCCTGGGTTCGAGGCGCACCGACAACCTAATTATAAAGTTAGTGAGAACTCATAAGGGAGAGGTTGGGATCGATGCCCTGCAAGGCTGTGAGCCAGAGATCCGACGGACATGACGGGTTGTCCATAGCTTCCTCCAAAGCTTGTTGAGTCAAAACATCTGTAGATATCTGAGTTGCATCATAGAGCAACAAGTTACCATCCTTCCATATCGTCCATAACAACCAGGGTATAGCTCTCCATTTATCTTCAGGCGTTGAAGAATCAGACATTAGCTCCAGTGCTAGATAAATATGCTCACATAGATCTTGAGTTGGAGACGGTTCTGGAGAGAAATTTACTGATTGAAGAATGTCCTGAGCTGGTATACATTGGAAGATGACATGGTTTATTGACTCGAGACCACCATTGCTTAGTTTACACTCCATATCCACAGCTAGACCCGTGATTGCAGTCTAGCAGCAACTGTTAAGGCTCCAGACACATTTCTCCACAAGAAAAGTCTTATCTTAGGCATGGTTTATATTTCCCAGATCTTCTTCTTCAAATCAATTATCCCCTGATCCGCTGCAGAACGAAATGATGCAGAGGTAGTAAAATTGTTAGTTGCAGGCATATGTAAAACTTAACACCTCATGTTAGTTGCAAGCCAATAACCACTTTTAACCAGTGTTTTTATATCCGGACCTCGAACCAGATCGAACCATGAATCAGACAACAATCTGGATTGGGGTTAATGCCAAAACCCAACTAAAGTTGAACCAGTTAAAAATCCATATCGAACCGTCAAAAACTCGAAAACCAGCGATCCAATGAACCGGCCAAAACCCGGTTCGTATCTAATACAATTAAAAAATGTTTCTCTCTTTCGAGAGTCCCCCATCATCAAATAGTCTCACCACAATATGACACATGTCCATGTTGATTAAACTCTGCGTTTCGTATTGTGTTTCTGTCTCATAATTTGGGCTTCGTATTTTCGTCGAAATGTTCGAAGCCCATTCTGCGTGAAACCGTTATTTTGTTGATACGCAGCGTTTCAATGATTAGTGTGTTACACGGTCTTAGTCTGTCCTGCAATTATAGCGGCGTGGGTTTGAGGTGCAGAAGCCGGTGTGACGATTCCGTATGTTGGTCTTGATCAGGACCTTTCGCCTTCTTTTTTATCAATCCAAACGAGGCAACTTCCAGATCCATCGCATTAAACATGTTATTAACTCCTCCGGCCACGATGTGTGTTAATCTTCTTAGAGGCGCTGCTTTCACAGTAATAGTAGGTATGCTTGGCACCTCTTCAAACCATCTTCGAAAAGTTTCTTAGCATACTTCTATTCTTTGGTTTCTACTGAGGATAATAAAATATCTCAACAATCCACCAGCGAGTGGTGATGGTGATGATGGTGGAACTTTACGCCTTCAGACAATCCACCAGCGAGTGGTGATGACTAGGATGCGTTGTTAGTCAGGGAAGTGACACAGTCTACTGGTAATTATGACGCAAAAGTCCGTGCAGCAAGGGTCTTGGAGGCTTTAGAGAAGGGGTTTAGTACACGTGCTCGTGAAGAAGCGAGTGTTGATGACTAGTTTGCATTGTTAGTCAGGGAAGTGACACAATCTACTGGTAATGATGACACAAAAGTCCGCGTAGCAAGGGTCTTGGAAGCTTTAGAGAAGGTGTTAAGCGCACGTGCTCGTGAAGAAGCAGGAAACAAATTCGAAGAGGTACTGGAAGAAAGTAAGAGAGAGGTGAGAGAGTGGATTCTCTCTTTTCTTCTCTCCCCCACCATTCGCCGTTCACTCGTTAAACTCTTCTTTGCCTTCGATACCGGCGGCCGGCGGAGGGTCTCTACCCGTCGGTCGCCACCCCATTTTCTCCCGTGTCCAGCCTCCTCCCTGTTAAGCTCTCTCTTTCCCTCTCTCTCTTTGCATATCACCTCTGGTTTTCGTGGATAGCGGCCGGATCTGTCGAACAAAAAGGTTTCTGGGTGTGTACTCAGCAACCCTGGAGTGATAGCGAGGTCGTGGGTGGTCGGATCTTGTCAGGAGGCGTCGATTTGTTGGTAGATATATGGTTTGACTTCAACGGATCTGGGTCAGATCTGTTACGGAGGCTCACCGGAGTGGATGAGCGTCGCTGCCTTCTCTCCTCCGCGTTGATTTCTGCCTCGTATGTCCTCCCCTGCCTCCTCCTTCGACTGCTTTGGTAAGAACTTCCCCATCTAACCTTCGGTCCAAGATGTAAAGGCGAATCAGAGGCATTCGCTGGGGACTTCTTCTCCGTCTTGATTTCTAAACAACCACCATGGCGAATGGGTATGTTCGGTCCTGTCTCTGTGGCGCGAGATGGCCATGGGCTTCGTGCCGTTGCTCTGTGCTGTCTCTATTCCATGTGACGGGTCTTTTATCGCTTCTGCCTGTTGATGGGAGCTTCTAGCTTCTCCATACTTCAAAGCTTCAGAAGAAAGGAGACCGCCTGTTTTCCTGCCGACTCGATGCTTAGAAACTGGAATCTTGTAGTGCTCTGCTCGTGTGTGGGGACCGGAGTCGAGCCGATAGAACCTCCGCTTCCTTCAGCCAGTACTCACCAATGCTTATCCTACTAGCTTCCTCGTGTTGGGTTGGATCAACAGGGATCTGGCTCGTTGCCTTTCTGGAGTGTGTGCAGCGTCTGGAGTGGGCTTTCGACGGTTGTGGTGGCCGGACCAGGACTTGGTCACTCCTGCTTCATCTGTCCTCCGTTTGAAGTCGCCTTTGGGACGGTCCGCGGTGCCTCGGACTGTTCTCCGGTTGTCTACTCTATTGATCCCTTCTCTTGTTACAGGTTCCGGTAATGAGTTTCAAGACGTGATCTACTGCAGCTTATTGGTTGTTCTGATATCTTAAACTTGCTAAGCTTTAGTCATATATCTAGGGATTGTGGCTAAACCTTCATTGTTCTAAAGAGTCTTTTTTACCTTTTTTTGTGGCTCTCTACAGCATCAAAGCTTTGATTAGCCTCTTAGATATCTAGGATTTGATTCATCAAAACCTTGTATCTCATTGTGTCATTTTGATTAATGAAAATTCACATACTTAACAAAAAAAAAAAAAATTCGAAGAGGTAAAAACATTTAGCTACATTATACTCGCTAAGTTTCTTTTTTTCTTTTTCCAATTCAAACATATACTAACATATGCACCTGCTGGGTAGTGATCGTGTATAATCTCTTGAGTTATAGGCACTGAATACACTTTCGGTTTCAGTGTTGTTGTAAAAGATATAGATTGAACCATTTGGTTATTTCTTGGTGTACCTTCACTGACTACAAGTCACAACACAATTCTGTATGTAGTACCTAATTTCAGTTTAGAAAATATTGATGTGTGTCTCTAACCTACGATGACTTCGGCCTTTTTCAATTTTCCAACAGTTGTTGATGATTGACCTATTTATATTGGGTTGCAGAGAATTCATGGTAACGTGAATTTGTTGCACGATATCTCTAGGAGACTTTCAGCTAAGGCAAAGATAAGCTGTTTATAAGTTCTCTTCTACTTGACATGTTGCGTGAACTAGTCTCTTCAATTTGTTCAAAGTGATTCACTTCAGACTGATCATATGTACATCCCCCATTCAACAAGTTATGTTTCTTTTGGTTGGCCCTGCAATTTACAGTATCTCTTTTTCCTCTCAGTTTTCTTGAATTCTTAAACCTCAAAGCAAAGCTCAATATATACACCATAACCAAGAAAATTCGCAAATCAATGCAAGGAGTGACTGGAGTCTAGGGGATGCACAGTCATTTGCAATGTAGAGCTGTTCTATCAACACGAGACAATGAACATCAGTGAAATCAAACTAAATACTCAGTTTTAGATTGTTGGAAGGGTACGTGTTCGTTTATGTTTAATAAAGTGACCACCTGAATCTGGAGATCAATGAACATTGATGAATATGATTCTTGCCCCTCTCTATTCTGTTATTGTTTCTCTTATTTACTAATCCAAGTCCCACGCTACACATGTTCTTCATTCATGGAAAAGGTTAAAGTATGCAACAATATATTCAGGTTTGTTTTGCGGATTTTCTAAATTTCTTAAAACTGATTTAACAAAGGAATGGAGAGACTGGGATGAAGAGGTGATGATGCAGATTCCATAGCGTGCCATATTTTGCAATAACATTTTAGATCACATTGTAGCTCTACTTTGTTCTCAATATTAAATGAAAGTTTTTCAACAACACAGTAGCCATTGTGTGGAAAACTGGTTTGAGTAGCTATTGTGCGGAAAACTGGTTTGGCTACAAGGGGTCTAAGCAGTTGACTTTCGTTTTTTTTATGTTCATCGGTTAGAGAAAATTATCAGCTTGGAGATCTCCTAAAGAAGTCACAATTTATTGAAGGCCATTGAAAAATAGTTGATATTAATTTACAAGAAATAATTTTATTAAATAATAAAATACAATCAATATACAATAATCTAATTATGTATAATAAAATTATTGTAAGAATTATATTTTATAAGTTAGTTAGTAATTTTTATTTCTAAAATTCTAATCAAAGTAATGGGTAACTCATTTTCATATATAACAATATATAAAATTCTAATAAACATGTGTACGTATAAATAGTAATGATAGTTTCATATTATCTATTTATAGTTTTACTTATAAAGAATAAGTTATTTCTTTATATCGCGTAAATCATTAGTTTTAAAAGAAAAAGTGGAAAGAAAAATTGTACATGAAACAAATATATAACATAGAAAATAACTTAACTCAATTACTCTAATTGTAAATTTAAAAATCTATGTGACTTATTGGTATATTTAAACTAAAATAAACATTGAGAGAGAAAGTAAATAATTATATTTTAAAAAATTATTATAACTAGACAATTTATAATTTATAATTTGAAGAATAAAATACATAGATAAAATTGCTGTAAAATAATTGTGAACCTTGATTCTATTTAAATTTTAAATTAAAATAAAATTCAAAAAAAAATTTAACTATTAATTTTACTCGTCCGCCTGCCCGTAGGACAGGTTTACCCTAGTATAAACTAAAATTTTGTTAATAACACAATGAATTTTTCTTATTTTAAAGTAAAAATAGGATTTATGAAAGATAAATAAAGTATCGCCTCTCTTCTTTTTCTTTTGACTTATATTTGACGTCTCTACAACTCACAAATCACAAGATTCGTAAAGTTTAATTTTCACATCAAGATATTGTTTTTGCTACTTCTCACTTTGTTTAAATTTTTTTTTTTTTTTTTCAAATATGACTCAAAATAAAGATTCAAACACAAAACTAACCCATGATTTTTTTTGAACTTTCATTTTTCCTATTCACCCCAGAAGTTTGGATTATTCATGAAACTGTCATTACTTTTTTTTCTGTTTTCGAAAATGAGTGTTTAACTCTATCATGCTCATCTTCATCAATTATTTACAATAGTACCATTTCGATCAATCAACCCACCATGAACAACCAATTTGAAGCTCTTAATGCACTAAAGTTTCGATTTTTTACTCTTCATATCTCATTACTTATGCACACAAACTCCATCTCTTTCACTTTCTCTCTTTATTCATCCAAAAAACTCAAGATTTTGATTCTAAACTTTTTAAGGTTCAAACTCATGATTCTTGTTCATTAACAAATGGGTCTAGATCGTGGTGAAGTTCTGTGTGCTAGAAGAAGCTAATTAAGTTATCTCACTGGTTCAGAGTGTGAAATTGATTATTTTTCCGTGTAAGTCTTCTAGTCGTAGAAGGCTAATATGGAAGTCTTCTGGTCAATGCAGAGGTTATTTTTGCAATTAACGTTATGTGTGTGTTTAGAGATGACTTCTCTGAAAGTCTTCCAATTTTTCTTTGTTAACAAAAAATCTCGAAAATACCAGAGAAGACTTCTCGGTAAGTCTTCTAGGATAAACAGGTCATATTTCAATTGGCCGAATTGTGTCAAAAATTTGACTTTTCTAGACGACTTACACGAAAGTTTTCCGTAGGAAGAATTCTCTGTAAGTCTTCTCACTATCGGTGAAAGTCGTCTCAGGTTACTTTCACAATTGAAGAATAAAACTTAAATATTTAGTTTTAAATAGGCGACTTCCATGTAAGTCTTCCGGAAGACGACTTGCATGGAAGTTCTCCAGAATTTTATTTCGAGATTCTTGTCAAACCTTGGTTATCAGAGAAGACATCCATGTAAGTCTTCTGTCTAATTAAAAATAAATATTTAAAGTTTTATTTTTCAATTGCAAAAGTAACCTGAGACGACTTACATGAAAGTCATATAGTTAAATGTAATATTTAAGTTTTTTTTTTTTCTGGTGGAAGACTTCCATGTAAATCTTCTAGAAAAAAATCAAAATTTTGACACAATCCGGTCAATTACAAAACTAACATGTTTATCCGAGAAGACTTACTGGTATTTTCTAGATTTTTTTTTCAAAAACAAAAGTAAGCTGATACTTACAAAAGAAGACTTCCAAAGAAGTCTGCTGTAGAGTAGACTTCTATGGGAAGTCTTCCTTTGTAAATTTTCAATTGCAAAAATGACTTAAATGGAAGACTTCCTGGAAGTTTTCTGGCGGACGACTTCCGTGGAAGTTTTCTACGTCAATGTTTAATAAACTTTCATTTTCTCTAAAATTATAAAGGATTTTTATCGTTTTCTTGTTAATTCATTTATATTAATCGATATTAGGGCTCTTGAATGAAATTTATAACTTAATTGATTTTAATTATGAGATTACTAACATTGATGTTTATTAATGTCTCTAGCTAATTCGAAAACACTTCTGTGGAAGTCTTCTACGTTAGTTTTTGTAAACTTGTTAAGTAAATTTAAGATATGTTTTTCTTTTAACTTTCAAAATTGTTAAGTAACTTCAATATTATCACGTTATATGGTCTAATGTGTCTTCTTAGATCATAAGATATACTTTTTAACTTTCATGATATTTAAATTTTAATTTTCACTTAAAATTTAAGTTTTCCGCCTAAATTTGAATTTCTGCTTAAAGTTTCCGCTTATATTTTATTATCCTGCTTAAAGTTTCCCGCTTAAAATTTAAGTCTTCCGAGTAGACTTCCTCGAATTCTTCCAAAGACTTCCCGGAAGACTTTCGAAGACTTCCCAGAAAACTTCCCAAAAGACTTCTAGTGAAAGTGTTATATGTTTGAACTTATGTTATGTTTGATCTTTTGTGAATTTGACTAAGTATTTTTAGAAGTCTTCTCTTTTAGTTGTAGTAAGTTGACTAAATTTTTGTGTTATTGTGTTGTGCTATTGAATTTGTATTAATAACTTCAATAATTCAAGTACTTTTGGCAAGATAATATTGTAGACATGAACATATTAACAAAAAAAAGTTCATTAATATCTCTTCAAATTTACAAAAGAATTCATTACTAAAAGAATACATATATAAATCACAAAACATGCCATAAATAAAATTATTACACATGGAGTTATAGATTATTCCTCCACAAAGATAGCTTGGACTCCACTTGACATTGGAGAAGACTCCATCAGAAGACTTCTAGGGAATCATATTTTAGAAGACTTCCGAGAAGACTACCAAAATCATACTCAGATCTGACAAATCTGCATATCCAAAAACGTTCAAATAGCTTCAATACAGAGAAAATGAGTGGAATATTAGATAAGATCTATCTTTATAGAACACACAAAAATAGATATCCAAAATTTATAGATCTACCTTCAAAAGAGTGGAAGATGAGAACCATGTGATAAAAGACCTGCAAAATCAAAAACAAGATAAATTAGTCAAAAAGACATGAGACACAAAATGAAAAAATTGATATACAATTTGGTGTTTTCAAGTTCAAATAGATTAGAGAGGTTGGAGAGTTTTGTTTGGAAAAAGATAAGAGCTTTATGCAACAAGAGGTTATGAAATGAAGAAAAATCAGACATGAAGACTTAATAAAACGCTTAGATCTGTTGTGAAAGAGGAGACATGAGAGAAGATTACGCCGAAGACTTCTAGGGAATCATATTTTAGAAGACTTCCGAGAAGACTACCAAAATCATACTCAGATCTGACAAATCTGCATATCCAAAAACGTTCAAATAGCTTCAATACAGAGAAAATGAGTGGAATATTAGATAAGATCTATCTTTATAGAACACACAAAAATAGATATCCAAAATTTATAGATCTACCTTCAAAAGAGTGGAAGATGAGAACCATGTGATAAAAGACCTGCAAAATCAAAAACAAGATAAATTAGTCAAAAAGACATGAGACACAAAATGAAAAAATTGATATACAATTTGGTGTTTTCAAGTTCAAATAGATTAGAGAGAGGTTGGAGAGTTTTTGTTTGGAAAAAAGATAAGAGCTTTATGCAACAAGAGGTTATGAAATGAAGAAAAATCAGACATGAAGACTTAATAAAACGCTTAGATCTGTTGTGAAAGAGGAGACATGAGAGAAGATTACGTCAGAAGACTTCTAGGAAGTCTTCCATGAAGTCAGAAGACTTACATGAAGTTAGAAGACTTCCAGGAAGTCTTCTACGCTTTATATTTTTAGAAGACTTCCCAGAAATCCTCCAAAATCATACTCAGATCTGAAAAATCTGCATATCCAAACGCAGATCTGAAAATCTTGCATATCTAAAAATGTTTAAATGGCTTCAAAACAAAGAAAATGGGTGGTAGATTAGATAGATCTACCTTCTTAGAACAAACAAAAATACATATACAAAATTTTATAGATATACCTTTAAAGAAGTGGAGATGATAACCATGCAATAAAAAACCTACAGAAACAAGATAAATTAGTGAGAAAGACATAAGACAAAATATCAAAAAAATTATATAAAGTTTAGTGTTTTCAAGTTCAAAGAGATTTGAGAGAGGTTGGAGAGTTTTAGAGTGAGAAGCATTACATTTTTGTTGCAGCTATTTAAGAGGAAGAGAGAGAATGTATAAATTTTCTTTATATATGGAGACAAAAATTTCTATTTAGGTTAAATATTTTTCGATTCAGAAGACTTTCAGGGAAGACTTTCAATAAAGGTTCTAACCCCTAAATATACTACTTGCCCAGAAGACTTCCAGCTTCTAACCCTTAAATATAAACCATAAACTCAAATAACTAACTAAATTGAAACAAACACTTCATTAAACTTAAAATCAATTTTGAAAGTATTCAATATACACACAACGATATAAATATATAGGTAAATTTTAGTTTTCCAAAAAATGTTAAGCTTCCAAAATCTAACCCTAAAAATATAAACAATAGTACTACATATGTTACCAAACCCTAAACCAAATAATATAATGTCTCACTACATTCACTCATCTATGCTGAAAACTTCTCAATTTTACTATATCTCAATTTATATCATTTACAAATGTTTATAATTACATGATTTCAATTTTCCCTCATCAAAATATTTTTTATAAAATTTATAAATTATTTTTTAGTTCTACAATATGAGAAGACTTTCTGGAAGTCTTCTCGCAGAAGACTTACAAAACCCCAAGAAGACTTCCAGGGGTTATTTCTGTAAAGTATATTCTGTTTTTTTTTTTATCATAAGGGGCTACTTGTAATTTCACTTGTCTTTTGAGTTAGTTTTGCATTTGATTCACGTTGGGGTATATCTTTGTATTTAAAATCAAGTTGTTGGTTATATTTGGCAATTTTCCCAATTTTATTTCATGATCACTTTTGTTAAAAACTTTAGTAATTGCAAAATTTACGTTTGTGAAATTTTTATAATTTATAAAGAACAAAAAAACTTTTTATTTTAAAATATAATTTATTAAAAAGGTGATAAAGATATAGAGTAATGAAGATCTACAAAATAAAGTTTAAATGTGCTTTTCATATTAATTTTATATTTGAACTATTAAATTGTCTTATTACTTTTGAAACATTTTAGTTGTTATTTTTTAAGTTTTTCTAAACATTATGGCTATTGAAACATTTTAGTTTTTATAATCTATCATTGTAAAAGTATGCACATTATTTACGAAAATATCATTAAATTAGTTTAATCCAATCAAAACCGATCGAATATGGTTCAAACCCGGTCGAATCACAATAACCCATGACCCATAATATTTCTGGTTCGCTTGCCGGTCCAGTTTTGAAAATACTGCTTTACCAGAATAAGAGCCGTCATTATAATTTACAATGTACACTTACAGTATTTTTTTTTATAAATTGATATTGCTGAGATTCTGAAACTTTATTAATCAATAGAGTTATTAATTTATAGAATTTTTTTCTTTCTAAATTTATATATTTTAATTATAGTTTTTATTGAATATAACAACATTTAATTTTTAAAGTATATATACTGATTAAAGTTTAAAAATAAAATTTTGATTTTGATTTCATTCGGTTATTTAGTGTATATACAATATGTTCCCTAAATAGAGGCATTTTTAGGTGTAAAATGACAAAAGAACATCAAAATTTTATTGAACTGTTTTTAAAAAATTAAATATTGACTTCACCGTGAATAAAATTATAACGAACGGTTTTCTTAAACCAGTGTTATATTTTATTTTATTTTCAATTTATTTGCCCCAATCCAAAACTTAACCATGACCTGATTTTAATTATAACGAACGGTTTTCTTTACGTGCGTTGCAATGAGTTTTGTTTAATGTTTTGATTTAAAAAAAGAACATAAAATGATAAATCATTTTGTTATAGTTTTATGATTGTTTTTGTATATATTGTGTAAGATTTATTTAATAATTAAAAATTCATTTTCACAAATAAGTTCAAATTAATATTTGTAATTTATAATTATGGTGCATAAATGAATTGTTATCAACTTTATATTTAGGGGTAGAGAAAACACTATACCTAAAAGTTTAAATTGAATCTAACCTGAAATAAGAATTAGAATGAAATAAAAATTCGAGTCACACTTTCTTATTTACTAAGTTAATATTTTATTAAATAATTTATTAAAATTTTCTTTCTGCTAGGATTTTTTAAAAGGAAAATATTATATTTTATAAATCTCCTTTTTATTTACAATTAAAAAATACTATTAAATGCTCTTTTACATTTTTTGTTTAGGATTTAAGAAAAAACAAATTACTGTCATATAACATTTTTGATTTAATTTTCTTAGTAGCATGACCTACAACAACATAACCAATTTTCTTAGTAGTATGGAGAAATCCATTTTCCCACTTAACTTTCAGTTAAGATTTTTTCATCAATAATTAGTAACCTTGTTCCATTGCAAAATACTTTCTTTTTATTTAAATTCCTTAGTAGAATGACTTATAATAGCATAACCAATTTTATATATCGATATGAACAAATTCGTTTTGGTTTAAGATTTTTTTAAAACTTCAACTTATGACATAAGTTGTAGTAAGGATAATAAAAAAGTTGACTTGTATCAAGTAATTAAAAAGAAAAATTTAGGCCAATAACCAAAAAAAACTTCATTTCACTAACTAACCATTTCCCTTCCTCTCTCCTCTTTTTCCTTCCTATCTCTCTCTACCTTCTTACTACAAAATTGATATTTCCCCCATTATAGTTATTGAGCAAATTAACCCTTAAAAAACACTCGGGTAATATTTTTTTTTGTAAATACTATTGTGTTCTTTGAAAGTGATATTAGAAGCTTAAATCTAAATATAGATGTAAAATATTTGTAACTGGTTATGGTTTATAGTTTTTCATAACATACAATTATCTACTAAAAAGTAAAGTTATTTATTTGTAAGAAAATAATATGAGTACTTTTACAACTTTCTTTTATTGAATATTTTTTTTTCTTTAAGAAATGTTATTATTTTTATAAATAGTTTTCTTTATGATTTTTATTAAATAACTTCTGCTACTTGTAGGATTTTATTTTGGGCAAAATACTTGTACAATTTTATAATTTATTTTTTTAAGATATAATTTTAAAGTTACAATTTCTTTTATAATTATCTTATAATTATGAATAAGGAAAATTATTTTCAAATAGCTTTTTACAACTGCTTTTTGCTTAAGATTTTTTTTTAAATGAAAATTACTATCAAATATTTTTGAATAATAATTATGTGTTTATGATAAAAAAAAATTAAACACATGTCACAATCTTAAATTATATATTGTTATGCATCACGATCATGTTAATTAGAAAACTTAAAGTTATGCGATAATAATTTTCTTTTTCTAAAATCCTAATAAAAAATATTTGTGAAATATATATTTTTTAAATCCTAACCTAAATATAATTTGTTTCATTTTTCTTTTTAAATTCTGATCAAGGAGAATTTTAAAAGTTTATTACATAATATTTTTAAAGAATTTGATGATAAAGATGATACTAAAACCCATTTAATTAACAAATGCAATTTATAAAATAATAGTGATATTAAAAACGAATTGTAAAAATACAATTTTTTAAAAACATTATGTAATATTACTTAAGATAATTATTTGATAGTAGTTTGTTTTCTAAAGTTCTAAACAAAATATAACTGTATAATATTATGTAATAGTAATTTTTCTTTTCTAAAATCCTAAAAGGAAACGGTAAAAGAATATTAATAGTAATTTTCCATTTCTAAAATCCTAAAAAAGAAACAGTAAACCAATATTTTTTCTAATGATAATTTTCCTTTTCTAAAACGTTTTTAAATCTTAAACAAAAACATTTTAAACGAATTGTAAAAATACAAATTTTTTAAAACATTATGTAATATTACTTAAAATAATTATTTGATAGTAGTTTGTTTTCTAAAGTTCTAAACAAAATATAACTTTATAATATTATAGAATAGTAATTTTCCTTTTCTAAAATCCTAAGAAGAAACGGTAAAAGAATATTAATAGTAATTTTCCATTTCTAAAATCCTAAAAAAGAAACAGTCAACTAATATTTTTTCTAATGATAATTTTCCTTTTCTAAAACGTTTTTAAATCTAAACAAAAACATTTTTATATATTTTTGACATATGTAGCAATCTTAAATTTTCGATTGACACATGTCACGATCATGTTAATTAGTAACTTTGAAGAACCAAGCTTTATATAATAAGATTTTTTTCTAAACCGGCTATGGTTTAAAAAAAACATTAATTATCTTTAACCATTAATTAATTATCTTCTATACCTAATTATATAGTCGTGCATATCTCCTTTCCAACTAAAAACCTATTCTATTGAAAATGAAGGATGAATTGGAACGTATCTAGGAATCCCAGAGGATATAAGTGTATCAAAATGCAGTATATTTGCATTTCTTAAAGACAGGCTTGATCATGGATCAATGGTTGGTCGGCCCGTTGGCTGTCACGAGGTGGAAAGAAAATCCTGATAAAAGCGATATCATTAGCGTTGCCAACGTATGTAATGTCTAGTTTTCTTCTTCCTTTGGAGATTTGTGAGAAATTGGCAAGCGCTATTGCAAGATTTTGGTGGAGCGCGAATCCACCGAAGAGAGAGATGCATTGGGAAAAATGGAAAAAGCTGTGTAGCCCAAAGGATGATGGTGGCATTGGATTCAGATTGATCCATAAAATTAATCTGGCCTTGTTGTCAAAACAATTATGGAGATTAATCCAATACCCAGATTCTCTTCTTGCGGGGGTCTTACGTGGTAGGTACTATCAACAACGCTCGCCTTTGTGAGCAATGGATGCAGATTCTCCATCTTATATATGGACGAGTCTGATGGCTGCTAGACCTTTACTAAGAATAGGGATCAGTCAGAAAGTGCACTCAGGACTTCAGATAAATGTTTGGGAAGACCTTTGGATTCCCTCTGTCCCTGCTAGACCCGCAAGACTGATCCATCCGTTGGTAGATCCTAAGATGACAGTGAGTGGATTGATACATGGCTCTCTAAAAGTTTGGGATATTGAGAAGCTGGAAAATCTTACTTGTTCCAGAGGACATATCACTCATTCCGAGTTTAGCCAATCTAATAGAGAGAATATGTATAGGTGGAGCTACACAAATAATGGAATGTATACTATGACGTCCGGATACTGGGTTGCAAGAAATATTCTTTACCAAGATTTAGAGGAAATGGTTTTAGAGCCGAGTATAACAAAATTACAAGCTTTTTCTTGGAAGATCAATGCTCCACAGAAAATCTGCCATCTTATATGGTAATTGGTGTCTGAATATGTAGCGGTTACAGGGAACCTGACACAACGCCATATGCGCTGTGCAACCACTATCCTAGATGTAGAGACCCAGATGAAACAATTAATCATGCCATTTTTGAATGCCCACCTGCTTTACAAACTTGGGCTCATGCCTCGACACCATCGTGCCCAGGAAGTTTCCCAGCAACAAGCGTATATCCAACATGGTTTATCTGTTTTGGAGGAAAAACGAGATTGAAGACCCGGAGCTTGATAAAGACTCTTACCCTTGGATTATCTGGTATTTATGGAAAGCTCGCAACGATAAACTATTCCGTGGAATCTCTAGGGATCCACTGGAGTTGATTCGAGATGCGGAAGGCGAATGCCATGCATGGTTTGCCACAAATTCGAAGACCACATATGAGAATACAACACTGCATCAAACAATGAGTGGACAAGCCTTAAGCTTGAAGAATACTTGTTTAGTAGACGGTTCATGGATTGCCAAAGCTAGGTACAGTGGATATGGATGGGTATGGATGGATGGATCAGGGAAGGACCAAATCTTAGGGTTGAGAAACAAAGAAAACTGTTTGTCTTCTTTGCACTCAGAACTGAAGGCATTAAGTTGGGCAATGGAGATCATGCTTCAACACACAAATTGTTAGCATCTTGGGACAGACGACTGCAAGGACGTTGTATCAATAATCAAAGACCCGAAAGGATGGCCGAGTTTCTACAGACTTAAAGATTACCCACATACCAAGAGAGCGGAATCGAACAGCCTGGCCTAGCTAGGATAGCTCGTTCTTTTGATTGTGATTTAAATTTTGTTGGTTGTTCTATTCCGATATGGATTCCAAGAACACCTCAAGCTTGAGTAATAGAATAGCCTTTCGATGTCAAAAAAAAGAACTAAAAACCTAAAATGAGTACCATTGGCGTGAGCCGTCATTTACTTTTGACCATATGGTTAGTGATATCTCTCCCCCCTCCTCGTGTTTCTTCTTCTATGTGTTTTGTGTTAATTGTTGAAGAATGAGTTTGGGTTTATGTTTAAGAAATTATTAAGGGAGAAACTAGGGCGGAAATCTCGTTTATACTAAAATTAAATCGAAGTAAAATGAGGTTAACAAAAGTGAGACGAGTTCGATATTCGAATCGGGCTAGCTTTTACAAGAGTATTGAGATAGCTAAGTTTATTCTATTTTCTACTCACTCCAGAAAAAATTTGGTCCTTTGGTCGGTGAGAAAAGGCTTTCTTTTATAGCCAAAGGGCACCCCAAATGAGAAAATGACAGCTTGTCGTCCTTCGTGATGAGATCACATATTCGGTCTATTCATAATAATGTCATATATTCGCTGTGACGCGGGTTTGGCTCGCCTCTTCCCTTGGTATTTAATGCGAATCATTGTATCATCAGTATTTCTCTGACCAGTCAGCATGCCTGTCACGAGTATGGGCTCGAGATCATCACCTCACTTTCGGCGACCTTAACTTTTTTAACCATCTGGGTCAATATTGATTTTTGGGCTTGAGTCTTGAATGGGATTTTTCTGGAGCAGTGCCAGGCCTTGGTAGGGGTGCGCAGCTCACCTTCAACAATGAGTCCCCCTCAGTTTGTTGGAGAGTCATGAATCCAGCGAATTGGCTTAGATAGCACAGTTTTTGAAAAATGTGTGTTGGGGTTTTTAATCAGCATGTTTATTGGTTTCTTTCGCGGTTTAGGTATATGCGCGCTTGAGGGTTTTCTATAAGTATGTAGTGGGGGCTATTACTCTTCATTCATTGTTTGATTTTACTCCCTAGAGTTTAATCATGTCTCTTTGCTCTGATGAGATCAACCTTTCTCGTGGTGTTCCTTCGTCGTCTGGGGTTAGCTCGTTTCAACCAAACACAAAGTCGAGCTCGTAGAAGTCTCGTCAGCCTTGCGCTAACTCGTCGCGTAGTCAATTTTCCTTGTTGGGTGTTTGTCTGAGTCGGGAGGGTCGTGTTTCTCAAACAGGAGGTTCATTGGTTCCAAAGGACAGCTTGTCAGAATGAGTCGTGATAGACATCCTTTTTTATGAGATCACATATTCGATCTTTGTCAGAATGAGGTCATATATTCACTGCGACGCGGTTTGGTTGGCCTCGTCCCTAGGCATTTAATGCGAATAACTATATCACCCATACTTCTAGAACCGGTCAGCACGTCTATAACGAGTATGGGCTCGAGCTCGTCATGTCACTTTGGCGTCCTTAACTTCCTTAGCAAGCTGGGCCGATATTGCTTCTTGGCCTTTAATCTGGGATAAAAAATTTCCTGAAACTGGGTCAAGCATTGATAGGGGTGTGAAGTCCACCTTTAACATTGAAGTTGGAGGATGTGAGTCGTACCACCTTCCGGTGTCACCAGCCACCACTGCTTCATGCTTAGAGTTGTTGCAGTCCACCAGAGATCCGTGCCAGTCACCTCCATAGAACCACCACTGCTCGCTATTACCCATCATGATTCTCATGCCTCTCATTCTGTCGTTGTTCCTCTCATTTTCTTCCGGATTCATGTGCGGATAGTTGGACTACCTCAACATTCGTCACCTCAAACCACCGGCATGCACCGATTGCGAGCAGTGAGCCACCTGAGACAAAGCGTTGATGTCTAAGTTCCATCCACGTTGGAGGTCCATCCACGTCGTTTTGGTGCTGTTACGTACCAGAGTTAAACGATGATGAAGATCGTGGTCAAGTACGCGAGCAAAGGTTAAGTGTTTTACTCTTATCTTTCTTGCATAACAAGTTTCCAAACCCTAAAGCTAATGATTTCTTTTGTTTTTATCCGATCAATCATGCAATGTCTTAGATCTGTTCCTTGGTGAAGCGACACGTGTAGCTGAGACTCGGGGTAAAACCCTAGATCATGACTTGCGTTTCAAGTTAGATCAATTTTCGAGATTTTTCCCATCCATATCTGATATGGTTAAGACGAGGGATATTCCGTTTAATCTATAATATGTGTATAAATACGAGTTCATGAGTGGAGACCGTGGGGATACATAGGGATACAGAGACGTTTGTACTCACGACACCTTTTTGTGGAGATTGTGGAGCACAAAAATGTTTGTGCTAGCTACGCCTTTTGTACATAGACGTTGTACTAGCAACGCCATAGTGAATGGGGGGGAGTACAGTGTGGACTATTGTACTAGAGACGCCAGGTTATATACATATATTCTTATGAGAAAATGTGAGGTGCAGAGTATAGCTATGTACTATCATCGCACTTGTTGCTGTTGTCTAGGGTCCTGGACATATTTGTGGGAACCGAAATTCACACCGTCGATTTTAATGAATAAGATTGCGGAGGAAAGCCAAGTTAACCCGACTTTCCCTGAAGGTCCGGATTCTCTGCGACAGCCAACGACAACTGACCGAATAAATGCGGAAAAGGTTTTGTTAAGATTTGCGACTTGACCTTAAGAAAGGCTATCTAAGTACCCCTTTCGAGGATCAAGTCGGACGTAGTTCAGTTTAGAAAGAATTGAACAAGAGATTGAACCGTCTGGGCGGGTTCGTCCAGTATGAGCGTTTGTCATAGAAACAGGCATGTCAAGATAATGCCTAGGGTTTCTATGTGCGGAGCTCAAGTAAAGAATTGTCCGATCCTTCGTGAGAGGAGCGGAGATTTATGCAGCAGGAGGCGGCCAGACGCTCTAGGGCCTGCCTTGCTAGTCTAACCGCCTAAATTCTAAGTTCTATCAGCTAACAGGAGCTCTCTAGGTCTCCAATCTAGGATTTTCGGATCCCCTTCTCCTCTGCTCTTTCTCTCCTTATATACTCACTTCTAGGTCGGTTTGCCTTAGGATGATGGACCTCGCGTTTGGGCCCAACTTTATCTCTTCAGAAAATATTCCATTTTCGTCGATCTTCGTAATTATCCTCGAGTTTTCTCCTATTTCTCGGTGACTTGATGTTTATCCGATGTTCGGGAAATTGGATAACCCGTCATAGTCTGATTGGGCCTGAATTCTTGAAATTGTAAGTAAGTCCGTGGACTTGTCTTAAGTCGTTGAACGTTTTATACGATTTCTCGGAAAGATTATCTTTCTCGTGAAATAAACCGTATAGCCTAAAGGATCGATGTTCAAGTTAATCGATCTTGTTTTACACGATATCCTCTACGAGAAATCCAACCTTTTTGTCGTAAAACATCGAGGATGATTCCAATCGAGTCGAATCGAGAGATGTTAATTCCGTAACTGTGATTGTATCAAACCCATGAGGATTGATCCAAGCAATGCCAAGATGGGACCAGACCGAGCACGGTGGGACCAAGACCAGGACGAGGACCGAGACCAGGACGAGGACCGTCGACCGGCGCCAGGGGGCTTGTCGCCAGCCATGCCGCTTATGCCACGCTGCCGCCGGCGCCAGGGGATTGCCGCTGGCGCCAGGCCGCTTATGCCACGCTGCCGCCGGCGCCAGGGGATTGCCGCTGGCGCCAGGCCGCTATGCGTTAAGCACCGGCGCTAAACGGCTTGCGTTACGCTTGCCGCCGGCGCTAGGCCGGCTTGCCGCCGGCGCCAGGCCGGCTTGCGTCACGCTTGCCGCCGGCGCCAGACCGGCTCCGTCTCGCCTGCCACCGGCGCCAGGGATCCTCTGCCGCCCGTGGGTTCTCCGTCGTCCGATCTTTCCCCCGTTGGCCGTTCGTGCGGGAAATCTTTGAGTTTAGAAGGATCTTTAGCCGTTGATTTCGAGATAACCGTTTTTTACCCCAACAGTTAGCCCCCCAGCTCGTAAGATCGGAGACGATTTTGCGGGCGAATGATTCGAGTTTTCTGAAAATCGAAATTTTCGGCTAAGGATTCTTTTCCGCAGGAAACCTACGTCATCATTCTTCCCTTTTTTTATGATGATACTTACCCCTTCTTTTGCGGACAGTTTGTGTTGCTGATTGACGGAATGCTTGGCGAGTGTGGGTCGGAAGTCATTCGTCTATCGAAGGAGCTGGAGTCGTCGCAGGAAGCGCTGAAGCGTACTGAGGCTGCACTGCAGACCGTCGAGGACACCCATGCTGTCCAGATATCCTAGCTTGAGGTTCGTATCAGCGACCTTGAGCGTGACCTTGGGAAGACCGCGAGTTCACTACTCAAGGTGAAGAAGGAGAAGAAGAGCAAATACTGAATTCCGCCTTCAGCGAAGATCCGACTCATGAGGAGATGGACGCCCATGGATCCTCGGAGGTTGCCGATGCTCGTGACGACTTCTTTGGTGGTCTGACGAGGATGGCCATCCTGTTTGAGTCCTTGATAGCTGTCCGCAAGAGGGACTTGGCTTTAGCGGGGATCGAGGGAGTCTGAGCGAAGCTCGAAGTTGCTTCGGGTAACGAGGCCCCGCCTTTGGACTCGGAGGAAGCCAGACTATCGTCCTGTAAAGGAGAGTGGGCGACCTCCGAGGGAGACTTCGATTCGATCCTTGCCGCCTGCAGGCGAATGCACTTTGCGCCGACCTCCGAGGGACTCAGAAGATCAGGAGCCGGGAGAGGATGCGAGGCTGGTGCGGACGAGGCGGGTAGTGGCGGTGCGACCGAGGGAGGCGACGGCGAGGCTGTCCCTATCGCGGGTGAGTTTGAGGATGAAGGTGACGCTCCTGGGAGCGTCTAGGTTTATCAATCCTTCGGGATTTTTAATGTGTTTCGCCGCTAAGAGGCCATGATGTATTTAACGGGACTGGCCATTGGTGGCTTCAAATCCCCGCTCTTTTTTGGGGCTTTGTTTGAACTTTTGCGGTCTCAATCTATGAAACGTTTTTTGATTTTTTATGAACTTCAGTTTTTGAAGTATTAGAAAGAGGGTGTGAGTTGTCGTCTCATTCCTAGTTCCCCGATGATCACCGCATCTATTGCTTGCATAAAGCGAGTTTTTCCGCGGTTTACCGATTTACGAAAAGTTCGTGGAAACGAATAGACTTAAGTGAAGAGACAAATTTTGGATCTCAGATACCATACTATGTTTGTGAGATGTCAAGATCCAGCGGCTGGATTTAGGGCAAGACCTAGGTTTACTCTCGGACTGAGGCTTTGCGATGACAAATCGGCTGCTTTTGCATGTTTGCGATTTTAACCTGACCCGCACCGTTTAAAATCCGCTGAATTATTGTCGGCTTATATGATTTGTGCGGTGAGTCGAGCTACTTCCTTCTGAAGAGCTAAACCAAAATTTGATTTCTTGTATAGCCGCTATGTTTATTCTTGTCGGATGTAAGAGAGCCTACCCTTTAAAGGCGGCTATTGTCTGTTTAGACGTTAGAGTTCGTTTGTTGTGATCAGCAACAAAGAAATGATGCCAGTTTAGAGGCATGTTACCGCTAGAGGTGTGTTTGTATGTTTTGAGTTCTAGAGACGAGGATTTCGCCTGGAATGTTTTGAGGAAAGAATGTCCTTCGGCGTTAGCGACGCCTCGCGAGTGCGAAGGTCGAAGTTTTCCTTGTGCCGCATTTCGTGGTTGAAATGTTCGCGGGCTTGAGATGTTTTGCGAATGTTCGCAGCCAGAAACTGTTGTTTCGGTTTGGACGAGAACCAAGGGGCCGCATAAGTTTGACCCAGGGAGAAGCGCCTATATTCACAAGGTTTCGTGAAGTGTTGGCCTTCCGGATTTGATTGTATATATTAAGGATGACTCATATAACTCTTGGAGCCTTGTCACGAGTGTTTCTTTTCATGCCGTGTTTACGGGGCGTATAGAACTTAATCGATTGACGATAAGTTTAAATCTTTCATTAACCATATGGTTGTTAGGACTGAGTTTTGGTATGAAGAGCTTATCGTACGATTTCCGATTCTGGGTTATACGACAAATTGCTTGCGTAATAGTCACTTGGCGTTCTATGAACAAATGTGGATTGTTGTTTTTAGCCGTTAAGTGATTGGAGCGGTGGTCGCTCGGTAGCTTTGGATTGGCATGGAGGCTAGATTCAGCCGTATCGCAAAGGAAGTTGTTTGTAAACGATCAGACCATGACCCTTATTAAGGTCATGTTAGTTTACGATTGTCCTTAATGGGGATGCCGAATTCAGGTCCGGGATTTACGGAAATGCGTAGTTGGCCGAGGGCCAAATAGCGTTTGCCGAGATAGACATGCCAAGCATAGCAGAGTTTTCTGAGTTATGGCTGATGACTTTTAGAAACGATCTTCCACTTTAGGTCTCAATTATACGATGAATGGTTCGTATAAAAAATTTTCTGTTGCATGAAAATCGTTTCATTTTATCCTCGGGGGACAAAGTTTAAGGGATCGACGCAGGACACGTGCGGGTTCGCCTGCGTGATTATTTCCTCCTCAGACGTAACCGCGGGGAGTGAAAGCAGGAGCCAGAAACCTTGTGGAGCAAAAACTGTCTATGACAGTTACCCGTTGGACCCATTATGTTCATTTCATGAAAGTTGCTTTGTATGAATTGACTCGACCATACAGAGAATTTTTCGTAAAAGTGATGTAAGAGGGGGTTTTCGCAAAGGTAACCGGAGAGTGTTTCTCACAAATTACTTGCGATATTCGCGACCACGGATTATGTTTTCCTCATTCACTTTTGCGTACAGCGAAATCGTTTTGCATGAGACAGATCATGTTTTTTCCATTGGCTGTTTTGTTTTAAAATGTTCTTGTTATACGAAAGTAATGGATGACCGGTTTCATGGAGATAGAAAATCGCAGATTGTTAAAGTAGCGATGTTTCCGTGGATTACACGGGAGATGTTTCCGCTATGATTTCGACCTTTGGACGAAAGCTGCTTCGAACTACTCATGGATTTTTACCGAAGGTTATTTCGTTATTTTCGTAGTTCACCGTCGTGTTATTAGTCTGACGTTGGTATACGTTTCTAGTCGCGAGTTTGGGACGAGAGATAACGTAGAGTTTTCAGGACTATGTTTGTAACGGTTGGGCTATGCCGCTAGCGTTTTTTAGACGAATCTTATTGCTGCGAGAGTTTGCTTTGTCAAAAGCGCTGTCTTGATGCTGAAGCAAAAAGTTTTAGAAGATGGGATTATACGGGTATAGTATACGTACCTACTTCCCTTTTCTTTTTACGAAAGAAAACGGGTTAGCCGTTCTTTCGAAGGCTTGTGTACGTTTTTTCTTTCTTTTAGGAAGCGGATGAGTATGCTTTAGAGCGGCGTGGCGATCGTTTCTCGGTTTTTCGAGAGAATAGATCGGTTTGCATGTTCTGCCTGGACAATCAAGGAATGATGGAACAAGACTGGAAATTTTTCCTAAGACTTAGCTTGCTAGACTATCCACCTAGGTCCTAAGTTCCCTAAATTCTACGGCAGTTTTCAAGACGTTTTTGTTCCTGTCCTACGAAGAATTAAAACCTTTACAAAATTTTATAAGTCGGACATACCTTAGTCTCATCGATGATTCGAGATTGCCCATTCTTCCTCCTTCTTCTTCTTTTGTCTTCTGAACTGTGTTTCACCTTCCGTAGTGATATTTTTTACGAGAAGGAATGTGTATTCCATCGAAAGTTTTCTTAGGCGTTTCGAAATGGCCACTTTCGATTCTACGTCAAAGGACTTCGAAAAGTCTGATACTGCGTATGAATTGATTTTCCATGAAATCCTGATGAGAATATCGGAGCGAACGAGAGATATCAACGTCTAAGCTCATGTCTCCGTTTCTTCGTACTTCCCTAAATTGACAGGTGCGCTTTGTATATTGTTGAAAAGTCTATCAAGCATTATGAATAGATGTTTCCGACTCAACGTGGCAGAATCAGATTGCGTTTTATGTACCGAAGGGATTTTACGAAATCGTTGAAACAAAAGAAGGAGAAGCAGGCTAAGAGGGAGCAATGGACAGGATGTCATTCGGGTGAGGTTCTTAGTTCGTCAAGCCATGAGCGAACTAGTCAAGTCTCAGACCTTGTTGTTTGATATGATTTTGTTTGACTTTACGAATGATGTTTCGTAAAATATTGCCGAGTTTGATCTTACGGAAGTTGTTTCCGTAAGATGTTACCGAATTTTAATATCCAACACTCTCGCTGTGGAGAGCTGTAATTTTGTTCTTAAACTTAATCAGAAATTCTCTCGTTTCCGTAGGATTGATCCAAAGAAGTTTTGAGTAGTTTTTCTAAAGTAAGCTTAGCGGATAAAAGTCGAGAGTTCGCAATGGCGCGAAAATTTTTAGATTTCAGAAAACGTCTTAGTTAACCGCTTTAGGTTTTGAGTAGGTTTATAGAAATCAACTCTGTTCTTCTCAAACTGGTCAAGAAGGACCAAGCTGGCCATATTGCAAATTGGTCGAGAGAGACCGAGCTTGTCGTACGGCGAGCTGGTCGAGACAAACCAAACTTGTCGTATGGCTAACCGGTCGGGACAGTCGGAGTTTTGGCCTCCCTTGGGTGGTTCGGACGGTTGGGAAGCATTGGTAAGCTCTTTTCTCGTTTCGTCGTTTGCTTCCCGAGAGTTGTTCGGAAGAAGTACGGCAGTGGGAATTGGTGACCCGATTTGTCGTGCTTCTATTCCGCGATTAATCTAGGGTTTCCCCAAGGTTTCGAGGAGAATAAGTTTTATTTTTCCGAGAGGTTCTCGAAAGAAACATTTTTTGTAGAAACCTTGCTCGTTGCGATTTCTCTAACTTGGTAACAAGACAAATTTTTGGGGTTTGATAGATTTTATCGTTGCCCTTTCTGTTTAGATAGAGAAATTGCGAGCTCGTTTTCGTGCTCTTCCTGTGGCGGAAGCCGCTGCTAGGTTTTGATTTGCTCGAGCACCGTGGCGCTTGCGTAAGTGTTGGTCGTAGGAACAGTCGCTGCTGGAGTTGTTTTACCATCGCTGACGAAACTGCAAGTTTTCTTTCATATTTCCGGACATCGGTTCGATCAAGCTTTGCGGCCGTATGAGTAAGAGTAATCCTCCTTCTAGCACCAAACTGTGGGAACCGAAATTCACACCGTCGATTTTAATGAATAAGATTGCGGAGGAAAGCCAAGTTAACCCGACTTTCCCTGAAGGTTCGGATTCTCTGCGACAGCCAACGACAAGTGACCGAATAAATGCGGAAAAGGTTTTGTTAAGATTTGCGACTGGACCTTAAGAAAGGCTGCCTACGTACCCCTTTCGAGGATCAAGTCGGACGTAGTTCAGTTTAGAAAGAATTGAACAAGAGATCGAACCGTCTGGGCGGGTTCGCCCAAGATGAGCGCTTGTCATGAAACAGGCATGTCGAAGATAATGCCTAGGGTTTCTACGTGCGAACTCTGAAGTAAAAGAATTGTCCGATCCTTCGAGAGGAGCGGAGATTTGCGAGCAGGAGGCGGCCAGACGTTCTAGGGCCTGCCTTGCTAGTCTAACCGCCTAAATTCTAAGTTCTATCAGCTAACATGAGCTCTCTAGGTCTCCAATCTAGGATTTTCGGATCCCCTTCTCCTCTGCTCTTTCTCTCCTTATATACTCACTTCTAGGTCGGTTTGCCTTAGGATGATGGACCTCGCCTTTGGGCCCAAGTTTATCTCTTCAGGAAATATTCCATTTTCGTCGATCTTCGTAATTATCCTCGAGTTTTCACCTATTTCTTGGTGACTTGATGTTTATCCGATGTTCGGGAAATTGGATAAACCGTCATAGTCTGATTGGGCCTGAATTCTTGAAATCGTAAGTAAGTCCGTGGACTTGTCTTAAGTCGTTGAACGTTTTATACGATTTCTCGGAAAGACTATCTTTCTCGTGAAATAAACCGTATAGCCTAAAGGATCGATGTTCAAGTTAATCGATCTTGTTTTACACGATATCCTCTACGAGAAATCCAACCTTTTTGTCGTAAAACATCGAGGATGATTCCAATCGAGTCGAATCGAGAGATGTTAATTCCGTAACTGTGATTGTATCAAACCCATGAGGAATGATCCAAGCAATGCCAAGATGGAATCAGACTGAGCACGGTGGGACCGAGACCAGGACGAGGACCGAGACCAGGACGAGGACCGAGACCAGGGCGAGGACCGAGACCAGGGCGAGGACCGAGACCAGGGCGAGGACCGAGACCAGGGCGAGGACCGAGACCAGGGCGAGGACCGAGACCAGGGCGAGGACCGAGACCAGGGCGAGGACCGAGACCAGGGCGAGGACCGTCGACCGGCGCCAGGGGGTTTGCCGCACCAGGGATCCTCTGCCGCCCGTGGGTTCTCCGTTGCCCGATCTTTCCCCCGTTGGCCGTTCGTGCGGGAAATCTTTGAGTTTAGAAGGATATTTAGCCGTTGATTTCGAGATAACCGTTTTTTACCCCAACAATATTGTTTGCGCTATGTGGTGTACTAGACACCGTGTTTATTTTATGCTAGAGCTAGGTCTACATAGTCATAGTGTTATGCACTAAGTTAGTAGTTGCTTGTTTATCATTCTATACCTCACTAGTTCACTTAATGTCTCCAATGTTACTTACCCCTTCTTCCTTCCTTTTGCAGGTGACCATGACGAGTAGTTAGATATCTACGGTTTGGAGTTTTGAGAATTGTCGTATTTTATTTTGGTTTAAATTAATTTTTTTATTCTTTTATATTTGATTTTAAATTATAAACTTATTTTCCCCGTTTTTATTTTATTAAATGTTTAAATATATTATTCGATTTTTATTAATTTGATTTAATTCAACATTTTTTTATCGGAAATATCATCCTATTGTCGAGTGAGGATGAAAAGGGTGTCACAAAAAGCAAACAATACAATATTATCATAAATTTATATATATATATATATATATATATATCATTTATTAATTTATTTTTATATTTGTATCACATTTCTGTAAGATTCCTGAATATTTATTATTTTACTAATTTTATCAAGTTATGTCAAATTTAATGCCGGGTAAACTTACATGCACTGCTAAGAATTTTCCTTCTATTATATTTTATGTTAATCATGTACCTTAGGTTTGGTTATCCAAATCAATAAGTCCAATTTTTTAGTTTAGATATTGTTGTAAAAGAATTTAGTTGTATCATATCTTGCATTGGCCAACTAGATTTGGAAAAGTTATTTATTTATTATGTTTATTAGTTTATTGAGTAATAATTGATGAAATTTCCATTCTCCAATGAATTTGCTAGCCCTATCCTAATCTTACTGAGAACAAAAGGAGAATGCAAACATTTAACCGGCTTAAGTCTTCTTTACCGTAAGTATGAACTTGGAAGCTTTTTGGTAGATGCTTTAAAATGAATAATACACACAAGACACATCTATAATCTATTATTTAAGAATTACCCTACACAGAATACATCCAAAAAGAACAGTAAAACGCACGAGGCAGATAGACATACAAAGAAAAAACAAGGCAGTCTATGTGGTCATCGGTTAGCAACAATGCTCTGGCCCATCAGAATTATCTCCATCGTCTTCAAGTGCAGTTGCTTCACCCCATCCTCCTCTCCCCAAGGGCTGAAGAACGATGACCCTACCGTTACTTAGCCCAACAGAGATCTGGCTCGGATGTGATGGATGAGCTACTACAACAGAGGGATAAACCTTGACCCTGTGTCATTCCCAGTCTGATTACATGATTTCTGACTTTTTCAAGATCAAATAGAACAAAACGTGGGCAGGTAAGGAAAATGTACCTGATGTTGATGGGGATGGGTTGAGTAAAAGAAGTCAGATTGATTCGACATTTCATCAGAAATGTCTTGGAGTCAAGAATTTTTATAGACTCACTTCGAAAGCCAACATAGATGATCTCACCATCGGAAGAATATGTAGCACAAGTTATTGCAGCTTCAGATTCATCAGGAACCCACTGCATACCATTTTATTGGTTTAAAGTCGATAAGATAACTAGATGCAAGGGAATATCATCAGAGAAGAGTCTTGAAAGTGTTTGCCTTTTACCTGCCTAAGGCAATCTAGAGTTGGAGCTGCGTGTCCACTTATCAACTTATCTTGGACAACGAGTAGCTCGATTTGATACGGGTCAAACTGGATTTGCGTTACTAGAGAGGACTTATTGTCACGCCGGGTGCAAAAGTTTTGAATAGAGTCAATACTTGTTAGCTTTACCCAGCTCTTTGTGCTCCAAACACAGAGCTGGAGAAAACAGAAAAAAAAAACAATTTAGGAAAATCCTGAAAACAGTATTGTTGTATATCTACAGTACAGATGCAAGAACAAACCTTTCCATCAGCTCCTGATGAGACGAGGACATTAAAACAGCGCGAAAATGCTAAGCAGGTTATTCTCTGATCATGGCCGTCCAACTTTTCCTTGATCTAACACATTTTACGGATTCATATTAATATATTTTACACAAGACAAATTAAGACAACGGTTTCATATTAGGGAGAGAGCTTTACCTTTCTCGAGGATAAGCAATGGATGAGGATAGAGCCATCATCTAGTCCAACGGCAAGTAAATCCCCAGGAATAAATATAAAATACGTAGCCGTAGGTTTAATAGTACTTCCAAAAGCAGCTACCCTCTGCAGTTTTTATGCAACACAGTATCATTTGATGATCGAGACGCAAAGGCAGGACTTGAAAGCTTATAACGCTACAATGCTAATTACCTCAAAACTCTTCAGATCAAAAACTGCTATTTTTCCTCCTGAAGTAGAGAAAAGATAGGAGCCCTTGATCGCAAAACAAGACATTGAATCCTCACCAGAGGTGGCTATTTCGTTTTCCATAGTTTCCCCACTCATGGGTTGATGTAATCGTGGCTTCGGAAATACATCTTCCTTCAATACACGAGGAGTATGCTATAAGTAGAAAGTTTGAAAAATCAAGTAGATAGGGTAAGTAGTCATGACATCAGCGCTGAAATATAGAAGAGACTATTCTGGCATCTGAGTCTAAACCTTGCAGAATTCATTTTGGCCAGTCGACCACGTCCAGAGTTTATGTGTGGCGTCATCTGCCAAAGCCAGAATGTAATCTCCAGAAGGGGAATATGTCAAACATGCAATCTAGCAAAACCAACAAATACCAATGTGATCCCAGTGACTGAAGATGTAAAGGACAAATTTGACATCAACAAACCGCATTCCTATACAACAGATAATTTTACTCGAAACAAAGTAAAGTGTTCTTGGGAGTATCAATGCAACGTCTTACAAGATTCTGGAGAAAGTAGCCATACCCTTTATCTGACCAAAATCAGGAAGAACCAGTGCACTGCACTCGGATGGATGATTGATTTCCTTAAGTCTGCCCTTCGTTTTGGCCCTGTTCTGTTGAATTTGTTTTAAAGAGGATGGTTCGCCACAAAGGTACTGTACTACTGGGATATGTTCCAGAGACTTAGAATTGTTGCATGAATGAGGTCTCCACCAGTCCATACTGCATGAGGTGAAGAAAATCAAGACTAGAAGAAACCAATGAAACGAATACGAAGACTAGAAAGCAACCCGTTTTGGCAGCCTTACGTCTGTTTCAACAGTGTTAAAAGTCTTGATTTTTCCATCTCAGGAAAGCTGAGTTTATCTTCCAGTGCTGGATTCTTCTTGGCTAACATGGCAACAGACATATGTAGTTTTGCCTTTTGCGTAAGAGATCCAGATGGGACTGTAGCATTCCTACAGTAGAAAAAATATTCATCAGAGTGAAACCTAAGTCTAGGATTGCTCAAGCATCTTTTACAAGGAAATAAAACAAATCTAAACGAACCATGCTGTGGATTCAGCGCATTTCAGTTTCTGAAGTTCAAGAAACATGGCCTTTGAGTATTTATTAGCGTGTTTGTCTGTAAAAGCTGCCAGGTATTCTTCAGCCTTTCCCATTTCACCGAGCTTCATCACTTCCGCCAGATAATTTAAGTTGAAGAAGATTTTTGTTTCTTGCTCTAATCTTCGGAAAGATCACCTTGTCAGCAATAATACGAAAGAAAAATACATCCAAAAAATCGCTTATCTTTTACCTATGCAAAGTGTTCTTGTACTTTGCTTCATGGAGAAATTGAAGGATTAAGCGAATGAGATCTTCCTACAAGAAACGCACTGATCAGAAACAAAAGGCTAATGAATGCAAAATATACATTGCGTTTTTAATTTCAACATAACTTTGATAAGAAAAATATGTACAAAATTTCACCTTTGAACCTCCCATTCTCCCATTAGAATTTGGACAAATGAGGGCGATAAGGGACAGCAGTGCGGATTTATTCAAATTCGGAAAAACAAGTTTGCCACATAAAGAAGGATTGCTTTCTGCTAGTTGGCGGAGATCAACACACAAACTAGCTCTAACCAATGCTTTGTCCACGCTCCCAGTTTTCTCAGGAATTCTATAAACAAAGAAACCACCAAAAAAAAACTCAATGAGATCTCCATACAGGAAAATTGTTACAAGGCTACTTATATATATTCATCTTTGCCTTATATCTTCTAGAGCAATCACATCAACCAGATCCTCGAAGCCATCATCTTTGAAAACAGGAATCCGTCTCAAATCCTTGGAGAAAATGCTCACAGATTCAGAGCAACCACTTCTGCAGAACACAAAAAAAAAAAAAAAATAATAAGAAAACAAAGAAACATGTTTTCTAAGGTTATATAGACAAAAAGTGTTTAGCTTTCTGTTTTTGTGCCCTCAACAAAGTGATCCAATCATTTTTAGCAAATTACAAGAAAATCTACTAATCACAATGAAATTGAAGTCATTACTGACAAAACAAAGGGAATTTTTCGAAGAAGAATATATGATATGAATCCAAAACGATTCATTTTTAGAAATTCCTTCTACCAGAGAGCATTTAATCAACTGAACTGAAAAAGAAAGTGAAGGGCTTTATCTTGCCTATCAGATGCTTCAGAAAACTTCCACTTGTACAAGTCAACGAACATCTTCCTTGAGAAAGTATTAGCATCTGGACTAGTGAATGCTGAAAGGTAGTCCTCTGCGTCTTTCCAGTTACCATTGGTGATAGCAGTGGAGAAGTAGCTATAATCAAAGAAAACCCCTGAATCCTGCTCCAGTCTAAAACAGAAACAAACAGTAATAAGGGCAACAAAATATCCACAAGAACTAACAGAACATACATTTACACTGAAATCAAACTGTAACGGTAAATGAGAAAGACCGTACAAGTGTAAGCCTTTCTCGTAGCCCTCTTCGTGAAGAAACTGCAAGATGAGGAAGATGAGATTCTTTCGATTCGTCTCGTCTAGGATCATCGTTGAATCAGCCATAACGAACAAAAAAGCATTGAAATTCTAAATCTTAGCTCCAGAGTAAATCTAGGGCTCAGAGAGAGAGAGAGCGCGCACGAAACGGCAAATAGAGAATCGCAATTCCCAATTAACTCGAGATCGAAGACGAATGAAAGGTTTGCAAGTCAGCAAAAGCTTGTCGTCGTCTTCGTTTACTCCGCTGATGGAGTTCAGTTTAGGGAAGGAATGAAAGAAGCCGAAATTAAGGGGTCTGATCAGTGCACCTACTTATCATATACGGTCAAAGGCAACACAAACGACATTTCCCAACCTTAACGATTTTAATCTTTGTTGAATCGGGTTCGGTCAGACTTGAAAATATTGATCAGAAGAGAGTAACATTATAGTGTGTGAACAATAAGATAAACCAAGGGTATCATTGGCATAAGCATTATACTCGTCATTATCCAATCAACATTTATCACAAAATCATTTACAAAATGTTAATGCTCTCCAAATGCTCTTTACTCAATGCTCTCATATGGAGATTTAAGTAGAGCATTTGCAATTAGAATATATAAAAATTTAAAAATAATTAGATATAATTAATATATTTTATTTAATAATATAAAAAATTATGTTCATAATAAAAAAGAAATTTACATCTAAAAAAATAAAAGTTGTTATTAGTTATTTTAACTTTTTAAAAAGAACAATATTTCACATTTGAAATATAATATAACTTATATAATTACACATATCATTCATTATTTTTAATAAATAAAATAAAATAATATATATATCTATATATTATATATTAGAAATTAAAAATATCTATAGTATTTATAAAAAATAAATTATATGTCATATATTAATTTTTCTGATAATATTATATGAATCATTTACTGCTCTACTAATAGATAAATAATGATAATTTATATATAAATTATATATATAATAAGTTTATTTTATTTAATAATATAAAAATTCTTTTTATATCCAAAATAAATTTATATTTTAAAATAATATTTACATTTATTTTTTAAATAATAATATTTTATATTTAAAAATTAATTAAATTTTATAATTAAATAAGATTCATTATTTTTTAATAAAACATATATTATTAATATATATTATAATTTAATATATATTTATTTTATATATATATTATTTTAAAATAAATATATTATATACTAACTTTTATGACATTTTTAAAATTGTATACTGCTACTGCTCTACCAATCACTTTATTAAAAAAATTTAATGAGAGCATACAGCTTATGCAGCATACTGCTTCTACAGTATAATGCTACTACTTTTTCATCTGCTGTACCAATCGAGGCCTAACTATCACTCGTCAAATTTGGCAAAAAATGTATAAGTTGGCAAAGTAAAATCCTAATTTCTAGCCTTCAATCTCTTCATGTTCTGGTCTAGATCTTCTCTTTAATTGTTTTTATCCTTCTTTTATACGTAAACTTCTTCTTTTGTTCGTTCTAAATCGGTTTGATCTAATATGAGCAGGACAAAACTTAACAGACCGAGCGACTGGCCCAAGCGTTCGGGTCATCGAGCCGAGCTCATGTGCCAAGCTCGTCGCTCGAGTAAAGTTGAGCTGTTTAACTGAGTACGAGTGTTGAGCAGATAACCCTGAGTAGTGCTGAGTTGAGCCGACTGGCCGATGTCACATCTCGGACCCGAACCCAATAATTAATAAGGAGGTCCGTGATGTTATGGTCCATGTAGAGAAAACCTAGAGCTTTTCTCTTCCTCTTCTATAAAAAGAAGGCAGTCCTTAGGTATTTCTCTATAGAAAGAAAACACAGTGAAACCCTGCCCAATTAAAGAGAGAGTAGCCATCACCAGAGGAGAAGCCACCGGAGCCACTGCAGGTCAGCGGAGAACCGCCAACCACCGCGAAGTCTCACAAGAGAGGAGATCTCGTCGTATTTCTATCTCTTCTCGTTGTTTTCCTGAGTCTTCTTCTCTTTTTATTCTAGATCCAGCTGCTGGTGAGGGTAAGGAAACCCTTATCACTCTCTCTTTGTTCTTCTATGTCTCTTTCTTCTTCTTGATCTCTAATCTAGGGTTTAGGTAGAAACCAACCCTTGTATTTGTAGATATGATTCGTGAGGAGCCATAGAACGCAGATATACTCTGTTTCAACTCTCGATTCGCATATCTAGACTAAGGTGAGGGCTTGTTGCAATCTATCTCCTTCTATCATTATCTCATCATGGTAGAAGTGTCTAGGTTGATCATTCATCCCTACATGTATCTATAAGCATACATGTAGTTGATTTACATAGATCTATATATACTTATACATATGATATATATATATATATATATATATATATCTTGATGTTTGATGTGTGAAAGACATAGATCTAACGCTAGGTTGTTAAAAGATGGTTTAATGATGTTTGAGGATTGTATGTGATGATTGCATTGATTGGGATTATGGCATATGTGGTTGGTGTATATGGGTTAGAGAAAGGCGTAAGACCTATGTGTGCCGGTGCAATATGGTGGAGGTACGTACATCTCGGGCATAGCTTCGTTTCTTGACTGGATCATGTGGCGACCGTGTTAGGTGGCATGATTCATCGCCGGAGAGAGCATGCGGCGTGCATGTGTTAGTTGTTGTGAACTTGGTGGCGGATCACACATGAACCAACGTTGGTAACGTGATTGCGTGAAGGCATTGAACTCACAGGTACCGATTTAGGTGGTGGGCTCTCAAGCGACAACATGAGGAACATGGATACTGATTTAGGTTGTGTGGTCTCATGTTTGCATCGTCGGGTTTATCCTCGTTTCTTGTTGACTGCTTTTGTTTTACTGGACGTTTAAATTATATACTTATGCTATATTGTAGTATGATTGTTGATGATTGATTTTGGGGATCCTAGAGCTTTCCTCACTGAGTATTTGTTAAAATTCTCCACCCCTCCCCCCCCCTGTGCAGAAGTAGTCGTCTCGGTGTACTGATAAGTTTTCGGGTGTTGGGTTTTCTTTATGCTATTTCAGCTTAAGACTTGGTAACTTTGTTTTAAATGTTTCCTATTCGTTTTAAGTATATTATTTTTTGTAGGACTTTTGGATTCGATCATTGGGAAAAAGATTAGCATTGGCCTTTTAAGTGTTTATTGTGGGTAAAGGCAATGTGAATTCATGACATCTCTTTTAAGTAAGAGGCGGGTGTGACAAGTGGTATCAGAGCCTAGGTTAGGGAAGAGGCTATAGAGGGGAAGCGCTTTTTGTCCGGTTTATGTCAGAATGAATCTTAAAACTTTTGAAAACTTTTCAGATTTTTAAAGATGTTTTGGACTACATAAAAGGGGTTTTCTAAAAGTATTAGTCTAAAGCACCATCGGAACCACTCTTATGCTTTTGAAACTCATTCATTTGTCGTTCTATTCTAGGGAAATATCTTAAGTTTTTGTTAACCTTTTTCCCCAAACAGATAGAGATTGTAGGAATCGGTTTGTTGAAGTCTACCAGAGCGTATAAGGATGTCTGCATCGTCATAGAAGGTGTTGATCTTAAAGGAATATAGTGGAGATGGAGCTAAACCCCTACGAGGTGATCTTAGGAATGGATTGGTTGACTTACCACAAGGACATGATGGATTTTCCAAAAGCGCAAGTCTACATCCCCAAGACCGAAAGAAAAACTTTTTTCAAGGGATAAATAAACGTATGGGAATCCGATAGATGATGTAAGCAGAAGAATTATTGGAAATAAGAAGTGAAACTTATGTCGCCACTATCAACATTAAGGGATCGTATAAGAAAACTGACATAACACGGGCCAGTATGCTTATAAAAACATACTCAAATACTTACCTCTAAAGAAAATGATTTTGCAAATAGAATCATACATATTAACAGATTCATCTCTTCCTTCTCGAAGATAAGATTCAATTTGATCAGCAAATTTTCCCCACAAACAATATGCTAAGCTTTGACTACTGAAAATGGTTTCTTTAGCAAACATATTTTTAGAAAGTATTGATATCTGATTGAAAAGGTCGTATAAAGATTTTCTTACTTTGCATCATGAAGTTGAAACTCAACTTTCTTCCCCTCTTTTCTACTGAATTCAGTGGTTTTCACTTCACCTCAGTCAATGACTTGACCAATAACATATACAAAAGTAAAAACAATTGTAAACATGTAAGTTCAAATATAATTTGTTTCATCGACGGTATACAACAAACATTATTGAACTTACCAACCAAGAAATGAGGTTTTTCAATTCCATTCGAAATATCAACAAACTTGAAAAAGGAATAAAAGAAGTCATTGTTAGTTTTTAAAAATCCCCGCATAATATGACTGTGTTGTTGTTTATTGACAGTTTTAGCAAAGGGTAGTTGGTCGGTATTGTCCAGTAGCAGAAGATAGATTAAAGTTATTAATGTAACGCCATTCCAATAGGAAGATGACGCTTCATGCGAACCATCCAAATCTTCATGCAAGATGCATGGATTTTGAATCCCTGCATTCAATCATTAGAAAGGTCAGTTTTTCTATATGAAAAAGTAATAACAACATTAGATGACACTTTCAAATTCATCAGCAAGAGACATTTCAAGACTCTCCCCACCAGAAGCATCAACTTGATTCCACGAGTGTAACATTTTCACTTAAATGTGAATCAGTCTTGAAAAGTTTAACATCTTTTACAGCAGTTATGTTAATAATAGCCATCATTTTAGTTTCACTTAGTATAAGAAAAAAATATAAATATCGAGAGAATAGAGCTAGACACTACCGATACGCAATATCGACTGAGTCACATTTATATAAGTGTTGAAATTAGGGATATCAAGAAATATTAAGATTGAAAATATATATTCTCTTATATATATTATTTACTATAAATTTGGTAACAAATATAAGACTATAGCAATTATTGTTATTTTTATTGATAGTTAACAGAGATGAACCATATTGTAACCACAATTTTATTTTTTTGAATGTTAAATTTTATTCATAAAAAAAACCTTTGTACATCTAGTACTCCTTTACATAGAAAGATCCTACTCTTTGTTTTTCTACTTGTAAACTATTTACAATCTTGTTCCAAACCAAAATTGCAATATGCCTTCAAATCCTTTGCATCTCTTGCTGCACACCAAACTGAGTTTGTTTCTGACTCCTTTCTCAGTGATCTTTTGTAAACTTGAAGAGGTATTGGTTTCTCCCCATGTCTACGCTTATTTCTTTCTCTCCAAATCGCATACATAGCTGCTTGGAGGGCATATCGGATACAAAATAACAGCGTCTTCTCCATCGTTGAGTCTATGATCAGAGTTCCAATCTCATCCCATACGGTTGTGAACCTGATTTAAAGAATCCCTTTCACAAGGTACTCCCAAAGCTGAGTAGAGAATGAGCAATCAAAAAACAAATGGCTTCTGGATTCTGGAGCATTTTTGCATAGAACACATGTTGTGTCTATACCTTGACTCCACTTAGAGACCTGATCCATTGTAGACAATCTGCCCAGAGTTGCTAGCCATACCATAAATGCATATTTTAGAGTAGCTTGAGAGAACCACATTCCTTTACCCCGACAATGAGACCTGGTTTCTCTTACTATACTCCATGTTTTCTGGGTCGAAAAAGAATTTTTTATAACCCGAGTTCCTCCTCCAAAGATTTTTATCATCACCTGCATTACCCTGCCTTTCTCCCCTCAACATAATTGCTTGCATAGACAAAAGAACAGTAGAACTCCTCTTCATCCTGAATACCCACAGAGCATATTATAAGCTGATTTGTCTTGTAAACAGGTGTCATCCTTACAGAATCCCTCCAAATCAACCATATACGACCCCCGGACTATGCTCGTAATTTATTGCTGACCAATCTCGAAACACAGAATTTAAAATTCTCTCAGTTTTTTTGTCCTTTACTCTTGTCTCCAAAATACATTCAAACTTCAAATCTTGTTTATTTACCCACTCTTTTACCATGGAATGTTTCATAGGTTTGTTAAATCCGCGCTGATTCCAAAAGAAACTCGACATATTATTGAGCTCGGCGGGAAGACCTTGTACTCATCCATCGGATTTACATCCTGAGCCTTAGTCTTCTTCTCCTTTAAAGTGCTCTGATCTCTCTTCGCACCTTTTTGTGTTCCTTCTCCTTTACCTTCTTTTTTGGGAGCAGCTGGTTTCCTCTCTTGCTTCATTCTTCTCTTCTTCTGGATTTATAGTGATTTCAAGAGTACCCCCATCGGAGTGATGCTGGCTCTCTTCTCTTATCTCACCTTCCTCCTCATCCTCCACACTCAATACTGAGAATTTCGAAACTGATATCTGTACTTCTTCTGACGATTTTTTTGAGCAGATCTTGATTGAGGTCTACCTACTTTCAAAGGTGATACCTGTGACCAACTTTCCTCTTCGCTGACCACCTTACCTTCCAACTCTACTCTCTCCATTTCCTTTCCTACCACTTTTAAATCAATTTCACCCTCCATTACAGCTTCCTCACTACTCTGGTCCTCTTTCTGCTCAATGGTCTGTTCTACTTTATCTTCCTTTTCAACTCTCTTAGAGTCAGGGCTCTCTGTCTGCTCTTTATTTTTCCCTTTCTTCACACAGACCTTCTCTAGATGTCCCCACTTATCACAGTAGTTATATAGAGAGATGGAAGCCACAGGTAGTTAAACTCAACAACAAACTCCTTAGCATCCTTTGAGAAGTTGATCTCTTTAGGCAAGACCTTTGAAACATCAACATTCACAAAAAATTGCCACTTCAAAGTTTGAACACGCAATCATCTCAGGAAAACATGTGGAGTGGAACTCGTTTCAAGTGAACCTACATAGGAATGGCATCTTCTTCCTGTTTCTCCTCCTCCATTCTCAGTGTCCACTTAGTAACAACCATTGGGACCCCAGCTATGTTCCATATTTCCCTTTTGAGTATCTTTTCCCTAGCTTTCGGATTTGAAACCTTGAATCTCATAGTTACATTTACCTCATAAACCTCCACCTTTGTATATGCATCTCCATGGCTCCAGATTTTGTTGATAACCATGTGAACCTTCGCCACATGAGGTGATAGATCCAGAAATTTTCCGAAGATGAAATCATCCCACAACGGGGTCGTGGTGGTGAGAACATCATCCGGGATCTCTACAGTGTGCAACCCATCCTTCTCTAAGACCTCAACATCATACTTTTTAGACACTTCTAATCCTGAGCCACTGAGATTCAGCTCGGAACCACCTTCTTAAAATCCACAACATCTACTGCTTTTCCCACATCTGAACTACCATTCCGATCCTCCTTATCCCTCATCGGAGAAGCAGATCGATCCGGCGCCACGGCCGAATCCATAGCTGAAACCCTAGTCGTAATCGCCCTCAAAATCGCCATATTACTAAAACGGTGCGTTTTGCTGCCGTAACAAAAAAGATTAGCCAATAATTTTATATCTTTGAAACTGGGATTAACCGAGTTATAATTATTTGATACATAATACGATGTATGTAAAATGTGTACTAAAAGTTACGAACTTTTTGAATGTAAAACTGTGTCAAATAAAAGAGATTTTTGTTTAAGTAAATGTCTAGCCACATTGAAATTATATTGGACCGTAGTATATGAGTAGTATATTTGTTGTGGTTTATTGTTATAGTCGAAGTGTGGATAGCACACCAAGATCTTCTTTATTGCTAAACCAGTCGTGATATATTTTAGGTCCTAAATTTATACTTTTTTCTTATTTAATGAGATAGGTATACTTAATTAAACAACACATGCCAGTAGAGGTTATGTCTAATTTTCTGTTTTAATAACAGAAATGCTTCACAAACTCTTGGCAGTTTTGTGGAGAAACAGTCGTAGTCTACCCAAAATATGACTATATGTTTATATAATGGTGCAAAACATACCTCATCTTTTATAAAATTTAGATTTTATATCTTATTTTATTTGTTTTGTGTGAAAACATATTATTGTAGGAGCGCGAAAATCCTAATTGAAAATTACGAAACTAAAAGCGAATAAAACGATAATATAAAACTTACGATGTTTAAAAAATTATAAGGAAATAGACGAATTCACGGAGTCGAGATTTGATCTCTTTCCTTAACTCAATAAACCGCCCGTAATGTGTGACGGTTTGATGCGATTTTTGAATCCCATGATACAACCGTGATGAGACCGTTTCAAGAACACCAAACAATCTACTTAACTCACTACTACGATATACTCTCGAGACACTTACTTTCTAAAAGAAAATGAAGATCTAAAAGTTTTTATTTTCTTTTCTAGTGAGAGAAATGATGTCTTTTGTATGAGAGTAATAGAGATCAATGTATGTAAAAATTATGGAGAAATCATGGAGTATTTATAAGGGAATTAAACTTGGTTACCAAGTTAGCTAAACTTGGAAACCAAGTTGGCTTCCAAGTTTAGCTAAACTTGGCCACCAAGTTGACTCCAAAATTTTAAAAACCCTATTTATCAATATTTACTCAGCTTATTTAGCTTGTAAATTAGCTTCATGATCTCCATAACTTTTCACATTAAATCAAAAAAAATTTACCCAGCCCATTAGACTTATAAAATTCTTTTCACACTTCCAATTTGTTACAAAGCCTATTGGATTTATAAAAATTGGTCCAACAATTATTGCCGTTAAATTAAAAACATCATTACTCTGCCATCATTATATATCAAATATTTTTTCTACATATAGATAAATATATATTGTTTTGAAATGTAACAAAAACGACCCACTTATAGTCTGGTGGTAATTGTATGTGTTTTGGAAGAAGAATTATGTGTATAAATGTTTTTAATTAATAAACAAATATTAAAACACCTATGAACAAAGCACTAACACCTTATCATCTATTGATACTCAAATAAGCATTTTCAACTCCTCTAACATTTATGAAAATAATGGTATAGTGATAGTGCTCAAATTAACCCTAGAAAAACTTTACTCTCTCAAATAAGAAGTTCAGTTATAGCATTTAGGGATCGAATCCACAAGGAGTTATGGAACCAAAAAGATCTAATCAGAGTGATTAAGCTAGGTTGATTATGATTAAATGTAAATAGCAGGTTTTTAGCAAGGTAGTTGCTCTATTGGTTTGATTGAGGTTTTGACAATTAATGGAAAGTAGCTAGACTTAAGGTTTCTATTCAGTTAATCAGTATTATAATACTATAGATGCCTAACAGTTGTTTGCATGATATTATAGAGCTCAACTTATAAGAACAAATCAATCAGGTTTCGCTTGTCTAGATTCGTCGATTGACTAGATCTAATGATCTTAACAATCGCCTTGATCAATTAGAAAGTGTCGATCGATTATTCTAGAGAAATATTGATCGATACACCTTTTGCACCGTCGATCGATTATTCTATAGGAATATCGATCGACGCGCTGTAGCAAGCTTTGAGTGCGGGTTGAATGAGTGCTCACTAAGGGTTCCTAGATCAGCTTCCGCCTTTCTCTAGCAATCCTAGCTCAATTAGGATAGGTTCAGGACGAGGTTAAGTAATAATTTATATCCTAGGTCAAGATTCTACTTAGCTATTCTAGAACACAAGCATTAAGAGCATCCTTATGATGAATATCACAACTTAGCAATCCATAGCTGGGGCTAATCTCTCATAACCTATTTGAACCCTAAATATAACAATAGAAATACTCTGCATGGCTAAGCAATTCATAACAACAAGGTATAAAGAAAACTGCATAGATAGATAAATAGATAATAATGGAGTTCCAATCACAAATCTCTTTGGATCTTCTCTCCAACTCTAGAAATCCATAAAACCTTTTGCTATGTAAAAACAAGAGAATAGAAAACACACTTTGCCTTAAACACTTAGACAAACTATATGCATTAGGTTAAAAACTCGTCAGGGGCAATCTTGTAATTTGGTGAAGAGTTGGACTTTAAGTTGTTTATCTTCTGCGCGATTCATCGTCGATCGATGTCACAGGATATGCATCGATCGATTATTATCTCTAATCGTAGACTTTTCTTCGATATAGATCTATGGCACAGATTGTGCATCGATCGATTATTGATTCTGAATGTCGACCTCCGGTCTGGTTTGATGGTCAGCTCGGGCGAAATCTCTTTTATGCTCCAAAATGTTCTAAAACACTCCTAAACCTGAAAACATATCTAATAGACTCCAAAACATAATAATTATATCTTAAAATACATATATATATCATGAGTAAAAGTGGACTAAATCCATGGTATATCATATAATCTGCTGCTTACACAAACATCACAAAAGTTTCTCAATACACAAACTAAATTAAACATATTCATCATGTATCGAGTGATTTTGCGATATATAAGGCTACATCCAGTGGAAAATAGGCAAAATTCTGAACCCATAGAGATCCAGATCGAGAACCCTGGAAATAATGATAATTAATTTAAAGTTTTTAGAAGAAGAAGATCAAGGCAATCTTGTAATTATATTTATTTATTAATTAAAAAAAACATTTGTAACACACATGTGATCAAACCTGTAACCTTTCTCTTATATAGCACTTACCACGAGACTAAGCAGTTCATTATTGTTTTCATCACAAACTAATATATATCTATTTATATATAGATAGAAAAACTTTTAATAATAAATTTGACAATATACAGTAGTAACAGACTTTTTATGGTATAGTAACATATATTTTTAATTTAACGGTAATAATAAGCCTTCATACAACGAATAGAATAAGTATGAAATTTAAATTTATAAAATATAAGGTATCATGTGCATAATATAGTGCATGAGTATAGATTGTAGATATGATCATATTTTAGATATGTTATAAACCTTTCCCCCGTTCTGTGGGATTGCAGCTCCTCAACCAAACCATATTAAGACAAAGGTGTCGTAACACTCTTGTGTTTATAATTTTGTCATTTTCATGGCTGTCATCAATGAAAATGATTTGTCCTTTTCTCTGTATTGATTTGATCAACCAGTCAATATATGGTGAATGGTTTAGATACATATACCAAGTTGACTTTTCCGAATAGAATTGTCGGTGAAATTGTTATACAACACTTCTATTTTTATTCGTGGATTAGAGATTACTACATTCCTTCCAAACATAATTCGAATTCTCTGTTTGATTACGATTCGATTTGGATTTCTTCAATGGGAAAACCAACGGGGAAGAAGAAGAATCACGATGCTCCCACGGATTCTTCACACGGCGGCGGCGGCGGAGGAGGAGGTAAAAAATCAGGAAAAAGCTTCGATCGTTCCGCCTCCAAGGCGGCTGCGACCTTCGACGAAGACATGACGATCTTCATCAATCGAGCATTAGAGCTGAAAGAAGAAGGAAACAAGCTATTCCAGAGACGTGACACCGAAGGTGCAATGTTAAGGTACGATAAAGCCGTCAAGCTTTTACCTAGAGATCACGGAGACGTTGCTTACCTTAGAACGAGCATGGCTTCTTGTTACATGCAAATGGGATTAGGAGAGTATCCCAACGCCATTAACGAATGCAATCTCGCTCTAGAGGCTTCTCCTAGGCACAGTAGAGCTTTGTTGAAACGCGCTCGGTGTTATGAGGCGTTGAATAAGATGGATTTCGCGTTTAGGGATTCCCGTGTTGTTCTGAATATGGAGCCTGAGAATGTTTCTGCTAATGAGATCTTTGAGAGGGTCAAGAAGGTTTTGGTGGCTAAAGGGATCGATGTGGTTGAGATGGAGAAGAGTTTCATAAATGAACAGCCTGTTGGCGCTGCTAGGCTAAGGAAGATTGTCAAGGAAAGGCTGAGGAAGAAGAAGAAGAAGACGGAGAGGAAAAGTATCGAAGGCGTTGTTGAGGATGCAAAAACTGAAGATGATAAGAAGTTAGAGGATAAGGTTGTGGTTGAGGAGAAGAAGAAGAAGAAGACGACAACGACGGTAAATGCTGTAAAAGATGTTGAAGGGAAAAGCAACGAAGGCATGGTTGAGAGTTCAAAAGTTGAAGATGGAGAGGAAGTAGATAGCAGGAAGAAGCTAGAGGATAAGGTTGTGGTTGAGGAGAAGAAAGCAAGTCCTGTCATGGACAAAGAGGTCATTGCTTCAGAGATTGACCCAAAGGTGACTAGGACGGTGAAGTTGGTTTATGGAGATGATATACGGTGGGCGCAATTGCCTTTGGATTCTGACGTTAGACTTGTGAGAGACGTTATCAAAGATCGGTTCCCTTCTCTGAAGGGTTTCTTGATCAAATATAGAGACCAAGAGGGTGATTTGGTTACCATTACCACGACGGATGAGCTGAGGCTGGCTGCATCCACGAGGGAGAAGCTCGGCTCTTTTAGATTATATGTAACTGAAGTTAGCCCCAACCAAGAACCGACTTATGAAGGTGTGAACAATGAGGAATCAACCGAGAAGTTTGCTAAGGGATCGAGTAGTGTTGCTGACAATGGAAGTGTTGGAGATGGTGTGGAATCTGAGAAAGCATCTGCTGGCCTTGATCACTGGATTTTCCAGTTTGCGCAATTGTTCAAGAACCATGTCGGGTTTGATTCTGATTCTTACTTGGACCTACATAACCTTGGGATGCCCAAGAACTCTTTGATATTGCTGCCGATAAGTTCCAAGAAATGGCTGCACTTGCCCTTTTAACTGGGGGAACGTTCATATGTCTAAGGCTAGAAGACAGATCTATTTTCCAGAGGAAGGGTCGAGAGAAACTATACTAGAGAAGGTCGAGGCAGGATTTGAATGGGCAACGAAGGAGTACAACAAAGCTGCAGAAAAATACGAAGAAGCGGTTGAAGTTAAATCTGATTTCTACGAAGCTTTTCTTGCACTCGGGCAGCAACAGTTTGAGCAGGCTAAGCTTTGCTGGTATCATGCGCTAAGCAAAAAGATAGATATGGAAAGCGAGGCATCTCAGGATGTATTAAAGCTCTATAACAAAGCTGAGGAGAGTATGGAAAAGGGTATGCAAATTTGGGAAGAGATGGAAGAACGCCGGCTAAATGGAATCTCCAACTTTGATAAACATAAAGCAATGCTGCAGAAACTGCGCTTGGATGGGGAGTTTAGTGAAGCGTCAGGTGAAGAAAACACAGAGCAAACAGCTAATATGAGCTCTCAGATTAACCTTTGTGGGGTTCTTTACTATATGAACGGTCTATTGTTGAGTATAAGCTTGGCCTACCTACTTGGGATGAATGCTTGGAGGTTGCAGTGGAGAAATTTGAATTAGCTGGAGCTTCTGCAACTGATATAGCTGTCATGGTAAAGAACCATTGCTCAAACGAAAATGCACTTGAAGGTAATTTAACTTATTTATGACTAAACTGTACTTGCATATATGGGCAGTGAATATATATAACAATCAAGCAAGAAATGCAGGTATGGGATTCAAGATCGATGAGATTGTACAAGCTTGGAATGAGATGTATGATGCCAAAAGATGGCAGATCGGTGTCCCATCTTTCCGGCTAGAACCTTTGTTCCGGAGACGGTCACCAAAACTGCATGATATTTTAGAGAATGTATTTTCAGGGGCTCAGTGATGAAACCCTCATCATATATACAGACCGCACATATCATCAGTTGGCATCAGTTTTCATGTTTTCAGTAGGTAAACATCTCATTTCATCTTCACTTAACCAGTAATATGGTAATGTTTTGGTTGAATGCTACTTTGATAACGCAAAATGATGTGAGTTGCCTGGTAATATTTCGTGTAACAGGCTATGAATTTCTGCAAAGTATTATATTCATAAACCACAACATGTATGCCTTGAGATTATAACCATATGGTGAGACTGCTTATATAATCTGTGGTTCATGGTGTCTGAAGAAAACTAATCCCTTCATGATCTGTTTCAACAATGTATTGTTATTGCAGGTATTGGTATTTACTGGGAGTGGGAGTTGTAAGCAATTTTTCTTTTTTTTTTTTTTGTTTGGTTACTCAGCTTTTTGGATGCAATGATTTTTTTTTGGCGATTTTTTGTGCAGTTTGGGTTCCAAATCCTTCTTTTTCTTTTAATTTTGGTGGGTTTGTAATATATCATTTTTGTAATATATTTTTTTTATTGATTGTTTGTGTTTATCTTGGATTGGATTGTTTCATTTTTATAAAAATCGCATTTTAAACCTCAATACTCAAAAACTCACACTTCAAACCATCAAACCAATTATACTAACACATTAAACTTTGAAACTAACTTCTTGATCAAGTAAATATATGACCGATACAGTTCATACGTGTGTTAAAAGATATAAGGTGTCAGTTTTTTAGTTTTTTTTTTAATTAATAAATAAGAAAAACCGTTAAAATATTAAAAATTTAAATTAATTAAAAATTAGAAACAAATGCAAAAAGAAATAAAACTCAAAAAATAAAAAATTCAAAACTAAATGAATAAAATTTTAAATTTACTAATAAATTATAATAAATTTTTTAAATAACTAAAAATAAATGAATAAAATTTAAAAAATCAAATAAATCAAATAAATTCGGAAATAAATTAAAAATAATAAATTAAATTAAAATTAATGAATAAATTAAATTTAAATTTATTAATAAATCAAAAAATGAAAAATCAAAATAAGTAATTAAATTCAGCAATGCCAGTAGAAACCATGAAAATGTAAGAAGATAGCACTTTGGTGGTGATTTCATAATGCACGGTTTTCCGATATATTGCCAGTTTCTCAACATATTGTTGGTGGTGACTTCTGATATATATAATCTTTGATGGTGATGAGTTTGAAGGATGATATGTCAAAATCCATCAACATCAAAGGTCATATATCAAAAATAGTACTGTTAATATATTGGAAAATCCTCACATATGAAAAATATTTCAAAAACTTTCACTTGCATATGTTAAATTTAGGAATTATTTACTTTTTGATTTTTTTTTAATTTTTCGAATTACTTTGATTTTATAAAGAAGTTTTAATTTATAAGTTTATTAATTTTTGATTTTTAAAAATTACTTTGATTTTTTAGTTATTTTAATTTATTTTAATTTATTTTAAATTAATAATACATTTTTATTTTTATTCATTTTTTTATTTTTTAAATTTATTTTAAGTATTAATAAATTTAAAATTTTATTCATTGATTCTGATTTTTAAATTTATTTTTATTTTTTCATTATTTATCTTTTTTTATTGATTAATTGCTTTTAAAAAATTGACACCTCGTACCTTTTAACACACGGATGAACAGTACCGGTCACATTTTTACTTGATAAAGAAGTAAGTTAGTTTGAAGGTTTAATGTGTTAATATAATTGGTTTGATGGTTTGAGGTGTGAGTTTTTGAGCACCGAGGTTTAAAAAGAGGTTTAAAGTGCTACCTTTTTTAACCTTCATGGTTTAAAATGCGATTTTCCCCTTTTATATGAAAATTTTGATTTGCGGCACTCAAAATTGTTAGCATCATACAATTTCTAAATGAAGGTTTTGATTAGTGGCATTCAAGTGTTTCTATTGTGTAGTCTCCATTAGCTTAGTAAAGTTCACCTATTGAAGTCTACATTTTACATGATCATCTATTTCCCAGAAAAATGTTTTGGTAAAAGTAGAAAATAAATATCCTTTATAAGTGCTTCGGGTATCATCCCTTGTGTAAAAGGCTGTTCCTAACACATCTATGCTTTGCCAATGATCTCTTAGTTTTTGTTGAAAGCTCCAAAAGCTCTATAGAAGGTGTGATTTCGGTCTTTGACGGGTTTGCACTGGAATCAGGTCTAAGAATAAGTCTGGAAAATTCAACTATCTATATATCAGGTTTAACTCAAAACACTATGGAGTTAATTCTCACAGATTTTCCTTTTCAACCTGGGGCTCTACCTGTGCGATATCTCGGTTTGCCTATCTCGGCGAAAAGAATGCCGAAGAATGATTATCTCCCTTTGATTGAAAAAATAAGACCTCGTATTACAAGGACAACTAGGCCTCTTTCCTATGGTCTTCGGCTTTCAGATTTCCAAGTCAGTGTTAGAAGGAAATAGAGAGTTTGTGTGGTGTATTTCTCTGGTTTGGTCCAAAGTTAAAAACTTCCAAAGCAAAAATAGCAAAGAGGCCTAGTTGTCGAAGAATCAGTCTAGAAAAGTCAACTCTCTATATATCAGGTTTAACTCAAAACACTAAGGAGTTAATTCTCTCAGATTTTCCTTGGACTGATGTTTGTAAGCCAAAGTCTGAGGGTGGTTTAGGTATGAGGAGGTTCAAAGAAATTAACATTGTCTTAAAATTGATATGACGCTTGCTCTCTGTCCATTAAAAATGGATGAGCACTTCATTTTGGTTTGGTTGCTGGTCGGAATTTGGAGTTCTCTGTTTGATATTTTTGGTGAGAGAGGTTTATTGATCTGAGAATCAGTTCGCAGGCCACGGTGTGTGTTGTGATTATAGCCAAAATAGGAGAAGGAGGCACAGAGTTCAGAGATACAATGATGAAGTTGAAGACCTTATTGACTCCAAAAAAGATTCGATGGTGGAGGTCGAAGATGTTAATGCATGGGAAAGAAGCTCTGGCTATCACACAAGCTTTACTATTCATGAGACCTGGAATCTCATTCGGTGATACAGCAGAAATGTGACTGGGCGCAGGCTAATTGGTTTTCTCAAGCTACGCCTATATATTCTTTTATAACATGGTTAGCGATGCATCACAGGCTCAGTACAGCGGACCGTATGGTGCGATGGAACAGTGTTATACCATCTCAGTGTGTGCTTTGTAACAACTCGGCTGAATCTCAAAACCACCTGTTTTTCTCCTGCGAGTACATTCTTGGATCTGGCGCAACCTAATGCTGGGTTTACTACAAGGAAATCTCACAATGACCTGGAATGAGATTGTTCAGTCCCTCTCGGTTCTGCAGCTTGATTTCAAGTCAAAGTTGTGTGTTAGATATGCTCTGCAGGCTGCCATTCACATGATGAGTGAAAGAAACAATCGGCTTGATGGTGAAGCTTCTCGAGCTACTCAAGTTCTACAGAAGCTGTTGGATAAGAATGTGAGGAATAGTCATGTCTTTCTGAGGTCTATGAACAACAAGAAACATAAAGGTTTTATACAATTTTGGTTTGGCACTAGATTGTAAAGTTTTGTTTTTATATATTCCTAGAGTCTCAATTTTCTTTACACTTGTTATACAAAACATGTTTTTTGGTGAATGTAATTTAACATTCATTCAAAATAGTAGAAAATAAACTCTAACAGAAGTCTATTTGGGCCTACGTTACTCTTGTATTATACGCACTGTAGAAATATGCTGAAGTAATAAGAGAATAGAGAATAGAAAGAATAGAACATAAAGAATCTATGTATTTCCCTTAATCTGAATTCTACCAGATGATGAAAATATATATAAAGAGAAACTAGCTGTTATAAAAAAATATATTTCTATATATATATAAATATATTTTTTTATTCAAACTCGTAGAATATACGGTTCTACCTTACTTACCTACCAATATCCCCTAATCGTTGTTTCCAGATACGGTTGCCTGTTGACATCTATTCTAATTCATCGATACGAGAAGCAAATTGTTGTGTGAAGGAATCAAACTTATAATTTCGTCCATGCATGAGTTACATATAGGAAAAGGTAACAATAATTAATTCTAGGTGACAGAAGAAGAGTTATGCAGAATAAGTTTTTAGAGCATCAAAGTTCTGAAGACATGTTCCTGAAGTGAGCACTATGAACCTCTAGATAAATACTCATTTTAACATTCCTCTTCAAGCTTAACCATAGAGTACTGAAGATTAAGATTGGAAACATGAAGAACCACCCCATCAAAAACCTTAGTATAGAAAACACTTGGGAGAAAACTATACTGAGGGAAAAAGGAGTATGAATTCCAGGGCCAAGAGGATCATGACCAAGATCAAGCAAGCCCAACTTTCCTTGAATTTGATTACACACCTTGGAGTTAGCAACTTTAGTGAAGATGTCTGCAAGTTGATCAGAACTTTTAGTGTAAGTAAGATATATGATTCCAAGTTCTACCTTCCCACATATATTATGGATGTCAACTTCAGTGTGTTTGGTTCTTTCATGAAAGACTGAATTTGAGGCAATGTGAATAGCTTTTTGGTTGTCACAGTGCATGATGATAGGTTGAGGAGTCTCGATTCCAAGATCCAGAAGAAGAGCCTTAAGCCATATAAGTTCATCAGTGGTGTTTGCCATGGCCCGGTACTCAGCATCAGCACTTGACCTTGAAACCACCTTTTGCTACTTGCTCATCCAAGTAACAAAATTTCATCAACAAACGTGCATTAGCAAAAAGTTTCTGTCAATCCTATTTCCAGTCCAATCAGCATCCAAATCCTTTTGCCTGGAGTTCCTTTTAGGTACTTAGGAATTCTTTTCACCATATTCCAGTGGTGAATAGTTGGAGAATGCATTTGTTGACTAACATTGTTCACAGCAAAACACAAATTAGAATGAGTAATTGTGAGATATATGAGCTTACGTACCCACAATTTTTGATATTGTCCAATGTTGTCATATGGTTTCCTTTCGGGTTCCACCTTTTGACGATCCTTGTAGCTTTCTTCAAGAGGATTCTTTGCTGGTTTATCTCCAAGTTTTCCTGTTTGTTTAGGAAGATAAAGTGTGTAATTTCTTTGTGATAAATAGTCCTTCCAGAGAACGGCATACTTCTATACCAAGAAAATATTTTAGTTTACCTAAATCCTTAGTATCAAAGGCAGTCTTAAGAAATGATTTTGTACTTTGAATAATACCTTCCGTATCGTTATCATAAATGATAATATTATCAACATAAATAAGAACAACTACAGTACTTGATTCCCCTGAATTGTTAAAAGCGAATGATCAGCTTCTGACCTTCTAAACCCACTACCAATAAGGTTCTTAGTTGCTAAGTGGCTGCGTTAGGTCTTTAGTCTCTTGTTTAAATGTGATGTCCCATCTTGATTTTTATTTCTTTTTGCCAAGATGGTGCAGACTTAAGATATTACCTTTGTAAAATCTTTCTTTCATTTTATGATATTTTCAGTTTAGCAAAAAAAAAAAAAAAACTACTATCTTCGAGGCCATCATATTGACACTTTTACCACTGATTTCTTCATGTTGAGCGCCACCATGCTCTGCCTAGCCTGCTGTAACTTTAATTTTACAGCCACGCTCGATCGCCATCCTTCCAAAAATATCGATCGAATCACACAACTAGTCGAGTTTTCTTTTTCTTTATCTCATGAGTTGATTCTAAGCATGGAGTTCCACCCAAGGCATTTTCGTTTATTTCACACAAATATGTAGTATATTGTATACCGTAGGTTGATATATCTGGTTATTTATTAATTATAATTTTTTTTCAGGTCATACCAGTATTTTTAAAACCGGACCGACCCGATGGTTGAACCGGGTTCGACCATAAACCGGTCATGTAACCGGATTGGTTCTAATAATTGGTTCGACCATGAACCATTCATATAGCCGGATTGGATATCGAAATTATTAAAATGATAAAAACTACTAACACTATCAAAAATCTATAAATCATCCATATGAACATAAAACTAGTTTATATTTACAATATTTTATATTTAAAATCTATTTATATTTTAATTATGTATCATATTTACTAACATTATTTTTAAATTTATGTACTAAAAATATATTAAATCAGATTATTGAACCAGGTTTGACCTGGTCGAACCATATTGAACCATGACCCAAAATTCTTCCGGTTCAGCTTTTGGTCCGGTTTTAAAAACACTGGGTCATACGTTTTATTTTCCTTACAAAGTAAGTTACAAGATAAGAAAAATATTTTTTTCTGTTACTTTCAAAGACTATGGAAATTTAATTATAATTACTTGTTTGATTCTCTTATTATATATACAGTTTTCTCCATTCTTCGTGCAATAAAAAACTACGAAGTCGTCTCCTACAAGACAAGAAACCTCGTTAATTTTATAATTATCTGGAACTCTTATAATAATCATATCAGATGTTACAAAAAAAAAAAAATCATATCAGAATTATATTCCCATTAAGCTGACGATTTGGATATCAAACGTTGTATATATATGAATACAAACCAACAATTATCAATTACTTCTCCTACTTGAAATACACTTTAATTCCTAATCAAAAACAATTCAAAGAAAACAATTTGAAATGCGAAGCAACATGGTTTTCTTCTTTGTCTTGCTCTTGTTCCTGGTAGAACTCAGTGGAGGACAGAACAAGACCGAAGTCAACGTCGGTGTTGTAACAGATGTCGGGACACTCTATTCCAACATTTCCATGCGCTGCATCAACTTGTCTCTCGCCGATTTTTACGCTTCTCGTCCCGACTTTAAGACAAGGCTTGTGGTCAATGTCCGCGACTCCAGAAGAGACGTCGTCAGTGCTGCAGCCGCAAGTACCTTCTCTTCTTCTCACCTTCTATACATTCATATAGGGAAGTGTATCTAATTAGGATTCAAGTAATGTATATTAAAATAACAAATCGTCTATTAGTTAACTATGAATTTTATAAGATCTTCAAATCTATACAATTACCAATAAAGTTTGCTCTTTTCTATTACCATTATTTCATTTTTAAAAAAATATACATAATAAAATTTCATCAAAGTCTAAAAACTTATAAGTTTTCTAAAAAAAACAATTTATATCATATTAAAAATATGATTTATTTTATCAAAAAATTTTAAAACTATTATCATATTTTTGGATCATCCAATATCGGATCATGAGTTAATAACAAGTTTTTGGATTTTTACAGATTATATCGGATTTTTAATTAAATTTCTTTATTAAATCCGAACCGAATTATACACTGGTCGCCAGATTTATCGTTCAACCACGGTCTGGGTCAAATATCAAAACATTGCTTGAAAATAAACTTTATAATAGAATAACTTTTTTGAAACACTAACTGAACAACTTTTTAGATTATATGTTTTCTAATAAACAATATAAATTCAATCAAATTTGATCAAAATGATAAAAATATATCCACGCTTTAAAAGCGCGGATCGAAATCTAGTTAAGGATTATTTTTGAAAACTTTTGTGACTTTAGAAATATTTCGGTGAAATTCTTTAAATCAAAATATACAAAACCTTAATTTTTTAGTTTAGATTTTTTTTGTCAACCTATTGATTTCATTACTTTGAAAGTTACAATGGCTTAGATGTTAGGCCAGGTAATTACATAAGGTTGGTTACTGACCCTAGCCTTTTTGGCTAAGCTATCAATATACGTTACAAATTTTCTAGGGACATGGACGAAAGCATATTGATTTTTCCTAGCTTTTGTAGCAATGTCTTGGACTGCAATAGCAGATTCTAGGATGTCGTTTTGTTGGTTCTGTCTTGCTTGCATTAAGCAGTCCACGTTTCGTATCAATTTCGAACAGTCTCCTAGAAATGTAACATTTGTGTAAGCTAGTCGGTTAAGTTGTTAAACAGTAAGCCACAACGCCATTGTCTCCGCTACCAATGCTGAATTGGTAGGTTCCATTGCAGCGCTTCCTTGGAGCTTAGAGGTGCCTTCTTTGCTGAACAAGGACCACCCGATTCCAATTTTTTCATTTGGAGATTTCCAAGAAGCATCCACAATGCAGTATAGTTTGGTTTCATCTGGAAGAAGATCCTACTGTGAGCTTGTCATAGTAGGTGGACATACCTGATGAGTATTATCTTTGTAGCTCAATGCTTCCTTCCAAAGTCTTTCTTCTACTATAGCCGATTGAACCACATTAACTTATGGTCTCTTTTATTTCAAAGACAAATCGGTTTCTCATCTTCCATATTCTCAAGCCTACAAAAAAGGAGAGGATGCCCTAAGAATTCACAGAGACTCGCTGAAGTATGTATAGGAACAGGTCTCTGACTATATTGGTTTGGGTCAAAAGGATACTGTCATTATTTAAATCAAAAGACCCTATTTCTCTAGATACTCGACACTGTAAAAGCATATGGTCTACACTTTCTAACTCCTCTCCACAGATTTTACAGTATCTATAGACATGACAACCTCTTCTACTAAAGTTCTCTGCTACAAGCAACCCATTATGCAGGACCTTCCACCAGAACATTTTTATCTTAGATGGTATATTGATTCTCCATAACTTAGTAAGCATTGAATTACGAGAATGAGATAGAGGATTGATGGTAACCTGATCTGTTTGATGTTCCATATCTAAAGACCTTTGTATGTAATAGCCTGTTTTAACCGGTTAGGACCCTCTTGATCTGAAGCTCCACCGCAAGCTATCTTGGTTCCCTGTACAACTTGGCCTTATTAATATATCTTGTTAATATCTTCCTCATCCACCATGCGTCTTATATTCTGAATGTTCCAGTTAGTAGTTCCTGGTATGAAGAGATCCTTAACCCTTAAGTAAGGATACAGTATCGCCCCTGGGCCTCTTGGATGTGTATTATCGTTACCCGGTAGCCAGTTGTCCTGCCATACTCTAACTGTTTCCCCATTCCCAATCAACCACTTAAATCCTTTACGAATTAAAGGCTGGGTTTGAACAATGCTTCTCCAGGCATAACTTGATGTATTGTAACTTCTAGCCTGAAGAAAGTCAGAGTTTCAGATTATTTAGCCTTAAAAACTCTAGCTAACAGAGAAGTGGGATTAGTGATGAACCTCCAAGCTTGTATGGCTAGGTGCGCTTTATTAAAAGCTATCATGTCTCGCACTCCTAGTCCACCTTCTTTTTTTAGATGCTGTGATTTTATCCCATGCAATCCAGGGCATTTTCTTTTCTGTCTTGATTTGCTGTCCACCAAAACCTGTGCATTCCCCTTGTTATTTCTTTGATCATTGTCTTAGGAATCAAGAAACATGATATCATATATGCAGGTAAAGCTGTGATCACTTCTTTAAGGAGGATTTCTTTTCCAGCCGACGACAAGAACTTTGAGTAACAGCTGTTGAGCTTTCTATTGACCCTTTCAGTTATGTATTGGAATACCTCTTGACGATTTCTGCCTATATATTCCTGGAGACCTAGATATTTTCTGAAATCTCCTATCTTAGTAATACCAAGTTCCTTAATTATTTGGTCTTGAATGTATTTTGGAGTTCCCTTACGAAATAAAATTGCTGACTTGGTGTAGTTAACTTCTTGTCCTGAAGCTCTTTGATATGTGCTAAGGATTTGCTTTAGCTGATGCGCCTCTTCTTCTGTAGCTTTGCAGAAAACTAACAAATCATCTGCAAATAAAAGGTGTGAGATAGGAGGGCCATTCTTGGATGCTTTAAATCCATGTATCAGTTGCTTCTGTATATTTTGTTTAATTAATCTGGATAATCATTCAGTGCAGAGTATATATAGATAAGGTGATATGGTATCACCTTGTCTGAGCCCCCTTTGCGGTTTAATAATTCTTTATTTTTCTCCATTGATTAGTACCTTGAAGCTGGCTGTGGTGATGCACTTTATTATCCAAGCTCTCCATTTCTGGCAGAAGCCCATTTTTTTCCATGACTGCATCTACAAATCTCCATTCAACTTTATCAAAGGCCTTTGCAATATCAAGCTTAATTGCTGTGAACTTATGCTTTAGAGTTTTTGTATTAAGTAGAGAATGCATTAGTTCATGGGCAATTAGTACATTATCTGTTATTAGTCTCCCAGGAATAAATGCAGACTGGTGCTCAGTAATGATATTATTTAGCCAAGGTTTTAGCCGCTCTGCCAGTATCTTCGAAACTATTTTATATGCCACATTGGCAAGGCTAATAGGTCTGTAATCTTTTATTGCAGTGGAGTTATCTATTTTCTGAATCAAGCATATATGGGTTTGATTTAGCTTTGGGTCTAAAAGGTTATGATTATAGAATTGTTTTGCAAAAGAGAATACACCTGATTTGATGGTCTCCAGTGTTGTCTATAGAAAGTTTCTGACATGCCATCAGGACCTGGTGACTTCTCCGGATTCCTCCGATTGTTTTTTTCTACCAGATGCTTTCAATTTTATAGTTTAGATTAAAATTTAAATTAGTTTTTTGATAATTAAAATAATTTCTATAATTCATCAAAAATTTGTTAAATATTAAATATCAAATTATTCAAAATTCTCATAAATACTGTATTAAATAAACCTTTCATATTTTTAGATATTTTATGTTTATACTCGTTTTCCTTAGATAGGGTCATCGAATTTGCCGACTGATAGTGGTTTGGATTGTAGAGTGGAGCACAGGTGGGATAGTACTTTGTAACTCACGAGTTAGCCTACTGACAGTGGTTGTAAGCAGGGTAGATCCGCATGGGCAACGGATTGGCCATAGGCCGCTACCAAATAGGCAATAAGAAACTATTGACAATAGGTTTGATCAAAAAAAAAAAACTATTGACAATAGGTTTGAAGTATTGAAATTTCTGTAACAATTTTAAAAAAACTTTTAAATATCTATGTACTTATATATATAAAAATAAAATATAAGCATTTAAAATAATAATAATAATAATATTTACAGGCTATATTTAACAATGCTTACAAATTTTTTATTAGTAAAGATATTGATTAAGTATATTATCAAATAATTATTATTCTATTAGTAACATCCTGTCTTAGAAAAAAATAAGCCTTAAAGTACAGAAGAAGTGGATCCAAAATGTTTTTCCTCTCCTATGGTTTTTGGTGGACTTGATTTATATTAATTATCTCTATTTTCTGAGAATCAATACCAGAGACAATTTTGAAATCCTATTGAATTTTTTTTTGAAGGACAAAGGTTATCAAAATATACAAATTATTATCAAATAGTATTGACTATTTTGATTTTAGTTTCAAATCTATATTATTAAAACAGAAGTACAACAAAAAAATTATCATTAATTTTACAACTTATTTACACTAGAATGCCACTGAAGTTAATTAATCTACTTTTTAATATTGCTGTCTTTCCTAATTTAATAAATAATATCATAAATCAATCACAAAATAAAATAAAAACTTCATTATTATTTAACACCACTAAGAACTACATAATCCTAATTTTAAGTATTTATTAATTTTTATCAAATGAAACAACCATAAAACAGACCTAAAATAATTTTTCAAGCCAATTAATAATAAAAAATGAAATTAAAATAACTAATTAATTCACTTGAAAAACATTAATGCTATATTGATTTGGTAAAAACCATAAAACCATGAAAAACCCGATTTAGATATATTAATGTTATATTATTAATAACTATTTAATAAAAATAACAAAATCAATCATAAAATCATCTAAATCGATATAAATATCTGTTTCATTATATTTAAAACAATATTTTGTTTTAAATTTAATTAGTAATAAATAAAAATAAAAATAACATAAAATATTTTATATAATATATAAATAAAATATAAATTAATATACAAATATATTATTTTATTTATCTTTTCATCCCCATAATAATTGCCTAATGTAAATTCAATATGATAAAAGTTGAAAAGTATAAAATATATAGCCCCAGTTAAGTAGTATATATAATATTTTTTTATACTTTATCATAAAATTTTGATCATTATAGGACAATTTTTTTATACATTATCCTAAAATTTTGATCCATTAAAAATACATTTGTCGGATGCACAGGTTATATTCAAAAAATATGGGTGATACAAATGACATTTTTCAATGCAAATAAAATTTCAATATAAAATATAGAATTATTATATTTAGAAATGTCATATCAAAAAATTATTTAATACGGGTAAATTTTTAAAATATATATTATCCCTTATACAGAATAAATATTTTTATATAAAAAAAAAGTAAAACAATCACCTTCACCGGTGCGTGGATCAAGCTCTATTAATTATTTAAAAAAAATTGAAAAAATAATTATTGAAGTTGAAGCTGATAAAAGTTATAAAACTCTAACGATGTTGGTTGAAGAAATAAACAATTGAGTTTGATGAATGATTTTGAAGGTCAAAAGGCAAAAATAATCATAAGAATAGTTTTTTTTGTACAAACATTTTATGAAACTGGATTATTTTATGAAGTTGTAATATAATTTTTTCTTGTAGTACTTTTAACTTTTGTAATTGATAAAATATATAATCAGATATTTAAAATTATGGTTAGAGCATCGAAATGTCTTGGACTCTACACGTTCATCTATCATAGTTATATATTGGTATTTAAATTAAATAATAAGTTTCCATGATTTATACTAAAAGTAAATTTTGTGACACAGTCTAAAGGTTGACACCGCATTTTATCATAATAGTCATATATTGTAGCCGTTGTCAAGTGAAAAAGACACCTTTACGATTTCTTTTATCATAATAAAACTAAACGTAACTTTCATTCTTTCAAGGGTGGAACATATTAATGTGTGTGTGTCTGGATGTCATTTTGTTTGATCAAGATTGTGATCCCCATTTCTAACTGTATAATCAACCCGAACTTTCTTGTTTTTGAATTTTTAACAGCTTTTGAGCTGATTAAGAAGAAGCAGGTGAAAGCTATTTTGGGGCCATGGTCATCTATGCAAGCTCATTTCTTGATCGAGATTGGACAAAAATTTCGGGTACCCGTTGTCTCCTACTCTGCAACTAGCCCATTTCTTAATTCTCTTCGGAGTCCATACTACTTCCGTGCTACATATGAGGACGCCTCCCAAGTGAATGCCGTAAGAGCTATCATAAAGTTGTTTGGGTGGAGAGAAGTTGTCCCTGTTTACATGGATAACAACTTTGGAGAAGGTATAATGCCCCGTCTCGCAGATGCATTACAAAAGATCAACGTTCGAATACCTTATAGGTCTGTTATCGATAGTGATGCCACGGATGATGAAATATCACTGGAGCTTCATAAAATGATGAACATGCCCACAAGGGTGTTTATTGTCCACATGTACCCTTCTCTTGCTGCCAGAGTGTTCATTAAAGCTAAGGACATTGGTTTGATGACACCAGGATATGTCTGGATCCTTACCAATGGAGTAATCGATAACTTAAGATCGATAAATGAGACATCTATTGAGGCTATGGAGGGAGTATTGGGTGTTAAAACTTATATTAGGAATTCCAAAGACCTCAACAACTTTAAATCTCGATGGAGGAAGAGATTCCCGCATATGGAACTGAATGTCTATGGATTGTGGGCTTATGATGCGACCACTGCACTTGCCTTAGCCATTGAAGAAGTTGGAACAAATAACTTGACTTCCAGTTATACGGATCCTGGGGAGAACTTGTTCGAATTTGAAGCTCTTGGCTCATCTCAATACGGGTTAAAGCTTCTGCATACACTCTCACGAGTTCATTTCGAAGGACTTGCAGGAGAACTTCTTTTCGTCAATGGACAGCTGCAATCATCTGTATTTGAGATTGTTAATGTGGTCAATGCTGGGGCAAGGTCAATAGGATTCTGGACGGAGGAAAAAAATCTTGTTAAAAAACTAGACCATAAACCACCAAACATGGGTGCATTATCTACTTGGAAAGATCATCTTAAAAACATTATATGGCCTCGAGATCCTAGTTATGTTCCCAAAGGATGGGAGATCCCGTTGAAGGGGAAGAGGTTGCACATTGGAGTTCCAAAAAGAGCTGGTTTCACAAACCTTGTGGAAGTGACAAGAGATTCTAGCACCAATATAATAAAAGCCACTGGGTTCTGCATTGATTTCTTTGAGGCTGTGATTAAAGAGATGGATTATGTGGTCTCCTATGAATTCAGTTCGTTTGAGAAACTCAATGGTGAACCAGCTGGTAATTACGACGAATTGGTCCAGCAAGTGTACCTCATGGTGGGTGTGATAACTCACTAGTCATCCATCACCATCTCATTTCCAGAGTTCTTTAATTTTCTTTTATTTTTGTCGCAGAACTATGATGCAGTGGTGGGAGATACGACTATATTAGCGAATAGGTCCAAATACGTTGATTTCACGTTACCATTCATTAAATCAGGTGTGGGATTGATAGTCCCAATAAAAGACCAAGTGAAAAGAACTAGCATGAGTTTCTTGATGCCCTTGACATGGAACCTATGGATAACTTCTTTTTTCTTCTTTTTTCTCATTGGCTTTACTGTTTGGGTTATTGAACATAGGGTTAACCCTGACTTCCGTGGACCGGCTAATTACCAAGCTAGTACCATCTTTTGGTTTGCGTTCTCTACCATGGTTTTTGCACCAAGTACTCCCAACATCCCCTTGATAAATCATCTATTGATGTTCTTATACATCATTTTGCTTAGTGATTACTTGTTAATTTGTTGTTTACAGAAGAAAGAGTGTTCAGCTTTGGGGCGAGGGTCCTGGTTATTACATGGTACTTCATTGTTCTCGTATTGACTCAAAGCTACACGGCCAGCTTGGCATCACTTTTGACATCACAACAGCTTCATCCAACCATAACAAACATTGATAGCTTGCTTCAGACAGGAGAAAAAGTGGGTTATCAGAGAACATCATTCATCCTTGAAAAGCTTAAAGAAAAAGGATTCTCGAATTCTAGACTTGTTCCTTTTGATACCGCAGAAGAATGCCATGAGCTTCTACAAAACGGTAACGCTGCAGCCTTTTTGGAATTACCTTACTCGAGACTTTTTCTTGGACAATATTGCAACAAATATAAAATGGTTGAAGAGCCCTTCAAAGTGGATGGATTCGGCTTCGTAAGTTTCCAAGTAAACTCTTCTAGGAAAGTTGCATTATTGTGGATATCATATAAGTATTTTGCTGCAGGTTTTCCCAATCAGATCACCCCTAGTTGCTGATGTTTCAAGGGCTATCTTAAAAGTAGCAGAGTCACCAAAGGCCATGGAGCTTGAGGGAGCATGGTTCAAAAAGAAAGACAGAAGTTGTCCAGACCCAGACATCAGTCCAGATCCAAATCCATCTTTCACCTCTAGACAGCTCGGTGTTGACAGTTTCTGGCTTTTGTTTCTTATTGCATTTGTTATGTGCCTTATAACACTCGGCAGATTCACAGTTTGTTTTCTATGGAAAACTAATGTGAATGATATGTGGCAAGAGTTCCAGCAACCAGACAAAGATTCATACATCAATAAGGTGGAGAAATGTCCATGTTCCTCAAGTCGACACATGCCTGAGAACAATAGTCAAGCAGCAAACCAGATGAACAACTATTAAGACACAAATAACTGACTGTTATGTTTGAAGTTCTAAATACTTTTGACTGTTTTAAAATTACCAACACAAATTTGATTTTGAGTGTGTGAACACAGTTTTTTTCTTTCTTTCTTTTTTGGTTAACATGTTATGGACCACGGGATCCACTTAGTTGTTAGGATTAAAGTTTAAGCTAATGTATCAGACAAGAAACAAAATGAGTGACTATTGTGAATATAACTTGAAGGTGGAAAAGTGTTTCTTATTGACAACAAATATCTATACAATGGTGAATTTACAAATGAATTTGAGTAAAAAAATCTTTATTGTATTATGTGGTAACTAAACTGTATTACGTGATCATTGATTGAGAAAAATAAATAATTTAGGTCAAATGATTTTGTTCTCGTGTAATTCATTACTTCGCTTTTTTCTTTAATTTTTTTTATATTTTTCGGCAAAAACCACTAATACAAAAGAAGACAAAAGAGGACAAAATTGAATAGAGAAAAGAAAATTTCTTAGATAAGTTAAACATTCTTGTTTCTCTCTGTCAGTTACCACACGTAATACGGTTTAATTACCATATAATACAATAAAAATTTTACTTAATCAACATATGACATAAAATTTATCTTCGGCATTATTTGACTAGTGGAAATTAGGTAAATCTATTTTATTAAAATTGAAGTACAAAATAGAACCAACAATATTTTCAACAGATTTATAACATCTTTTCTTTCTTTGTTTTCACTCATCTTAACTACTTTATTTATTGCATTTTTTTCTAAATAATTTGACAGCATTTATTATAGAAGTATGAAATAGAATATACCTATTTTTAAGTGTTTTATTATATATTTTACATTCTTTTTTTCATACTTCTTAACTACCTTATTAATTGTCTTTATCATAATAATTTGACATCGTTTATTTTTCGTGTTAACCATAATAATTCCATATGTTTGAATGAATTTTCTCCATCTGCGACAAGAATTCAAACTAGTTAACAAAAAACTTTTTATTTGTTTACATAATCAGTTAGGTATGGATACCATATACATATTTGGGTATGGATCGGTTCTTTCGGATATCGATTTTTTTGGGTTTTGAAATTAAGATTTGTTCGGGTATGAGAAATTTTCGGATGAGATTCGAGTAGGGTTCTTCCAGATCTGGGTGGGTTTGGTTGTGATGTGTAGGAACATAAAAATGAACAAAAAATTTTCAATCAATTATCATGTAATACGGTTTACTTACCACATAATACAATAAAAACCTTATTTAATCAATATGTGATACACAATTTATCTTCAGTATTATTTGACTAGTGGAAATGGAAATTAGGTAAATGTATGTTAAAACCATATTTCGAAAGTTCAAGTATTGAATTTAAATTTTGTATAAATTGATGTATATTTTCGCACAAGTGAAGTGTTAATGTATTGATCGGGACCATTGGCCCCTGTTGATGTAGGAATTGACCTTCTGTTACTGGTTAACAACAATTCAACGTTTGACTAACGAAAATTAGGTCAATGTATGTTAAAACCAAATTTTGGAAATTCATGTATGAAAATTAAATTTTGTACTAGTAGATGTTTTTGCACAGGTAACATGTTTAAGTATTAATCGAGATCGCTGACCCTTGTTAATGTAAGAATTGGCCAATTTACCAGTTTTGAGGTAAGAAGTTTGGACAAAAAAATCGTATGCTATGTCCCTATATGTAAAAGGGAAAGCTGAAATATCCCGGTTCTGATATGAATTTCGTTTTGTTTTATTTTTTGAGTTGATTACCAAATCAGACACTTTTTTTCTTTTTTTTAGCATCATTAGACACATGCCACTTGAGGCACACTTTTTCCCTCTTCCCTCTATGTGTTTATACCACTATACCCTTGCCTTCTAGTTAAGCTGAGGAAGAGATGAGTTTGTTATATTAATATAATAAGAGTGTGTCTTTTTAGTGGGGACCAAAGAGGGCGACGTATTTTCTTAGAGGAAGAATTAAAGTTTTTGCTTTGGTTTGGGAGACATACAGGAACCGTTTGATTGATACAGATCCAATGGTCAGACTTACTCTCTTTGAAAAAAGTAGGTAAGCTCATAAATGCATATTATCTCTTTTCTCGTAGGAGACGACGAACCATCTGAGTGAATATCACCTTGTCTGTAGCATTCTGCTCATGAGTGGTCATCTCATCATCGTCTGGTTTGTACTCACCTGAAATATGGACATCCTCTGTGTGGACTTCCATATCATCCACGTCCTAAAATTCCAACAAAAAAAGACTTAATCATAGGCATTCCAAACAGCTTAGGGTGCTGACATGGTCTGATTGAGCGTCACCTGGTCCGTAGCATTCTGCTCATGAGTGATCATCTCGTCCTCGTCTGTTTTGGCTCAACCGGAATATGGACATCCTCTGTGTGGACACCCATATCATCCATATCCTACAATGATACCCGAAAAGAGATAGTAAAGGATAACATCACCTTCATACTGTGAGAAGAAAAATAGATAGTTTATTATGACTGAAAGATCACCTGGTCAGTGCGAGGATGGTTGTCCGCGATATTCATCTGATCCGTGACCACCTCGTTGTCCACGTCGTTTGTAGTCCTAACAACGTGAACCTCGTCATGTGATTTGTTTAACATCCATTTCATATATATATATATATTTAACATCCAAACAAAAGAAATGTGTGGACATGGATGAATTCATTTCCACAGACGACATGTCCATCATTGCATGTCCACTCTTTACATGTCCACATTCTACAACAATCACTTTTTGACAAATTCAGCAAATCGCATCACCATACTCTTTAAAGATAATAAGATTTGATGTTCTCATTTATTAACTCTTTTAAATCCATTAATACAGAAATCTATTTTCAAGTTCCAGAGAAACAAATTATCTATAGTGAAACAATATACGACACAAGTATCCACGATGCTTCATCCATATGCATCTGTCCAAAATAGCTCTCATCCATGATGTTGTCGTCCACAATAAATCCATTCAGGCTGAACTTGTGTAAAGTTGAACCAGAAATCTGGGGATTTTGTTGTCCTCCCATAAATAAGAAATAATTAGATGAGAAAAAATATATCAAGAACAACTGATAAATTCTAACAAAAAATTGAGCTTTTTAAACGAAGAACAAATATTAAAGCCAAATCTGGAAAGCTTTAGCAAGAACAACATACAACCCCAACAAAAAAAATAATTTTTTAAACAACGATGTAGTAAGAAGAACAGATTTTAAAACCAAATCAAGCAAACAAACAACAGATGGCTCTAACAAAAAATGAGATCCACAACAGGTGGTCGTGGCTGACGGAAACGAGGCGGAACGGCAACATAAAAACCCAGTCACCGAGGCGAATTTGCAGTGGAACCCGAGTAACCCATCTTCTGATTCTTCTTCGAGAGCTTGACTGAGCTTTGGATTTCATGGAGCCTCCATGAGTTCTCTAGAGCTCCCCTGAGCTTCTTCGATTGCATTATAATTCAAGAAAAAGTGAGAAAAATTAGCGAAAGAGAAAAGTTAAGGAGGATCCCAATTGGCTATCTTCTTCGCCATTTTTCTTCACCAATTTGAACTTTGATTTTCTGGGTTTTGAAAATCTTATCTCAATCGCCGTTCGAATAAGAAGAAGATAAGGGTTTTGAAATTGGGAAAGTGAAAGGGGTTCTGTGTCTGCGATGCTTGTTCAAAGAAAAATAAAAAATTGATAAAGTCAAGTAACTACGGTTACTTTTCTCAGGTTAAGCCATGTGTGGTCAGGTTGGTAATGGGGGTACAAAAGACTTTCTCCAGCCATATTGTGTGTGGCAAGTAGGAAGTGACTAAATGAGTAAAACAAAAGACATAAAGTGTCTTACAGCGTAAAAAAATCTTATTTTTTAAATGAAAAGAGGTGAATTACACAAAAACCGATAGATATAATGTTATTTACAAAATTACCCTGGTAATATCAACCCACCCGACGACCATCTCATGAAATCGGGTTATCCTAAAAACCCGTAAACTCAAATGCGGCTACAGATTGGTACTCTCCTTTTCTAATTTAACTTTCCCCCCTTGTTAAACCTCACTCTCATTTACCTGACTAATTGAATTAAAGCGAGCTCCCTCTCCAACTTTGTAACCGTGAAACTGGGGAGAACTATCAGAAACCAGAAACGAGAAAGGAACAACGAGGTAAGTTCCATCGAACTCCTTGCATGTTGATTTCGATTTGGTGAAGGGTCGTGTTCCTTCTTGTCGTGTCCGTGATGTCGATTTAGGGGGAAGTCGTGTCACGTGGCTCTCTATCAAATGTGGTTAATTTGTTCGGCTTTAACTCTGGAACGGAATGGCTAAGACGAGATGGACAAGAAATAAGAAATCGAAGCAAGTTACAAAGAGAACTTCTCCAGAAAAAGTAGAGAATGAGAAATATTGTGAAGAATAAAAATAATTTGAACTCTCATCAAGAAGAAGCAAATGCAAACACAGTTGAAAAAGAAGTAGAAAAAGAAGAAAAAGAGAATTCAGTAGAACAAGAAGCAGAAGAAGACGAGAAATCATGAGAAGAGAACTCAGGTGACAGAGAAGAAGAAGAAGACGAAGAAGAAGAAGAAGAGAGTGGATCTAAGGAGAGCTCGGGTCAGGGACTCGGGTTGTTGAGAATGTCCGGACCAATGACAAAGAAGATAAGGATGAGGGAAGTAGCAGCCAAACTGTAAGTAACTGTAGGAACAGAACAGTTAGTAGTTCTACGTCACTCTCCTTATAGTTTGCCAAACATATTGGTAGAAAGAAGTGTTAAGGTCGTTGGCAGACTAACGAGCTTCATTTCGCGTGGTTACAGCACACACCTGGGTAATTGGTCTTTTGCATTGTCCATTAGAGTCTTGGTCGACGTCCGGCTCTCTCGGAGTGATGTCTTTGCTTGGCTTTTCAATTCCGTCTTGAGGTTGATGCGAGAGCTGCGAAGGCATCAGAAGAGGTATTCACGCCACTGGGAATTCTTGTTAGTTCAAACTTTTGGAATTGCTGGGTTATCCCTCGTAGCACCACGAGATAGTCTCTCATCCGTTCGTGTTTGGCTTTTTATTCCCCATGGAACTGGCTCATTACTAGTTGCGAGTCGCTGAAGGCACTGCTTTATGGACGCCTATTCTCAGAGCGAGAGGGATCCGGCGATGAAGGACTCGTATTCTGCGTCGTTGTTCACGGCGTTGAATCCTAATCGAATGGATTGTTTGATCATCTCCCCGGTTGGGGATGCAAGCTCGATCCCCACTTAGGAGCATTGCTTCGAGGATGCTCCATTGACGTGGAGTGTCCACTTGTCGGAATGACCTTCCAAGTATTTGTTTGCAGGGACCAGTTCTATGACCAAGTCGGCCAAAACCTGCGGTTTAGAGCTCGCACGAGGTTTGTACTCAATATCGTATTCATTTAGCTCGATAGTCCACTTGGCCAATCTCCCCAATTGGCTTGGACTATGTAACACTGTCTGCATGGGTTGGGATGTCATAACTGAAATCGTGTTGAATTGAAAAGATGGCCTGATTTTTTGTACATACATGACGACGGCTAGTGCCAGCTTTTGCATCGCTGGATATCTTGTTTGAGAGTCGATCAACTACTTGATTACATAGTATATCAGCTTCTGTTCATTATTCTCATTGTGGATCAGGAACCACTAACTGCGGACTTTGGGGTCGTTGTATAGAGGTACATGGTTTCTCCTTTGAGAGGTTTAGATAATATCAGAGGATAGCTGTTTTCTAATCCTAAGTCGCAGATACGAAGTATTAGTGAAGTTACCATTGCCAATTAGTATTCTCTTCACCAAACAATTCGCCACCGTAAAAAAAAAATAACAAGGGCGTCATGATGGGGAGCGAGGATATTTTAATACTCCTTGGCTGTGAAACCTATTACGCCAATTCCTAGGAGAAGGCGCTTTAGTTTCCCGGCTTTTTCGCTGTTCTTGGCATTTATGGTGCTCTTCTTATCAGTCGCATGCGTGATGCTGCTTACTTCTAAGCTGCCAGATGTCACGTTGATCACCTTATCATGTTGAGATGGTGAGGCGGGAACAGTTCTGGCTAGTTGATTTTCCCTCCTTTATATTAAAGAAGTTGTTGGTTTTGTTAGAAAGGAATTCTCGGAGGTACCTTTTCTTTAGTAGCTCGTTGACTTCCATTTTCATTGAGATGCAATCCTTCCTCTAATGACTGTGGTCATTCACACCACTAGTTATTGTTCCAGAATGTTTCTTGTACTTTCATCTTCTGATGCCACTTACCCTGTGAGCTGATATGCTCAAATTAACCTTAAGCTACTCTATCAAATAAGAGGTTAAGTTGTAGCAGTTAAGGATCGAATCCACATAGACTCTAAGATTGCACAATAGATTTATTGCTTTCGAAGTAAAGCTAGAAAATAATGATGTAAAACAGTAAATTAAGAGAATGTGTTTGTAAGTTATCAAGATGAGGGGACGCTAGACTTAGGTATAAAGTCGGCCAGGGCCAATCTTGTAATATGTGGAGACTTCTGGGCCAGACTTGATTCTCGAAATAGAGTCGGCCTGTCTATTCACGTCGGTGTCGAGCGACACCAGTGAATGTGTCGATCGACACTCCTTTCAAAACTCAGCTCTTAGTTTTGTTTTCTTGAATAGCTATGAGTTTACTTATCATTATGCTCCAAATGGCTTCATGGTCTCCACATTGATCCAAAACACTCCTAGACCTGAAAAACTCCAAAATAGACTCAAAAAATAATATAAAGACTCTAAATAAGACTTATACTATAGCTAAAAACAAATAAAGTTCCATAGTATATCATTTTCCAAAGGAAGGTGTTTTTTAACGAGACCACAAGTTGCTTTCATATTACCTATTTAATTGATCCAAAGTCCAACAAGAAGTTATCTAAGTTATTTTTAATTTAATTTTTCTTTTAAATTTCAAACTCAATCATTTTTTAGTTTTTGAGGGAGCCTTTGCATTTATTTTTTGCTGAGTTTCGAGGGAACCTTGTGCATGTACAAGTCTCACTCTCTACTTTATATGTGCTGGACGAAATCAGTCTAAGGAATGAAGCAATATTTTTATGAAAACCTTTTGTTGAGTATTATCTCTTCTGTTGGTGTGTAATATCCAACAAATCAAGAATCAATCTCTTTGATATGTTATATCCATAGTAACCGATCTAGGAGTATCAAGAGCCATCCGCAAACTTTGTGTCACCATTTGATCCACACTCCGGTGTTTGAGGCTTGACGACATCCAAAAGCAAGGCCAATCCCTTCTCAACCTTTGTAAAGTGTCGATCTTGGCTAGGATCTCTTCAATTAGCTAGACATATTTACGAAAATAAACATAATATAATATCTAATTCCGTAATAGAAAAAAACTGTGTTATCGACCATATTGCATAGTTTATAACACATGATGCATGAAAAAAAAAACACCGGAGACATGTAAATGGACGCATGTGAAGGGAGAAGAAGAATCAGTGTATAGATCCAAATTCCCTCAGAAACAAGAACCAAAGGGTACAAAAAACAATTAAAGTGCCAGAGACTAAAACCATATAAGAACCCTGGGAAAAGGCAGGAAGCAGGAATAGTGGTAAATACTATAATTGGCCCATAGAAAATGTCGAAGGAATGGCAGTATCGACATGGCCAAACATTTCCAATCTCTCCATCTCAAAGCCTGAGTTGTTCAAGTTCTTTGGCAAATGGGATCCCAGATCAAGTGGCCTCAGAAGATTGAAAGCACCAGAAACATTCTGGAACCAGAACCGGTGGTGTGAATTTCACAACGACCACGGTCATAATATGGAGGATCGCAACTCACTGAATATGGAAGTGAACAAGATACTAAAGAAAAACCTATGGGAATTCCTTTCCAACAAAGCCAAGAACCTCCTTAATAATGAGGGGAATAACCAACTAGTTGGAACTTCTCCTGCCTCGCCACCTCGACACGATAGGGTGGTAATATAATATATGGCGGCTCATAAATAAGCATCATCACGAATGCGGCTGTGAAGAAGATGAACAGAAACGCCTAAAATGGCCAAGAAGTCGGGAAACCAAAACGCTTGCTCCTGAAAACCGACGAAATAAGTTTTCCAGCCTAGAAGCAGGAGAAAATTCTAGTTCTCCATCATGACGCCCTGGTTATTTCTCTCACAGTGGTGAATTTTTTGGTAAAGAAAATACTAGTGGACAATGGAAGCTCCACTAATATCATTTTGCTAGCTGCCTACAATGACTTAGGAATGGAAAAAGATGCCTTGACCCAGAAAATCACGCCACACATAGGGTTCAGCGACGAGGTCAACAAAAAGCGTAGGAGAAGTCATGCTTCTTGTCTACACAGAGGGAGTAAAACATGACAAAATTCGTGGTGATCATCTGCAACTTGTCCTACAACATGATAATGGGACGCCCCTATATCTACAATATGGGAGCTGTCCCTTGTACTCTCCATCACGCAATCAAGTTCCATACTCCTTTGGGCATCAAGGAAACAAAGGGGATCAATAGAATTTCCACTCCTCCTATCAAACAACTCTCAAAGATAAGACTAATGTCTTATAGCAATTACAGCAAACTCCCCAGTCTTACATACAAAGTAAAATACATTTATACAAATATTTGAAAGTGTGGGGGTAAATAGCAAATGTTTGTTGAAATACATATTATCACCAGCTGTAGACTTTTTAAGTGAACATCTCTTTTCGATTCCTTCAGTAATCAATGCTATTTCATGTAATGTTCCCTTAACTCTTTAACCAAGCATAACAAAACAAAACTTATGTTCTCCGTCTAAATATAATCTTAGGTCTGCCACTGGTTATCACACGAGCAATCCAATAGCTATAACTTGAGTTCTGATCAATGCTGATCCATATGCCACATATTTAATGTTATGAGCTGCATTAAAAAGTTGATCACAAATGGAGTAATTTTTATAGATTATTTCCAATCATGAGATCAGTTGTTATATCATCAAAAATTTGGTTGAAAGCCTATTACTTAAGAGGGTGTTTTGAATCCATAAATGGAGTAATACATGATACTCTTCTAAACAAATCTAATAGCAAATCATCTTATTAGTGTAAAATGACGCTGTTTTGAAGAGAATGAATTGATCGATTTATATTCTCTATGTTTACTCATAATTAACTGGACATATTTACGGCCAAAATAAACATAATATAAAATCTAATTCCGTAATAGAATATAACTGTGTGTATGTATCGATCATGTTGCATAGTTTACAACGCAGGAGACATGAAAACAAACAAAACTTATTAAAGAAACTCAAAACAAATTAAAAGCGCTAAATATAATGTTTCCGAGAAGAAGGAAGAGTGTCGGCCCAGGTTCAACATTGATTATATAATTTTCGGACACTAAACCATTGCGTAAACCCAATCAATAAGAAGCCCAACGGTTTGATTTTGAACTCTTCCTTCGTCGTCTTCCTCATTTCTGGATTCCAGTTTTCACTCAGACAATCAGGAGGGCAAATGGGTATAATACAGTGTCAACAAATGCTTTCGCCGTTCTCCGTGCATTTCTGATTTGTCTTCTGAAGCAGAAATAGAACCTCCACTTACCTTCACAAGGTTAGGGTTTTGTCCAGTTCCAGCTTTTGTTATGGTTTTGTCTCAGATGCAAAAAATATTCAATCGTTACTAAGTTTTCGGTTCGCTTTTTCTTTTCAAGGTATGGACAGAATCAGTGGATTATCTGATGAGTTACTGGTTAAGATACTATCATTTGTTCCGACAGAAGTTGCTGTATCCACTAGCATCTTGTCTAAAAGATGGAAGTGTGTGTGGATGTGGGTGCCTAAACTCGAGTTTGTAATGAATCATTTTGGGCCCGACATTTCACTTCAGGACTTTATCAACAAGAATCTTCCATTACTTAGAGCTCCGGTCATAGAGAAGTTTCGCCTCCAATGTTTCTCCAAATCATTTCGACCTGAGGATATCAATCACTGGGTTGGAATCACGATTTCTCGTTGCATCGTTGAGCTTGATATCAACTATTTTTCTTTTTGTCACAAGGAAGAACTTGCTATGTTACTGCCAAGCAGCTTGTATACCTGCAAATCGCTCGTGACTTTGAAACTTACCGGCCATAGGATTCTTGTGGATGTTCCTCGAACAGTTTCTCTTCCTTCACTGAAAACTATGTTACTACACGAAGTAACTTACTCAACTGAGGATTCTCTTCGACTGCTTCTATCCTATTGCCCTCTTCTTGAAGATCTGGTTATTAGCAGAGATGGGAATGACAATATTAGAGGGATTGTTATTATTAGCCCGTCTTTGCAGAGGTTAACCTTACCTATAGATGGTGGAACTTCTGATTCCAATGAGTATGTGATAGTTACTCCGTCTTTGAAGTATGTCAAAGTTAAGAATTATGCAGCAGAAGGGTTCTCCTATTTGGTTGCGCATATGCCTAAAGTGGAAGAGGCTGATATCATTGCTGAGAATCAATATCATCTGGAGAAAATTTTCGAATCAATTACATCTGTCAAACGCCTTTCTTTATGCGTATGGGTCAACGAAGAAAAAGAGGTAAAACTTCATTTCCATCTACTAGCTTCAAGCTCGCAAAATCTTAATATTATCACTTGTTTTTTTTTTTGGCTTGAGAATGAATCCTCTGTTATTTACTTGTCATGTGGTGCAGTATATGTATCATGATGGTATTTACTTCAGTCACCTTGAACATCTGAAGCTATGTATCAGCTTTGATTATTGGTCGATGTTACTTTTCCGGTTGCTCCAAGATTCTCCTAATTTACGAGTCCTCAAACTCTACGTCAGTGTACGTTTCTTCCTTTGACTAATTTCCTAATCGAAAACAATTTTTATCTTCAGTGTATTTTAAGTCTCTCACTCTTCTTTTGTTGATCTTAGTGTGATGATTCAAGGAAGTATGAAGCTGGTAGCTGGAACAATAACCAGAGCTCTGTTCCTGAATGTTTGTTGGAGAGTCTTGAAAGTTTCGAGTTTGCAGGGTACAGAGGAAGGCCCGAAGAGAGGATTTCGTGAGTTTTATCTTCAAAAATGCTTGTCGCTTGAAGTCTTCATCAATCACGTCTCCACTTTATCCCGATGAGGAAACTTGTTCCTCAACAGAAATGTGATGAAGGAGTTCCTGCAATTCATTTATTCTGGATTTTGGGTTTCTCTTGTTGTCCAAGAACAATTAGGTGTTTACTCGATTATGGAACTTGATTTTTGAACAGAAACTTATCATGTGGTGATTGATTCTACCGTCTCCTTGTACGGGCTCACTGCTGATTGATCTCTATGTGAGCAAAAGTCCTTCCTTGAATGGCTTCTCTGTACTACTCAAGCCAGTTCTCGTATAATATAGTCGCTGCAGTGAGTGATAGTGAGAACTGTAGAGCCAGTTCAAGACCATCGCATAACATGTTTTATTGAATGGCTTCTCTGTACTACTCAAGCCAGTTCAAGACATGTTTTATTACCAAGTTAAAAAATGGTTTAGTTTTCGAAGGAACCTTTATATTTAATGTTTGCTGAGTTTTGAGGGAGCCTTGTGCATGTACAAGTCTCACTCTCTACTCTATATATGCTGGAAAAAATCAGTCTAAGGAATTAAGCAATCTTTTATCAAAATATTTTGCTCAGTATTATCTCTTACATTGATGTGTAATATCCAACAAATCAAGGATCATTCTCTTCGGTGTGTAATATCTAGAGTAGTCGATCTAGGAGTATCAAGAGGAATCCGCAACTCTTGTGTCACCATTTGATCACACCCCTTGTGTTTGAGGCTTGACAGCATCCAACAGCATGGCCTATTCCTTCTCAGCTTTTCTAGAGTGTAGATCTTGGCTAGGATCTCATTAGGTAGTCTCAAGGAAAGGCGTCCTTGATATTACTCAAATTATTCTATGAGCAACTTTACTCTCTCAAATAAGAGGTTTAGTTGTATTATTTAGAGATCAAATCCATAGGGAGCAAGGACACACAATAAACTCAATGAAGTCAAGATTAAGCTAGGCAAACATATAATAGAGTAAGAAATCAATGGAGTTTCAATACAAAGCTTTGAAAGAATCTTGGATCTTTTCTTCAATCTAAAAAACCCTAAAACTGCATGCTGTGAATAATAGAAAGTTAAAGCGCGTGTGTTACCTAAAAAAATGGCAGAGCACATAAATATTATGTTAAAGTCGGCTAGGAGTAATCTTGTAATATGTGAATTTGTAGGCTTCAAGTCGGCCACAAACAAGTCGGCCCGTCTTCTCGCGTCACTGTCGAGCGACACCAAGGGGTCAATGTCAACCGATACTCCATCAAAATATTGATTCTGGCTGGTTTCTTGAACAGTTACAAGTTTCGCCAATCTTTAGCTCCAAAAGGTTTCATAATCACCACATTACTCCAAAACATACTCGGATCTGAAAATACTTTAAAAACTTCAAAACATAATAAATAGACTTTAAAAAAGTTATATACCATGGCTGAAAACTGGTAAAATCCATGGTATATCAACTTCCGCAGACTTACCATTTGCTTGCCCTTAAGCAAAAGATAGAATAGTCCTGTGATAGAAGTTTAAAAAAGTCAGGGACTCAGACAATTTAAAATCACAACCTTCACCTTTGCGATGTTGCAAGCCACATCAAATAAGTACCAACTTCAAGGGAACTTCCATGTATTAGACCTTAACTTACCAACCAAACCATCCAGCCCACTGCTCAATTGATTTCATCTGACATACCCCTCTACTAACCTCATTTCCGCATATAAAAATGTGTAGGCTACATCTTGGGAGTATCAATCAAGGGACACATAGATTCAACTCAAACAAGTATCTGGACCAACAGGTAGTCTTATTCTGATTCTTTCACTCTCTCTACTCTCTTCTCTGAATCATATTATGTAAATTCCAATGAATAGTGAAATTGATGCATTCCGTCTTGTTCATCTTCTTTTGGATTTTTTTTTGATAAAATGTAGGCGAATAGTGGGGTCATCGGTAATGTACCTACCCCTTGCTTCCAGCAATGTGTGATCATTCCTTTGAATTAGAATAGTGGGGTCATAGGTAATGTACCTATCCCTTATCATCTTAAGAAATCCTCTCAATCTTTTATAATATAGATGCCGAGGAGAGTTGAAAGGGGAAAAAGACTTGCAAGAAAATTCCGATCCAATTTATACCAAGCCCCAAAACAAGCAAGTTGGACTGATTAAGGTTGGAAGTCAGCTTTGGTTTCTCCAGTCTTCAGCTAGCATGAATGTTATTGGCAGGTGATCAACTTTGGTGTTTCCATTCAGTACACCCAGTAGTCAATAACCTCAAAGAATGGTTGTAGAGAGTGGTTAGAGTAGTAATAAAAATTGAAAAATTTCATCATCCCTTTCTTGACTCTATTAAACTAGTAAAAATTTTAAAAACTCAAAAGAAAATATGGTATTAGTAATACCTCCCCCAGACTTAAACAACACTGTCCCCAATATTATAAAGTCTAAGATTTTTGGGAAAATAAATCATAAATACAAATTCAATAAGGAAAGACGATCTACCTGGTCGCTGGATATGAGTGTTGATCGACACAATTAAGTGACGATAGATCAATGCTCGTAATGCTCTGTCGATCGGCAATGATCAGGTGTAGGTCGATGATGGGTACATACTCTCTTCCTCCGATATTTTCGTAATAACCTGAAATAAATAAAGCACGAAATCAGTAAAATATGAAAAATAAAACTAAGTAAAAATTACCAATGGGTAGCCTCTGACATCACTCAAATTATCCTAATGAGTGAATTAATCTATCAAATAAGAGGTTCAATTGTAGTACTTAGGGATCGAATCCACAGAGAGTTAGGGCACACAATATACCTAAACAGTTTATGATTAAGCTAGGTAAATAGATTATAAAATAGTAAATAAAATAAAACAGGTTGAACAAGGTAGTTGTTCTAAAGGGACTGAGAGTTGTTTGATGGAAGGATGGTTTACTAGATCTAGGGTCTCAGACAATCAAGATTATAGAGATATAGAATGCAAACAGTATGTGATGAAAATCCTAGAACTCAAACTTAAATAATAATCTAGCAACTTTCGCATGTTTAGATTATCTAATGTCTAGATCCCAGATCTCAACTTTCGTTTGTTTGTTGATCATGAGAAAGTGTCGATCGATGATTCAATATGAATATCAATCGATACACCTTTCAAAACATCAATCGATATAACTGTCGTTGCATCGATCGATGTTTCTTCTAGCAAGCTTTACGAACAGGTTTGATGTGTTCACTAAGTTAACTAAATCAGCTGTCGCCTGTTTCTAGTAATCCTAGCTCAAGAGAATTAATTCAGGTAATAGACCATGCTGTCGCGTGCGCCTAACTATTCTATGATCAGGGTTCTAGTCCGCGACTCTAGAACACAAGCAGTAAGAATAATTCTAATAAAGGATGTCTAATTATCACCTTAGTAATTCTATAGTTTTAACTAATCCATCAAGAACCCTAATTAACCCTAAACCTAGCAGGTGGATCTATTCAGACATGAAGTTTACCACATAAATCATAGATGAATATATGTAAAATAGAAAGCAATATATGATAAAACCAAAGGAGTTCCAAGAGGACTCTAAAGGAGTTCCTCTCTTCTCTCCTAACCTAAAACTTGGAATAAAAGAAAGCGTAGCCGTCAACAATGGCTTAGAAAATACATAAATATGATTTTAGGTAGTCCAGGAGCATCTTGGTAATTTATGGTAATAAATTAGGCTTGGCACTCGTTCTGGCATCACCGTCTATCGACACCAAGGGTGCACCATCGATCGACGTTCCTTCATCTCCTCGACAGCTTCATCTCACGAGGCAGATGTACCACTCTTCAGTAAAACAGGAATAACGTTTGATCTAACCGTTGGATTGGTCTGAAACCGGCGGCACTGGAAATCTAACTCAAAGCTCTATCTTGTTTCAAAAGATGGGCTCATCGCACCATGGGAAGGTCTCCATCCATAAACATCTGACGCATCTGTGCAGTTCTTCATTCAAAAGTCTCCAAAAGGCTCCAAAATCACCAAAGTTCACCAAAACGTACATGAACCTGTAAATACTCCAAAAAGACTCCAAATAGCAATAAATGTATTCTAAAACACTCATATACCATGGCAAAAAGTGGGTAAAATCCATAGTATATCAACTCCCCCCAGACTTACCATTTTGCTTGTCCTCAAGCAAAACAAGAGTAGTTTTGTGAAAGAGATTTGAAAACAGCATGGACTCACGCAATTTTAAAACTTACTATCTTCACCTCTACAATGTTATAAGCCACATCAAATCAATTTCAACGTTAGAGGTACTTTATATACCCTATGCTAGCTTAGCAACACAATTCATCTACCTAACAACTTAGCAAATCCTGTCTGACTAACCTCATTTCTTGCATAAATAAATGTGTGGGCTTTACCTTGGAAGTATCAATCAAAGGACACATGGACTCAACTCAAGCAAGTATCTGGACCAACATGTAGTCTTCTCTGATCCCTTTCTTCCATCTTTCTCTCTTCTATGAATCTTTTTATCTCAATTTCAATGGAAAGCGATACTGATGCAGTCCATCTTGTTCATCTTCCTATTGATTTTCTTTTTCTCTTTCTTTTGACAAAGTGTATGCGAATAATGGGGTCACAGATAATTTACCTATCCCCTGCTTCCAACAATGTGTGATAATTCCTTTCTGAATTAGAATACTGGGGTCATAGAAGACACTCATACCCCTCTGCATCTTCCAGGAAATCATCTCAATTTTTTATTTTTAGATGCTTGAAGAGAGAGAGAGAAGGGAACCAGAAACATAGACTTTTACCTTCTAGACTTGCAGGAGGAACCTGATCCAGTGTATACTAAGCCCCAAGATAAGTGAATAAGTCAAATTAGGTTGGAGGTCAGCTTTGGTTCCTTCAAACATTCTCAAAAAGTGTGGTCATAGTTGACAGGTGATCCAATTTGGCATCTCTATAGTACACTCTGTAGTCAGTAAATCTAAGAATGGTGCTAAAGAGTGGTTAGATAACAAGTAAAAATTGAAAAAGTTCATCATCCCTTCTTGACTTAATAAAACTTTTGAAAAACATTTAATAAGACTCAATAAGTAAACTAATATCAGCAAACCCCCCCCCCCCATAGACTTAAATTACACTATCCCAGTGTATATCTAGTCAAAGTTTGGTGAGAACATAAATCATAAGCACACAATTTAACAAGTAAGAACGATAACCTGCTCACTGATGTCAGTGTCGATCGACACAATGAAATGACAATCGATCGTTGTTGCTGAAGTGCTGTCGATTGATATCGACATGGTCTTATTGGTTGACGGCTAGAGCAATCGACCAATCATCTACTCGGATCTTTTTTTTAACTAAAACAAAATATCAGTAGAACCTCCCCTAGACTTAAACAACACTGTCACCAGTGTTATACAGTCTAAAATCAGTGGGAATATAAATCATAAGGACTAAATTTAACAAGGTTTCACGAGTATACTTTCCATTGATGTGAGTATCAATCAACACAGTTAAGTGACGATCGATACACGTGATGCTCTATTGAGCAACACCGGCCGGTTGTCGAACGATGCTGGTGCAGAACTCATGAATCTTGGATCATTTTTTTACCTGAAATAAATAAACACGAAAAGACAGTAATAAACAAAAACAAAACCAACTTTTTATGAACAGTATCGCTGCTATAGTAAAACAGCTACAGTATCACCTCTACAGTGTCGATCGATGTTAATGCTACAGTGTCGCTTGATGTTATGCTACAGTGTCGTCTCCAACAATTATTCCAATAATTACATATCCGTTCTGACTTATGGACGATAAAGTTAATAAGTGGTATACTATATGCATTTGTATCTTAGAACTTCTTCTAACGACCTACGCATTTTGGTATAATTTTAAAATGGACGACAGTCACTGTTCATCTTTTTTTTAACCTGTAATAAATAAAAACGAAAATCAGTAATATATGAAAACAAAACCAAATTTAAAACAAACCAAATAGTGGTTTGCCTCCCACTCAGCCCTTATTTTAAGTCATTAGCTTGACTTCTGGAGATCTGATTCAGTCCGGATGAGAATGAGAACATGCTCCAAAACAAGTCTCAGTGTCTACTCTCTGAAGCTTTATCATTCTTTTGTGAAAGCCTCCTCCATAGACTCTTCTCCTTTTTCTATCATATCAGCAATAAGGAGTGCTCGAAGCTTTGCAAATGGTTTTGAGAAACAGCACTCTGGATTTCCTGACACCATCTGAGAAGTGAGGAACCAATGATAACTGCGGACCTTCCTTGATCCTTTTTCTCTTCTTCCAATTCTTCCTTTTCTTTCCCCAGACTTGTTTGATCGCGTGGTGGTGCCTCCATCAAGAAGATTTTGACACACTTCAAACTCATTTTGCTCTGATACGCGATCGGTGTCGATCGATGATGAAGTGGTAGTGTCGATCGATGCTGGTTTGCTGATGTCGTTCGATATTGCATCTTTGGGTCCTATATCGACTTTACTTCTATATATCAACCCTCTCTGAGAAGCTTCTGCATGTAGATGATCATCAAATACTCCACTGTAAGAACCTAACTGCATACTTCTATCGGGTAGAATAGGCAACTCAACATCAGCGATAGCGCAGGGAACCACAATCTTCACAGGGTCATGTATCCTCTTTACTCTTTTGTTAATCCCAACAGGTTCTTCTGCGCATATGAGTGGTATTAGATGTTTGGGGACACCAAGGTGTGAGGTCTCAGACTTTTGCATGCTCTCCTCAATTGGTTCCATTTAACCTATGTATTCTGGCATCTCATCCAACTATGAGTCTCGATCGATCTCATCAGGTTGGTGTCGATCGATGCTATCCCTTGGAAAAGTCTCTAGACCTTTTCCCGAAGTGTGCTGATCGTCATCAAGCTTCTGCTTCGACTTCTGATCCATGTCCTCAATCCATTCGTCTAGCTTCAAGAAGTCTTCCATAGTTACTTCTTCACTCATATCCAAATCTCCAAGCTATTGTCCATCCTCGAGCTCCAAGAATTCTTCTAGCTCCAAGAAATCTTCCATGGTGATCTCTTTGTCTATATTTGGGGCAAGGTAACAACTTGATACATCAGTGCTCTTCTCTGTCAAGTCTGCAATGTCCTGAGGATAACTCATTTTTCTGGGATTTCGAGTGGTATCAATCGAAGACAAAAGTCTGTGTCAATCGATGCTGAAGTGCTAGTGTCAATCAATGTTGATGTAGTGGTGTCGATCGATTATGAGGTCGGACCACTAATATCAGCTTCTTCAACTCCACTCAGGTCTCCAGATCTATGTTGTTCATCATCATCTATCGTATTATGCTTGACACTGTACTCTGTTCAGTTCGTCCCTCTACTTACCCTCATATGCATGTTGAACTTGAATGTCTGGCTTCTTGATGTGAGTGCTCATGGTTTCAAATTCCTCATTCGGTTCAGTGTAGACTACACCCAACATCTGACTGAAACTAGACATCAATTCTTTCTCCTTTCTTTAATCATCTCGTCCAACATATAATCAAGCTTCCTCTATCGAATTGCTAAAGCTTCATAGAAATTTGTGGAGGAAGGCGGTTTTAATGTCCTCCCAGAGGTTAAAGATCTTGGTTGCAGCTGACTAAACCAGCTAAATGCATCTCCAGATAGAGAATAGGGGAAGATCTTGCAAATAATGTGGTCTACATATACTTCATTATGCTCGCTTGCTGAGGCTAGCTCCTCAAGTTCTTTGATAAGGTCTCTGGGATATTCATGAGGAAGACCTTGGAAAGTGCCCTCACTTCCCCAATCATACCATTCACGGTTCAGATCAAAGTTATTCATCTCAGCAACATCAATCACATCGGGGATTACGGTACTCTGCATTAATCAATTGTCATTCGCTGTTACGAGGCGACCTTCTTCGTCTCGAAAGATACCATTCTCATCGACCTTAAGTATGAGCACTTCAACCTTTTCGTCTCCACGCGGTAACGTCGTTGAAATTCGATGAACGGTGTCGATCGATGATGAAGTGGTAGTGTCGATCGATGATGAAGTGGTAGTGTCGATCGATGATGAAGTGGTAGTGTCGATCGATGATGAAGTGGTAGTGTCGATCGATGATGAAGTGGTAGTGTCGATCGATGATGAAGTGGTAGTGTCGATCGATGATGAAGTGGTAGTGTCGATCGATGATGAAGTGGTAGTGTCGATCGATGATGAAGTGGTAGTGTCGATCGATGATGAAGTGGTAGTGTCGATCGATGATGAAGTGGTAGTGTCGATCGATGATGAAGTGGTAGTGTCGATCGATGATGAAGTGGTAGTGTCGATCGATGATGAAGTGGTAGTGTCGATCGATGCTATCCCTTGGAAAAGTCTCTAGACCTTTTCCGAAGTGTGCTGATCGTCATCAAGCTTACCTTCGACTTCGATCCATGTCCTCAATCCATTCGTCTAGCTTCAGAAGTCTTCCATAGTTACTTCTTCACTCATATCCAAATCTCCAAGCTATTGTCCATCCTCGAGCTCCAAGAATTCTTCTAGCTCCAAGAAATCTTCCATGGTGATCTCTTTGTCTATATTTGGGGCAAGGTAACAACTTGATACATCAGTGCTCTTCTCTGTCAAGTCTGCAATGTCCTGAGGATAACTCATTTTTCTGGGATTTCGAGTGGTATCAATCGAAGACAAAAGTCTGTGTCAATCGATGCTGAAGTGCTAGTGTCAATCAATGTTGATGTAGTGGTGTCGATCGATTATGAGGTCGGACCACTAATATCAGCTTCTTCAACTCCACTCGGTCTCGGATCTATGTTGTTCATCATCATCTATCGTATTATGCTTGACAACGTACTCTGTTCAGTTCGTCCCTCTACTTACCCTCATATGCATGTTGAACTTGAATGTCTGGCTTCTTGATGTGAGTGCTCATGGTTTCAAATTCCTCATTCGGTTCAGTGTAGACTACACCCAACATCTGACTGAAACTAGACATCAATTCTTTCTCCCTTTCTTTAATCATCTCGTCCAACATATAATCAAGCTTCCTCTATCGAATTGCTAAAGCTTCATAGAGAAATTTGTGGAGGAAGGCGGTTTTAATGTCCTCCCAGCAGGTTAAAGATCTTGGTTGCAGCTGACTAAACCAGCTAAATGCATCTCCAGATAGAGAATAGGGGAAGATCTTGCAAATAATGTGGTCTACATATACTTCATTATGCTCGCTTGCTGAGGCTAGCTCCTCAAGTTCTTTGATAAGGTCTCTGGGATATTCATGAGGAAGACCTTGGAAAGTGCCCTCACTTCCCCAATCATACCATTCACGGTTCAGATCAAAGTTATTCATCTCAGCAACATCAATCACATCAGGGATTACAGTACTCTCTGCATTAATCAATTGTCATTCGCTGTTACGAGGGCGACCTTCTTCGTCTCGAAAGATACCATTCTCATCGACCTTAAGTATGAGCACTTCAACCTTTTCTGTCTCCACGCAGGTAACGTCGTTCGAAATTCGATGAACAGTGTCGGGATGAACAGTGTCGATCAACGCGGGATGAACAGTGTCGATCGACGGGAGATTAACAGTGTAGATCGATGGAAGATGAACAGTGTCGATCTATGGGAGATTAACAGTGTCGATCGACGCGGGATGAACAGTGTCGCGATTAACAGTAGCGGGATGAATAGTGTTTTTTGACACATGATGAATAGTGTCGTTTGATGATTGGTTCATGCTGTCGATCGCTGCTGCTTGGAGGGTGTCGATCGATACTTCCCTTGTAGACTTACGGATCGTGCATAAACTAGCAGACTCCTTCTTTAAAGAACCTAAAAATCCTCTTTTCATTGTTGTTCGTGATACTGAAATGTATGTACCTGAAACAGAAGAAATTTTTTATGTAAATATCCTAATATAGTAAAACCTAGACTATATTTAACTAGATGAGATCTAATGGCGATCAAAACTCCCCGGTTCGGCGCTAAATTTGATATCACTCAAATTACCCTAAGGAGTGAATTACTCTCTCAAATAAGAGGTTTAGGGATCGAATCTACAGAGAGCTAAGGCACACAATATACCCAAACAGTTTATGATTAAAGTAGGTAAATAGATTATAAAGCAGTATAAATTAAAACAGGTCGAACAATGTAGTTATTCTAAAGGAACTGAGAGTTCTTTGATGGAAGGATGATTTACTAGATCTTAGAATACAGTGCCCACCATTTTCTTCAACTCAACCACCATGCTTCCTTCTGCACTCTTTGTTCCCTCTTGCCTTCTGAATCTCACATGTGACTTTGGTGAGCCGCTGTTATACCAATTGAACGTGCAAGATGGGTCTGATACAGAGAGTAACACGTACAAGTATTATGGTTTATTAATTTCACAAAGTACTACCACAGAAAAATATATAGTGAGGATTTCTCTTTACAAAAAAAGTGCATTACTAACTACCTTTTGAGTTGACTAACATGTTACACTCAAAAAGAGATACAACCCTAACAAGTTCAAGGATAAACTAACCAAGGACCCCTCATGATCCCTAATGACCCTTAGCCCTTATATTTTGTGATCACACACACTAAAACCCTTATGCTTACTGCCTTTCTTTTGAGGTTGTGCCTAACCCAAGGCACGCCTTTCTCTACTTATACTTGTGGATTTCATGGCTAACCTTTGCCAAATTCTCAAGGAAAAGATACTCCCATTTAAATTTCCCTTATGGAATACTTCCAAATCTTGTTCAAATCCTTTTGGAAAGCTTCCTTTGATGAATTACTCTTTTTACAAGGTAAGTCATAACATGCTTAGCCTCCAAGTAACCTTTAATTCATCTCTAAGTCGGTTCCAATTTCAGCCTTCGAGTTAACTGCACAGCTTCCGTTCACGTAGCACTTTTTATACTACTCCATATAGTACTTTACCACTGGTACATGGGCACATTGAGGAGTTTTTTTTCTACAACTTCTGAAGTAGTCATTGCACTAACAATTTGATCACCAGACGTTTTCATGAATAATGGGAATTATTACCCATAATGTTAAGACAAATTGCAAATCCAAGATAACTAACGAATGAATTATATATAGATAGATGGACAAGAGAAAGTTGAGTCTTCGTTAAAACCTTGAATGTAATGTAAGTAACAGCTTCGTTTGTGGTTGATCTGAAAGTATCATCATGTACGCAAATAATTTAAACAGTTAACGTTAGTAGTTTTGTTGTTTTCTTGAGAAGTGAAAGAGAAAGCTCACGTTTTTGTTGTTTCAGCTAAAAATTTCCCCTAGATAATACGACAATGAATATGTACGAATGATGCAGACGGTTTGTGTTCCTCTATTTTGTGAACGCTATCTTCCAATTTGGACCAATAATTTATTTGAAGTTCTTCCGACATAAGATTCTCAGTATCTGAATACTCAACTTTTAGTGAATCGCGACTTTGAAAACTCGAATTATTTACAAGATAGAACTTTAATAAACTAAAACTGATAAGATAATACAACAAAATAATACATTTGGAGAATATATTATAATCTCTTCTCTCATACTCCGTTATAGAATAATCCGATGAAGTTAACTAATTATACACGTGCATAAGAACATCAGGAGTGGTTGTGTTCTCATCACAAGTTCTTTCCATAATATAATACTAGTTTAGTTTATTTTTGTATAATAAAATTTCAATTAAAAAAACTGACCAATAAAAAACTGACAACACTCGAAAAACTATAAAACAAAATGTTTGGCAGCAAGGCTCTCTCACCTCTCTCCTTCTTTTACTATACTCTCTTTCATCATTATTTATTATCTTATTATATTTATGGGAAGATTTTGCATTGAAACACAGCTATTGCGCGGATGCTCTAAATAAGTCATAGGAGATACATGTAAAACAACTAGATAAAAAGTAGTTTACTTATTCTTATCTTTACTGATATACCTCTCCGTTTCTGTTCCGGTATTTCTTCCAAGCCACAGTACACTCTCTTTGGAGAGAGAGGAACGGTAGGAAACATGGGGAGCCACCATGTGTCAACCTCACTTTAGTAGCTTCATTGACAAACTGGTACAGAACTGTATCGATTCACTTTGAGGCTACCAGAATGGTAGATTCTACAAGTATTTTCAGGAGTAGTTTGTAAGTCATTGAGGAGGGAAACACTAATGTTTCAATTTTAGCTTTTATAGAAAACATATTTACAGAGTTGTATTCTTTGTACAAAAGTTTTTTTGATTTGAATAATTTTAAACATTCATTCAAAAAAATATACTCAGTAAAAGGGAGCTGTGAGAGAGTGACAGATGCGACTTCTTTTTGAGATGAGAAAATCAATAGAGTAAGTGATGTGAGATTAGAATGCAATCTTGAGCTAGGTGTATAGATAGTTGATTGCTTGTGTTCCCAGCCAAGGTGAGATATAAATCTCTTCCACATTGAAAGAGGAGGTGAACACCGGGCAAATAATTTTGATGTTGATATTATTTTTGCTTGTGTGGTTTGCAGTTTGCAGTTTGATTTAATTGTAGTAAGTCTAAGTAGATTCAAGTTAAAGTCGCACAAATTGGTATCAAAGCTTGCGTTAGATCTGTGAGGCAAATGTGGTTGAAATCTTTAAGATAAGAAATACGGAAGGATGGCAGGATCCAAGTTCGACATCTAGAGATTCGACAGAAACTTTGACTTCTCTTTGTGGAAACAAAGGATGTACGCTTATCTAAGCGTATACGATTAAAGGATATGCTCTTTGCAAAGACTTCAAGATCAGAGATGACAGAAACAACCAGCAAAGACGATGCTGAAAAAAAAAGATAATTGCAAAAGATTGAAAAATGTACAACGGTAGCGGAGAAAGTGAGAAGGTGATGATCATGGTCTTCATGAATGTAGGAGATCACTTCTTGAAGAATATTGAAAAGTGTGCAACGGTAGCGGAGACATGGATTCAGGCCTGCATGGATTCATCTGATCAGGAAGAATATGAGTTATGTACACTGGATGTTTTTTCCATATGATTCCACAAAGAGACGTGTTTATGGAAATGGGAGACGTTGATGCAGGAAAAGTTAGGATGTCAAATAATACAAGTGCATATGTCCAAAGCCATGTCAGTTCTGTTTATAAATCCAGATATAACTGCATTGGTTCTTCATGAGGTACATGCCAAGCATGAGGAGGAATCTGATATATATGGGAACTCTTGAGAATAAAAGATTTGAGTTCAACGGAGCTAATGGATCTTTGAATGTAATCAAAGGTTGTACAGTAATCATGAAAGGAATAAGGAAATACATGGATAAGAAAAGTACGATCCCAAGCTTCTCTTTGCTGAGATGGAGAAGACAGTGGAGGAAGAAAACAGTGTTGGCAGATGCCAAGCTTCTCTCCGCTGCGTCTCCAATTAAGCTCTCTGTGACGCTGCTGCTGCTCACCTCGCCGGCTTTGAGTGAGAAGATTAGATCTAGTTTTTTTTGGTTTAGTTTTTTTTTTTTTTATAAAAAATTTGGGTTTAGTTTTTGTAATTCAGTTTTAATTTATAAATAAATTTTAATTTATTAATTGCAATTTTGATATAATTTTTTTTAAAAAAAAAATTGTATCTTTTTTTATATTTTTAGTAAAGTAAATAATTAAAATATTATTAAAGAATATTTAGTTACATGCAAAACAATGCTATCATATATAACAACTAGGGGCGTGTCCGGGCTTTGCGTGAAATATTGTTTTATTGTTGTTAAATATGATATTTTGGATGATGTAATTATGTGGTCGTCTTTATTTATTAAAAGCATTATTTTGTGTTTTTATTGTGTTATATAGTATTAGGTGATAGGTTAATTTATCATGTGTTTGTTTTTTCAATAATGTGTTGTTGTCTGTGTTGTTGTCTGTATTGTAGTACTTATTAGTGGTGAAGTGAACATCTGATGTAAAGCATATTGAATTTCAATAACTTTGTATTTAGACATTTGTTGATTCTACGATTGACAGTTTTAGCATTAAAAAGTTGTATTTTATTTTTTCAATTATTTGAACATTATTCTTTTAAGATGTTTTATGCTCTCTCCCCATATTTTGATATTGAATCGTCACCATCTATGCATTTTGTTTACATTTCCGGTGTGATGTGCTTCTCACCATCACCGCAAAAGACTCACCTTCGTGCTCTTGTTCTTTCTCACATTTTTCTCCTGTGGGATTATCTGGTATTTGTTATAGATCATGTTTATAAGTTACCAGTTGTGCGGTTGTTTCTCACGGTGTAGTTGGCTATTCCGGTCAATATTGGCTACTTCCATTCTTCATTAGATTTTGGCTGATGTTAGGAGCTGCATCCCCTTTGGTTGGGTCAGAGTTTAGTCGTCTTTGATGTTGTTTTCCTCGTCGTTGGCTTACCGTCGACAGTCCCTGCATTTCTTGGTTTTCAAGATCTGGTTTTTGGTGATATGCCTTATATGCTCTCTTTTACAGCTCGAGGACGGTTCCACGGTTTTCTGATTTCATTTTGTCTTACCCTTTCCTCTTTGTTCTCTCATCTCGTTTCAGCTTTCATCACTCCTAGCGTCTCTTGTCACTACAGGAAATGTGGATAATATTAGCGGACGAAAAACGCTATGCATTGAAAATCATAGCGCTCCCTTCCCCGCTCTGATAGCGCCTGTTATAATAAGTCTGGCACTTGTAATAGCGGTTTTTATTTATGTTATGGTTAACCATACAACAATAGCGTTATTTGTTATGTAATTGTTGATATTTATAATAACGTTGTATAATTGTTATTAAAATCTATTAATTTTATTTTTCCTGCTAGCATAGATAGCAAATGTTTCGTGTTATTAATTATCCGTAAATTTATTAATAATAATTACAATTTTGTTTTATTTATTAAATTTATTAAAATAATTAGGAATTGATAATACCTATATCAGTTTGTTTATTAATTAAAATAAGTTAATAGATAATATCAGTATAATTAAAAATGAAATTTTATTTATTAATTAAAATCAGTTTACAAATAAAATCAATTTTACAAAACTAAACCAGTACATATAAAACAAAGACTAATTCAAACACATTAAACCATAACCTAATTAACAGTACTAGACCTAAACCTAAGCCCCGCCTTCCTCAAGGTTTATGTGTCTCTTCCACCTTCCTCAAAGTCTGTATGCCTCCTCCACCTTCATCAAGCTTCCACCTTCATCAAGCTTCTGCAGTATCTGAAAAGCTGAAATAAGAGACACATAAGAACATGAAGAACAAAAGATCAACACATACTACGATGGTAACAGATTTATACAATTCCTAGAAATTTTAAATAAGAAAAAACATAGAATTAGAGCCTCACCACAAGAGTAAATCATTAAACTCAGTGGGCAGATTTGAAAGCTTCTTACAAAAAATCTTTGTTGCTATGTTTGCCACTCCAGATTTGGATAGTATTTTTCTTTGTGTATGCTCTGTAGGTTTGGAAGGTTTTTCTGGTCTCAAGATTGGGCTCTGGTTTTTCGGTGGTTGGTTTCTATTTCTCTCACCCTCAGGTTGTTTCTCTTCTTCCCTTGTTTTCTTTAGTATAAGTGTGCGGATTTAGTCTCTTGGAGCTTTGGTCCCCTCTATCCACAGCTTTGTGGTTCTTCACTGGCATGTACGTCTTATTTGTGCTTGTTTAGTTGGTGAAATGCTTCTTACTTCTTAACTGGTGGTTGTTCTTATGGTGCGTTAGACATGCGTCTTCCTGCTTCTTAGCGATTTTTACCTTCCGTTGATTATTCTTCCTATAACCCGTTTTATTGGGTCTTTGCGTTGGTCCTTAATGGCGCTCCTTTGTGTTCGACAGATTGCTTTGTTTCAGAGTTTATCTTTCTACTATTTTCTGACTTCTGCTTGTTAAGGCCAAGATATTCTATGATAAAGTGAGGAAAAATTAGTTTTTGTTTTTGATCTTCTTTCAGTTTAAACCTTTATTGAGTTTGTGTTTTTTTGGCATTTTGCTTTTCTATATGATTGTGGAAATTTTATGTTTAGATTATGTGTTGTGCTCTAGTGTATTCTTCTAAGTTTAGTTGATATTAAAATAAATATATAATTTGTAAATGAAATAATAGAAAGTAAAAACATAAATTTTTTTTTGAAAATTTATGTTATTTTTAGTTGTGAATAAATTAAATATTTAAACTATATTTTTATTATTTTACTTATTCATCTTATATTTTTGTGACCAATAAAATAGATTATCAAAATTAAAATGATAAAGATTAGTGTGAGACAGATTATAAAGTGCATAATTAAAAAGTGGTGAATCAAATTGTAAGAATCTAAAAGAAGAAGTACCTAAAATATAAAGAGAAAGAAAAAAAAGATACATGTCAACAAATCTTCTTTCTAATGTCATAAGAAGAGAGAAAAGTCTATTTTATATATAGATACGATAGCAGTGCCAAAAACCACTATTTAATATGTCGAACTATTATAATGGGTGATAATACAAACTTGTTAAAAGGCTATAGCATGGTTAGATAGATAGGGTTTTTTGGCCGTTGAAAAAACCTTCTTGTAGTAGTTATAGTACATGTTAAAGAAAGAGGTGGAGCGCCACCGCGAGCGGCGCATGCACCTTCCGTCGCTTTACCGGAGCTATACCGTTGAATTCCTCTAAGACACTGGATAAACTTGAAACTTCGACACTACTAAAGCTACTCTAAATCCATCAAACTTAAGCCACCAATACTATCCTTCCTCCGTAAGACAAAACTTCATTCCAGCTATATATTCTAAAGAGCCATCAAAGAGGAATAAAGAAATTGTCCCTCTTATGAAAGAAAAGTCGGACATGAATCGTTGAATATGAGAATTACAAATCAAAAACTATCGCAGTTTGATTTTTCTTGTCGGCTCTGGAACTTTGATTAAAATCGGAAACAAATGACAAAATAAATAAATAAGAAGGCTTATTGGATTAAGGGTTTAGAAGATTTGAAGGTTTTTAGATTTGGTGGAATTTAGGTAGATTTTGAGAATACGTAGACAATTTTTGGTAGATTTAGAAGTAAAAATCCACTGATGATTTGATATGAATTTTTATCTTAAAATTTCAGAATAATTTAATAATTTATGATGATTAATGAAACAAAATAATTAAAATTTGAAAATTTGGTTTATACATGTCTTCCAAATAAAATTGAAAGAGATTTAAAATTTTAACAGATTGGAAATTTAAGGATATTTGAGACCATTCTCCATATTTACAAATTATTGATGATGTATGTAATATTTAACTTTTTATCGAGATTTTTATATAGAAATAAAAATATAATATAAATACTCAAAATTTTGATTTCCAATGAATGTTTTTCCATTTTAAAGGTACTTTAACACTGGAACAGAAAAATTACTTTTAAAAAAGTTCAAAAACCATCACAAAATATTGCATTTCTATTCATTAATTTATTACTATAAATTATTTTTCAAAAATCTATTTCAATTTTATTTGATAAAGATCAAATTTCTAACTTTTAATAAGTTGAAAGTTTAAATGAATTTTAATCCGTAACTATTGTTCACTACAAGAGATATGGGCATTGGTACCAATTTGCGGTAGTACAAATTCACCAACTGCTATCAAAAGTGCCAAAATCAGAACACAACTCTATCGTATCATTAACTTCGCGATAGGAAATAATTTCAGCTATGGTAGTGATTTTTGTGTTCCCTCTTAATGAAATAATTTCCTAGCGTGGATTTAATGCTACGATAGAGTTGTGTTCCGATTTTGGCACTTTTGATAGCAATTGATGAATTTGTGCTACCGCAAACTGCTACCAATGCCCATATTTCTTGATAAAATACTAGTGGATAGGCCTGGGAATTTGAGTCTTAGCTCGCGGGTCCCGCCCCGTTTGACCCGCCGCGGGGCGGGTGCGGGTCGAACAATTTGGAAAAATCGATTTGCGGGTGTGGATGCGGGTTATGAGTATTTTATGCGGAGCGGGTGCGGGTTGGTGGATTTTGCATTGCGGGTACCCGCCAACCCGCAAAACTTTTTTTTTATTTTTTTTAAAATAATTTAAAATGTTTTTTTTTGTAAAACAGTATATATTTTTTTTAAATACGAAAATTTTAAAAAATAATAATTAAAATTTTTAAAAATATATAAATATATTATTTATATATTTTTAAGAAAAAATTAAATTTTTGGTAATCGACTGCGCTTCATCCTATAACCCGAGTTTGGCACTTTTGATAGCGCAGTCGATTACCAAAATTTTTTAAGAAAATATATAACCCGCGGGTCACGCAGGTTACCCGCATAATTAGCGGGGCGGGTGCGGGTATAAGTTTATCTGTACGCGGGTTATGCGGGTCGGAATTTTTGACAAAAAAAAATGAAATCCGTGGATTGCGAGTCATGCAGGACGGGTTTGACCCGCAACCCAGCCCTACTAGTGGATAATGGAAACTCCACTAATCTCATTTTTCTTAGTGCATACAATGGCCTAGGACTGGAAAAGAATGTCCTTGTCCGGAAAATCAGACCACTTATAGGGTTCAACGGTGAGATCAAACAAACAGTAGAAAAGGTGATGCTTCCAGTTTACGCAGAAGAAGTAAACAAGTATACAAAATTTTTGGTAATCGACTGCGCTTCATCCTACAATATGATAATGGGGCGTCTATGGATCCAAGATCCAGGAGCCGTGCCTTCTACCCTCCTTCAGGTAGTAAAATTTTTTATCCCTAGGGAATCTAGGAAATAAAAAGAGATCAGGAAAATTCCTGCTCCTTATAGCAGACAAACCTCAAAATCAAGACCCAGGTCTTACATTAATTACAGCTCTGGATCTACACACAGAAAAGCCAGATGTTGAAGAACTCGAGGAGGTACTTCTGATAGAGGGGGATTCTAACAGGAATCTCAAGAGACGGTCCAAGCTACCAAAGGGTATGAGACAGAGATTTATAGACTTGCTCTTGTCAAACTCCGACTGTTTCGCATGGTCCCATGTGGACATGACCATCATAGGCCCAGAGGTAATTATGCACATGCTGCAGGTCGACCCTCAACACCAATCAGTAAAACAAAAAAGAAGGAAATTTTCTCAGAAGCAAGATACCATCTTCAACAAGGAATTCAAAAATTTATTGGATGTCAGGTTGAATAAGAGGGTGCCAGCCAATGTTGTAGTGGTACATAAGAATAACAAAGAATCCAATAGCGGGACACCAACTAAGGAGCTACATGGATTCCTTCTCCAGGTAAACCAGATACTCATGCATCTGGAAGACCAGGAGAAAAAAAATTCATGACGTCTAGAAGCATCTACTGCTATAAGGTTATGCTTTTCAGTTTGAGGAATACTGGCTCCACTTATCAAATACCGAAAACATGATGTTTGCAAAAAGATAAACTAGACTATGGAAGTCTACATAGACTTTATGCTCATCAAATCACTGTAAGTAGAATATCACATAGCACATCTACTACATGCATTCCCTACATTGAGGAAGTACATCATGAAGCTCAACTAATCCCAGTGCTCTTTCAGGGTGAGTTCTAGGAAATTTCCTTCAGCACAGAGTCACACACCATGGTATTGAGGCTAACCCAGAAAATAAGAAAATCCACGCAATTCCCTCACCAAAGAACCTGAAAAAGGTGCAGAAACTAACAGGACCAGGTTCCTCTCGCGGCTATCAGATAAGTCCTACGCCTTCTTTAAAGCCCTCAACAATCCAAAGGACTTCAACTGAGATGAGAAGTGTGAAAAATCCCTCACCAAACTAAAGGATTACCTCACTATGCCTCCCCTGCTGTTGAAGCCCTAGAATATAGAAACTCTGCTGCTCTATGTGGCAGTATTAGAGCAATGCAGTAAGTGTCGTCGTGGTGCAAGAAGAAGAAAAATATGCAATACTTGGTGTAATACATCAACAAATCACTCCTTGGTGCAGAAATGCAAAACAATCATCTCGAGAAGCTGGATGTAGCCCTGGTTGTAGTAGCCAGTAAACAACGTCCCTATTTCCAGGCTCTTTCAATCTGCTTGGTAATGTCTCTACCCCATACCCATTAAAGCAATACTCCACAACCCGAAAGTGTCAGGCCGACTAGCCAAATGGGCAGTGGAACTCGAGGAATATGATGTGACATTCAGACCTGCCACAGCCATCAAGTCACAGGTACTAGCCGAGTTTGTGGGTGAATTCTCCCCGACCATGCTCCCTGCAGTGGAATAAGAGGTAAACATCCGTAAGGATAATAATCAAGTGGGAGAATGAAAAATCTATGTGGACAGATCCAGAAACGTGAGAAGTTCAAGAGTATGCATTATACTCACCTCCCCAGCAGAAGAGACGATGTCAAGAGCTTTAAATATAATTTCAAAGGGACTAATAGTGAAAGCGAGTACGAGGCTTTAATAGCCAGACTCTCACGCTAGCCAGGAAAATGGGGGCAAAAAAACTTCAGGTATTCAATGACTCGCAACTACTAGTCAACCCAACGTGGAGAGAATATCAGGCAAAAGACGCCAGCATGGCTCAATATTTGGTGATAGCCAAACAACTGATCGACAAGTTCCACAGTTGCAAACTCATGCAAATCCTCATGGAACAGAACTCTAAGGCTGATGCCATTGAAAATATCGGCTCCGTCCTGGAAACCAAAAGCCAAATGAGTATCCCCTTACTCGTTCTCCCATGGCCAGCAATGGAAGAGGAAACTGAGCCATCATATATTTGGAGAAAGATACCATGCCCGACAATTGTAATGAAGGCATAAAAATCATAAAACAGTGGCCAGATACTGTCTCTCCCAGTGAAGACTGTTCTGGAGATCATTTTCCGGCCCTTATATACGTTGCATCAAGCCAGGTCAGGCCAGACTAATACTGCAGGAATTTCATGAAAGAGAATGCGGTTCCCATTCCAGTGGTCGCTGCTTAGTAATACAGGCAAGGAAAGAATGATAGTACTGGTCCACGATGGCAGAAGACGTGATCCGTTAGTTAAAACATTGTGACTGATGCTAAAGACAAGCTCAAATCTCAAGGCTTACCCTGGAAAACCTCAAATTCATAAGTTCTCCCTGGCCATTTATGAAGTGAGGCATATATGTAGTGGGAACTACCAAGTGCACCAGGCAAAAGATTTTTCTCCTGGTCATTTATTTCTCCAAATAGGTGGAAGAAAAAAGCCTTGAGAAGGATAATAGACACCCAAGTCACTAAATTCCTCTAGGGTGATGTCATACCCAGTTTCAGGGTTCTGCAGAAGATTGTCACTGAAAATGGACAACAATGCACCAGCAATAACTTCAAGGATTTTGGAACAACTAGTTGCCACACCAAGGGATCCTCATTTAAACGGACAAGCATAATCTACCAACAAGATGGTGATCAACATCCTCAAAAAGCGTTTAGAGGATGCCAAAGGAAGATGGGTAAAGGAACTACCATGAGTCATGTGGCCCTACCAAACCACTGCTTAAGTAGCTATCAGAGAAACGCTATTTTCCTTGGTCTATGGCATGGAAGCAATACTTCTGATTGAAATGCAAATAACAACGGCCTTCTCCGAGCCTTTATCTCAAGAAGAAAACAAAAAATTAATGACTTTCTACCTCGATATACTAGATAAAAAAGAGAGGTGGCAAGAATAAGAGTTAATGATACCATCAAGAAATGGTAATATATAGAAGTATTCGATATCACAACTACAAGAAAACAGCCGAATTCCTACGGATAAAACCGTCAGAAATTCGTTGGAAATAGTCTCTACCGATGAATTTCCTACAAAAGCGTCCATCGGTACTATCTGATCGTTAAAGAATTCAATCGGTAAATCGTCGGAAATACCGACAAACATATTACCGACGACTTACCAATGGAAAAAGCTGTCGAAATATATTGTCGATAACTCGTTGGTATTTATCGACAAATCACTGACGACAACTTCGTTGGTAATTTCCGACAAATTACCAACGGATCAGTCGATTGGGAAATACCGACGATGCTATTTCGTCGGTAAAATCGCAATTTACCGACGACATTTTTGGTCGGTAATTCTTGTATTACCGAAGGCTTGTTCCGTCGATATTTTTTTTTCCTTTTAGAAACAAATATTAGCATTTATATATATATATATAATTAGACTTTTAAATAAAACTAAAATATTTTATAAGAATAAAAAATATTTTTGAATGAAAATGGTTTTATATATAATAATAAGAAAAACATTTTTAGTATATTTTTAATTTAAAAACATTATTATAAATGTCTTAATATAAATTTAGTAAAACATTATTTTAAATGTATTTTATTGATAAAATATGTAAAATATTTTTAATATGAAAAAGTATTTTAATTTTAGCATTAAAACATTTTCAATATGTTAAATTAATAATATTTTATTTGAATAAAAATATTGTTATATTTTAATTAATAGAAACTGTATTTTTATACTTAATAAATATAAAACAATTTAAAAACGTTTTTAAATAATAAAATAATATGAAAATCGTTTTTATATTTCACAAATATTTAAATTTTTTAAAAACCTTAACAACATTAATATGAAAAACTTTTTATATACTTAATATATATAAAATATTTTAAATACGTTTTTAAATATTAAATTTATCTTAATTTTTTATATATTTAATAAATATGTAATATTTTAAAAACCTTGAAAAATAATACGAAATTTTTTTTGAAAAAACGTTTATATATTTATATTTAATAAATATGTAAAATTAAAATAAATTAAATCGTTTTACCTTTTTAAAAAGTTCAAACCTTTTTGAAAAATCAAAATTACAAAGGGGAAAAAACATTTCATTGTGAAAAAATCTGATTTCTCAAACAAAACACAAAATCAGCAACCTAACATTCTAAATCTCTAGATCTAATGTCTACTTATGTAAGAAAATTTATATATTTTATAAATGGAAAAAATATTGGCATACTTACTCTCTCTTAAAGACTGAGAAATTTTTTAAATTAATACTTTTTATAATTGATTTCTTTATTACCATTTTTAATTTTTGTGAACAAATGAAAAATATAACCTAAGTCGATTTAGCTAAGAATATGAACACAAAATATTGGAATAAAAGATTCAAATAAATCAAATAAAAATATTGATCATTTTCTAAGAAAGTTCAAACTATCAACTTTTTAATAAAAATATATCTATAATTATATTCTTTTATTTTCACTTTTTAAATTTGAGATTTACAACAAAATATAAGGGAAGAGAGTATAATTTAAGGTGGTTAAGATATCGATTTATAAGGAAATCATAGCTCCCACGAATTAGATATCTGATTTTAAGATCATCCACAACTGTTGGTTTCTGAATGTGAAGTAAATTGAATGTGAAGTAAATTGCGTGTGACACAGAAAATGAGTGGTGTCTAATGTTAATTGAATGTGAAGTAAATTGCGTGTGACACAGAAAATGAGTGGTGTCTAATGAATGAGTTAATGAGAATGAGAATGAGTTTATGATAATGAGAGAGAATGAGAATAATAATGAGAATGATGATGTGTTAAGACACCAAAAATGAGTGGCATCTAGAAAGAGATGATGAGTTAATGATGGACAATGTAAGATCAAATCATGCCGAGTCATGGCACAAGTGACTATCAATTACCGCGGGCAAAAAGTCTTGAAAAGGGCAAAAGGGCTGCAAGCGGGTAGTCACATAGGAAGTTGTGTAGCCTGCGAAATGGAGGCACTCATGATACTGGCCAACATGAGGAATGACATCCGTGAGCGAGTCCTGGTCCTTAGAGTCTAGGATTATTAGTGTCAAGTCGGTCGAGTCCGTGTGTAGCAAAGATTGAGTTCATTCCATTGTATGATGTAGTATTACGGTTAATTGATTGCTTGATTTTCAGTTGCGAGTCAGTTTTTATTCCGGCGTTGAATAGCATATAGTTTTATGTGGAAAGAATCGTTTAGAACCATTTCACTGAGTAGTCCATTTACTTATATCCACCCTTTCCATTTCCCTTGTGCGCATGAATGTAAGTGGAAGTGATGGATATTGTTTGGTTGGTATTTCAAACAGAAGGTAGTTCGTCCAGACTTCTGGAACAAGTAACAGAATACAATAAATGGTTTAAAATGAGTAAACATGTATCCATAACACGGCGCTTTGAACACCGTGTCGGATGAAGGAACCACTACAAGAAATATGAGTTTTGATAGCAGTATAGGATAGCGTTTTTTACCTTTATGCTATCATTGACATACCCTTTAGTTTTAGATAATTTTTGTATATTTGAAAACGCTACGAAAGAGAGATATATTTGGAAACACTATGATAGCACATGTTTAATAGAACATAATTTAAAATGCTATATTTGGCTTTTTGAATCCCTAGACCCTAAACAAATTTTTAAACACTAAACTCTAAACACAAATATTAAACTCTAATATTTTAACATCAAATCTTAAATTTGATTTCAAATCTTGAATTAATATTTTCAAAATTTAATAACAAATCTTAAATCAATACCCAAAGCTTTAACCCTCAATCACTATACTCAAACCTTTGGTTTAAACTCCAAACTTTAAATCTAAACTCCAGATTAAAAAATTTCTAAGTTTTAATACATTACAATTTTGACCCATATTCTAAATCCTCAATAAGCTTTTAAACCCTAAACTCCAATATTCAAGATTTACAAAATTACAAAAAAATTATAAATATAAAAGTTAAGTCG